>CAMZMU010000043.1:58955812-59289125 GCA_947311845.1 Poa pratensis | reverse complement strand
TGTCGACTGTCGTGCAGTGGCCAACAAGGGAAAATAGTGCGACTAAACACCGGAAATTCAATTTGGCTCCCGGGAGCATATGAATTTTCTGTCAGAATTTTGTCATTTTTTGCACAGGGCGCATACGATGTCGTTCGGTGCGAAATTTGACACGGTCGTGCATGACATCGTCAGGTACGTGCCTGATTTTTTTTCGGATTTTTTTGAAAAGTTTTCAATTTTTCTATTTTTGAACATACCGGGAGCATATGCTCACGGGAGCCAAAACACCTTCCTCGACTAAACACCTCAATCACACATGGAACAAACCACATAGTTTTCCCTACCTACAGCCCAACAGTGGCTCGTGAATGCACTGCATGAACATATCTACAATATCTCACATGCTCTGTTGTACGTAGCTAGGGAATCCAGATGATTTGTATTTGACGAATTAAAATGAACTGAATGGTTTGTATTGAACACCTCAAACACAGATGGAACAAAACACGGTTTTCCCTGGCTACAGTCCGGCGGTGTGGCTCACGAATACCTTTCATGCACATATCTAGGATCAGATGCACTGTCAAATGTAACCAGGGAATGGATGATTGTATTAGATGAGCTGATATGAATACTATTAGCAAGTTAGAGGAACTAACCCGAGTGAGTGGCGAATCTGGCTGAGACATGGGCTATTTATAGGTCGTGTGGGCTGAGAAAGTGGGGAAAGAAAATAGCAAGGAGTCGAAAAGGCAGGAAAATTCCCCAGTTTGCCGAGTATCTGAACCCTAGACATTTGGCAAACCGCACCACTAGGCGGGAGAAGTGGAGCGAGGAGAAAATTATTTCCCGCCACATGTTTGCCGAGTGCCGCGCGCCGCCGCACTTGGCTAAGATTTCATAAAATGCACGGCGAAACCCTATTTGTTCGCGCGCAAAAGTTGAGAGTGCCCCGCGCCACACTCGGCAAATATTTCAGAAAATGGAGGCAACTTCAAAAAAAAACTGCGTGTAGTCTTTGCCGAGTGTCCTCCGTCGTAGGCACTGGACAAACATCGATTCCGTCACGGTGACGTCGGTCCGGCTAGCAGGAGACACGTGGCCCGCCTGTTTGCTGAGTGTGGCGGTTTGCCGAGTGCATTTTGCCTTGTTTGCCAGCCATCTGGTTTTTGCCGAGTGCTTTGGGCCAATACTCGGCAACTTTCGTCTTTGTCGAGTGTGGTTGTATTTGCCGAGTGTTTTCGTGGGCTACACGGTAAACTCTTTTCCGAGTGGCCCGTGTTTTGGCACTCGGCAAAGCGTCTGATACCCTGCAGCGTTGCGTTTTTTCAGTAGTGGATAGACACATTTCATTGTGTTTTCGAAATAGAGGTTGAACCCGGCCTCTACATCAGATTGATGCACATAACCCTTCGTGTGTATGTTTAACCATACATTCCATAAACATAATAATGTTTCAACAAGACGCGATCGGCTTAGCTAAGGCCTGGGAACGCTGTAACTAAATTTCACAAGAAAAAGGTTCAATTCTCTGCACCAACATGGAGAAACTAAAATCGTGTTCCAACGGTGGCCTAATGGTGAATGTATATATGCACTCTTGTCTCGGCATTCCAGATTGTATTTACTATTTCTGTTGCATTTTGCTTCTCTTTCTCTGTTGTATCGTCGTCATCATGGCCGCCGTCCTAGTCAATAACCTTTTTTCTTCACCAACGGAACGGGTTCTGCTGTTGGAGACAAAACTTAATGAAATCAGCTTATAAGACGAGTGAGATGAGCTCGCGAGCCAGGACTGACAGTACCAATGGCGTGCAAATGCAAGCGAGAGTGTTAGCCTTACCATCCCTTTCTTCTTTTTCTTCTTCTCAATGTACGCCAGCACCTCCTCCTGCTGCCCTTTCGACGTCTCCAGATCCTGCAGGTCCATGGACTCGCCATTAATCTAGAGGCCAACAAGAATGTCCATGCGTGTGCAGTGTGCATTGTTGATACCTTCTTGGTGGACTCGAGCACGGCTCCAGGGCGTCCAGCCGGGTGGCGGCGGCGGCGAGCAGCTCCGCCTTGTCGGCAGGCATCTCGGTGGGCCGCGCGCCCAGGCGGCCACCTTCTCCTCCAGGTCGCCCACCCGCTTCACCAGCGCCTCGAACTGTGCCGCCGACACCGCCACCACCCCGGGCCCGTGCCCGCCCCCGCCGCCCTGCTGGGCCTGCAGGAGCTTGCGGTTCTTCGCCATGGCCTCCATGGTGGCGATGCCCATGGCGGCGTCCATGGCCCGCTTCGGCGCGATCTTGCCCACCCGGAACATGGCCACCACCCCCATCACGAACGCCATGAACCCCGTCACCACCTGCCGGTCCCCGCGTCGCCGTGCTTGTACGCGTCCGGCAGCGACGCGTACATATCTGTCAACAAACGCATAATTCTTCAGAACCAAAACAAGCAAACACTTCACTTCTTTTCTCTGTTTTTTTTCATAATTATTTGTTCTTTTACTTATTTATTCTCGAAATATAACTTTGATCAGTTTTACAGCTGCAGACTGCAAGAGCCCACCTCTGGCGAGCGCGAGCTTCTCGGGCTGACCTCGCCCGCCCAGTTGAACTCCATGTTCTTGTCCACCATGGGGAACAGATCGTCGTAGGCGCCGAGCCTCCCTCTTTGCCAGAAGGAGCATCCTGCAAATTGCATACCGGAGATGCAACATATATGTCAAACAAGTTAGTACTAATATGGAAAGTAGTATTGTCTGGCTGCCACTGTAGCAATCCGACAAAGGCTAGATGTCTCAACATATTCGTTCACCTTCGTCTCTGAAGTTGCCATCTCATGCAGGGAGACATCTGGGCGGGTGCTCGATCCTTTCGCGCGCGACCTTGGGGAGTCGACGGCGTCACGGTCATGGCGCATCGAATCTTGCTTCTGCTTGTGAAATCAGAAGGCAATGTTCAGAAAAATATGCTAAAACAAGCTATATAAAACCTACATGTAAGTAAGAACAGAAGTTCATAGTAACCTTTGTAACCGTATGGCTTCGTCCTCGGTGACAATCTTCTCCTCGGCGCTGCCAGGGTCCGAGCTGTTCATTCCGCATCTCCCCATGCCACATTGCACCATCTGAAGAATCAAAACAGGAAAATGTTCATGTAAGCTCAGGAATTCAGCTGTAGTAGTATTGCCTTCTTTCAGTTACAAGTCTGCACTACATTTCTCACACCATCAAGTACAAACTTCAATTGTCGGAAAATAACCGTCAACCTTTAGGATTTCAGGGTCCTTCCACGGTCCTTTGTCGGAGCGCATACAACCGCCTTCGCATACGCAAGTACCCCGAGGAAATCAGGCAATTCACTGTTGGACTCCACAGAACAAGAACAGAAAAGGTGAGTTGAGCTGCAGCATGCTGCTGATACTAATGCAAGTCAATCCCATTTGCATTTCCAGTACTACAAAGTCATAAGGAGGCAGATTCTTGAGCTGGAGAAAGGAAACCTTTTGGACAAACCTGGGATCGATGACTTCCAGGAGCTTGGGCTGGTACTTGTTGCCAAGGACCTAAACCCGAGCACAAATCGTGAGCAGAAGGACTAGAACTTTTGATCAAGTACATAAATTAGCCGATGAATGATTCAGGACAACAAATGAAAAGAGGAGATGAGTTACATGGATCTTGGCTGTGGTCTTGGGGTCAAGGAAGGACTTGACTGTGTTCCACAGGAGCCTGAACCCCTGACCGGCATTGATGATGAACATCCGGCATAGTGTCTGTATTGTCAATTAAAACCATCAATCACTGAGGCATCATTTCTGTGAAGTAACATCTGGAAAACATCGAAGGAATATGATTTGTTTCAGGCACTCCTCTTCTAGAGAACTTCTGGTCATCAGGTACACCTCATTTAGAATCTTTGTTAAATCAGTCTAGTTAAATTTACACAGTGCAAACTGTTCCAACATTAACAAATAGGCAAAATCAAATTGGAGATTCATCAGATAAAAAGTAGATATTCTAAAATTGGGTTCATTCACCATGTAGTTTCAGTTTAAAATCATTACTTTGCTTTAAAATTTGCAGAAAAAATTAAACGAGAAGTACATAAAAGGGGAACACTGGCATTGCACAGATATCATAAGATCTACCTCAGGATAGTTATCTCCATCAATCTTTTGGAGGCGCCCAATTAGATCCCTCGCGCCTTGTTGAAGTTTTTATACCCCTAAGAGATGCCAAGAAATGTTACATGAGTTTTCTGTGCCTCTGCATCCGATGTGAAAATGCTGAAGGAACTAGGCACCCATGCATCGTCGATGATGGGCAAAATACATGATCGATCGATTCATTACCACGCCGGAGACGTCGAGGATGGTGGTGCTCTGGTCGACATGGCGCTTGGCGGCGATGGAGCACGCCGGGAACTTGATGGCGAAGGCCCTCTCGAACTCCCTGACATGGTACTTGACGTACCGGTCCATGCTGGTGACCTGCAGGAGCTTGGTGGTGTCGATGGCCCCCAGCTTCTCCATGTAGATCGGCCGGCCGTCCTTGTCCACCCCGTGGTGGCCCTGCGGGTAGTGCTCCAGCACCTGGTCCACCTCCTCGAACTCGAAGTCCTCCATGATGGTGTCGGTGCCGAACTCCTTGCGCCACTGAAGCATGTCGGACCACATCTGCTTGGACTTGTCGATCTCGAACTTGCGGGCCTTGAGGAAGCGTAGCATCATGTGGTTTTCGTCGTGGCGCGCCGGGAGGAGCTCCTCCAGGACCAGCGTCTGCCGGAAGGCGTCCACGGAGGCTATCTCCTCGGCGTCGCGCACGTCCTCGATGGCCACCGACATCACCTTGCTGCTGCGCTGCCGCCCCCCCGGCGGCTCAGGGAGCTGCGGAGCATTTTCGAGGAGGCGCTCATGGCTCGGTGCCGGAGCGACGCCGACGACGCCATGCCGGCGCGCGCGGGGTCGACGGGGCGCCATCCGCCGCCGCCGAGGCGGTGCGCTGCTCGGCGCGGCGGCGGACATGGGACGGCGGTGGTCGTCTTCGTCACTTTATTTAGTGGATAGGTCGGTAGCCGGCGGGATAGCGGGCAAACGGCGGCCGGGCGAGCCCCTGCACCACCACCTGAACAATCAACCACCGCGGGCCACCATTGCCGACGTTAACCACCGATTAATTAATCAATTTCGTCGAACGAACGACAAGAAACCAATTCAAAAGGGAAATGAGGCGAGTGGTCGGATCGAAAGATTACCTATGGGAGACGGCCTTGGGGCAGGTGGAAGAGGGCCGGGGAAGAAGAAGATGGGGAATGGCGAATGCAAACTAGCAAGAGTTGGTTGGGTGCATGCATGCATGGCCCCGGCGCGCCATGGGGTCTCCTCTCCCGCGCGATCGAGGGCTCCCACTATTTTAGGCACGATGTAGCTGCGCCGTTCCTAACTTTAACTTGGCCGATCATGGTTTTTTTTCGTTAATTACACTAGCTAGATTATAAGTATGTGTTAAATAGTGGATATACCACATTTTCGATAGGGTACTCCCTCCGTTTACAATTATTTTGTGTTCTGGGTTTAGTGCAATTTAAACTTTGTGAAGTTTGACCTAATATATTGAAAAAATATAGAAATATACAACAAAATTTTAATATATTAGAGTCCTCATAAGATATTTTCATATATATATATTTAATATTATAGATGTTGATATTTTTCGTATATATTTGGTCAAACTTGAAATTTGGCTTTGAAAAAAGTCAGAACGCGAAGTAAATAAAATGGAGGGAATATTAAGAAGATATATCAATTGCATATAGTATCTACAACAATCAAATGCCACAAGAAATTTGAGACATCTTGTACATACAGCCAACAAATTTGAAGTGAAGAAAAAAAACCAAGACCCAATGACACAATAACCGAAATCCATTGAACACGTGGGCACAAGAAATTTCTCTAAAAGCAACGTCTTCAGAAATGGTAACGACACAAAAGTGCCATGGTTGCTATATTGAGGCAAATAACACATCCTAGATTTTCACCTTAGAGAGCAGGACTGAACAAATTTGATGCAATGACTTCAATAAGGAAAATAATGTCAAAACAACGCCATTGCCGTATAACCAGCGAAAGTAATACCAAAGGTATTCACCCGTCTTGTTTTTTTTTTTCGACAATTTCGGTTGGTGAAGAATCTGTTCACCAAGATAGTTTAGTTTTCGTTCAAAACCAAAACAGCAAGCACAACACACATGAGTTGATTTCACTAGCATTATGAAAGACTAGTGATAGCCCAGGGGTGGGGGAATCATGGATAAAATAATGTTGACACTTCATATATTCTGGATTTAGTTATGCCAAAATTTGTAGTCTTGTAATCTAGAGACCTCTATTTAGTCATTTGCTAGTTTCATATACTCTGAAACACTCTCGTAAGTTCTACATATATTTAATGATATTATCGATGATAAGTACCCGTGCATATACAATGTTATGGACATAAATTATTTGTGGAGTATAATACCTTTCGATCGCTTGAATTTACACTGAAATCCATTAAGATATTTTTTAAATTCCCCGAACTAAAGCTAAATAATAAACCATCTTGTGAAAAAAATGAAACTTTAGTTTAGACGTCAATACATATGTGTGATGATAAATATTAAAAGTGCATCGAAAGTATGCATCTTGGTATACATGAGAACGGTAACATTGTTAAATGGGCTAGTTATCTTTGAACAATATCTTTTAAGATTGTATGCCAGATGATGAGTAAATATAATACATTTAGTGACAAATTTTATTACTATCAAGTAAAAGATATTATATAAAAAAATTCAAAACATATTTTATAACCCACTAGGCCCACATAAATTTGCGGCCATCCTTCACAACGTCACTCGTTAAAACAATTTATCCACTCATCCAATGTTTAGGGCAGCCATCTACACGAAAATAAGGCAACAACAAATATCAGACGACAAGAACTCCACCAAAATGAAAATTTAGAGTTAATATTGATTTCTTGTTGTTGTTTTGGCTCATCAATCATGACTGCTTGACTACAAGAGACAATCGAGAGGGAGAAGAGAAACTACACCGTCTTTGTGCTTCTGGATACCGAAGAAGGTGTGTGGCAGGGAGCTGCTCCGACCGTCGTGCTTCCGAGCGTCGCCGCATGGAAGCTCAGGTACAATCAAGACGAGGCACCGCCTTGGCGGTGTTGTGAGACGGGGCCCATGGGACGGGAGGATGAGGGAGATTCCAATCGTCTAGATCGCGGGTGAGCTCGGGCCAAGCTAGCTCCAGCTACCGGAGGCGACCACGGTGGTGACGGCGAGGTGAATCGAGGGGTGAGGGTCTGCCGTGCTCTAACCCTATCGCGAATGTCCGAGGTCGTGCACGTGCATTCTAGGAAGTCGGGTCGGATAAAGAATTGCTCATTTAGACAAGTGTGTCCGAGTCAATTGATCAGAAAATACCTGATAAATCAGTTATCATACTGAGAAATCGGTCAAGACAGTAAACTTCGGTGGTACGCACTTATCTTAGCGGTCTGACCCCGATAAGCGATAAATTGTCCGATGTATCGGCTGACCGACCGATATTTCGAACGTTGCACTCCTCACAGGTTGTCAATAAATACTTGCTTCATGTTTGCATCAAACACTTGATGGTCCGGGATGGTACTACCAAACAAAGTACCTGTATAATTTTCATGCGTGTTGTTGTGTAACATGTATCAAGGTCATATTTTGTGAAGTTTGGCTGATTTTTTCTTCCTAAAATGGGGACATAAGGGCAACTCAAAGCCCTCTGGACATGAAATTTGTCCGTTTTGATCCGTTTGGGTGTTTCTCTGCCGGATGTCCGCCTTTGATCCATTTGGGGTGAGGTTGCAGCCAACAGTCTCATCCATTTGGTCTGGGGCTGGCCATTTTTTGCCCCTTTGCAATTTTACTGTATTTGCAAACAAATGACTAGAGAATAAAAAATAAAATTATAATGATAGAAAATAAACAACCACTAATTAAACATCACATAGCAAGGTACCAAATGACACATTGTACAAAAGACACATAGTTCAAATGACTAGATAGATGGAATAAATGAGAAAGGAGATCACGCATCACGTTCGTGGATCATCTTTTGCTTCTTGATAATCCAATCCATTGATCGGGGTCCACGATGCTCAAATTGGCCATCATGATGCGGTTGTCCTCGGACATTGGGTCGCGCGAGCTCCACCCTATTGACTAAATGCGAAACTGATATTCTTGGTTCATGTCAGCCAATTTGAGTTTGAATCTGTAGGAAGCAGTTTGAGAATTATGCAAGAATATCAATCCTTGGTTCACGATCAACCACCCCACTTAATGGTGTGACATACCTATTGACTAAATTCGAAGGATTTCCACTAAAAGCTTAAGAAAAAATTGAACTAAATCGTGTTGCTTCCTTTCTTATTTTTAAGGGGTCACCATGGGCTTTGTTCTAACCAACGTAAGGACTATAACCTGAAACGCTTATGAAATTGATATCCCTTAATTGTACTGTCATTAATCAACAAAATCATTGTAATTTATAAAACTATTATAATACTCCATATACTACTAGGTTGTTTCAATTATGGCATTATGTCTTAATTGTTTCCATACATTGGCTTTTTCCACACCAAAAGCTTACCATAATCCGCAATGACTGATCCAGGAGATGCTGGGCGGGGTTACAACCGCCTCTATTATCTACCCAATATAGCTTTTTTATAAATACCCCATATAAATTTTTCTTCTTACTGTTAGGTCCTTTTCAAAAATTCAAAAATAGTTAATGTAGGGAGAAGGCAGAAATTAAGAGGATTAACGTTTTTAGTCCTACATCTTGCACGTTTTGGACTTTTTAGTCCCACTTCTTGTAAATTGAACAAAGCTAATACATAAACTTGTTTAGTCTGAACTTTTTAATCCAAATCGTCTCTGGTGTGGACACGTGTGCAGGGAAACTTGCAGAAAACCCCCCAGCATATCTAATATTCACTGATTCATGCAGTCGCTGAAATTAATCACATCCTGTACCGCTGTGCTGCTCTGCTCGCGACCACAAATTCCCCACCACAAATCCTCGACGCAGCGGCGGCCGGCGGAGCACGAACATGGCGGCGTACGGGCAGGCCTTGTCTGAAGACTCCCTGGGGAGTACGGCCAGGTCCCCTGCACCTGGCCGTTCTGCGGCGGAGGCGGCGCACCGTCGGGCAGTGCAGGATGCGGTGGAGCGGCGCCCCGTCGGGCAGTGCGGGATGCGGCGGCTCCGGCGGTTCCGGCGCCCCGTCGGGCAACGCAGGATGCGGTGGAGGCGCCGCCCCGTCGGGCAATGCGGGATGCGGCGGTTCCGGCGTCCCGTCGGGCAGCGGAGGAGGATGCGGCAAGGACCGATGCGGCGATGGAGGCTGATGACGTGAAACACGTTCGTTGGGAGACCCCAAGAGGAAGGTATGATGTAGTCAGCAGCAAGTTTTCCCTCAGAAAGAAACCAAGGTTATCGAACCAGTAGGAGCAGCAACTCTTCAGAAGGTTGTCAACGGCGCCAGAAAAATAGCTGTCGAGGGAGTCTGGACTGTTGACGTGGAATCTGCACACAACACAATCAAACTACTTTGCCCCAACGAAACAGTGAGGTTGTCAATCTCACTGGCTTGCTGAAAACAAAGGATTAAACGTATGGTGTGGAAAATGAGTATTAAATTGCAGAGAATGAAAAAGGAACAGTTTGCAGTTTGTGGTTGTTTAATCAGTGTAAAAGAATGGACCGGGGTCCACAGTTCACTAGTGGTGTCTCTCCATAAAAGATAACTAACATGTTGGGTGAACAAATTACAGCTGGGCAATTGACGAATAGTGAGCGCATGACAATGCATATACATGACATGTTGACTACTATGATATTTAATTGGGCATTACGACATAATACATAGACCGTTATCCAACAGCATCTATGACTAATAATCCACCGCCGGGTTGTCATCCGAGTCCCCCGTTGGTATTAAGTTGCAAGCAACGGATAATTGCATTAAGTAAAGTGCGTAATGTAAACAAACACATATGCCCGTGGACATAGCATCGTTAGGTTATCCCTAGTGGCAACAGCACATCCACAACCTTAGAACTTTCTGTCACTGTCCCAGGTTAAACGGAGACATGAACCCACTATCTAGCATAAATACTCTCTCTTGGAGTTACAAGCATCTACTTGGCCAAAGCATCTACGAGTAACGGAAAGCATGCAAGATCTTAAATAACATATAAGATAGATTGATAATCAACTTGACATAATATTCAATATTCATCGGATCCCAGCAAACACAACATGTAGCATTACAATAATATGATCTTGATCATGTAGGGCAGCTCACAAGATCTAAACATGATGGCACAAAGTGGAGAGACAACCATCTAGCTACTGCTATGGACCCGTAGTCCAAGGATGAACTACTCACGCATCACTCCGGAGGCAGGCATGGCGATGTAGAAGCCTCCGGTGACGATTCCCCTCTCCGGCAGGGTGCCGGGAAGAGGTTCTGAACCCTCCCGAGCTAGGGTTGACGACGGCGGCGTCTCTGGAACTTTTCGTGGATATTTGCTCAGGTACTTAGGGTTTTCGCGTCGGGGGGAATAAGTAGGCGAAAGGGCGGCGGCTGCGGACCCCCGAGGGGCCCACACCACCCTAGGGCGCGGCAGAGGGGGGCCCGCGCCCTAGGTGCGTGTGGCCTCCTGGTGGCCCTCCTCTGCTGCTCCTTCGCTCCGTCAGGTGTTCTGGAAAAATAGGACCCCCGTGTAGTTTCGTCCAATTCCGAGAATATTTCCAGACTAGCTTTTCTGGAATACAAAAACAGCAGAAAACAGGAACTGGCACTTCGGCATCTTGTTAATAGGTTAGTCCCAAAAAATGTATAAAAGTGATATAAAGTAGATGCAAAACATGTAGCAATTGGTATAAAACAAGCATGGAACATCAAAAATTATAGATACGTTTGAGACGTATCAGCATCCCCAAGCTTAGTTCCTACTCGTCCTCGAGTAGGTAAACGATAAAAACAAAATAATTTTTGAGGTGACATGCTACTATCATAATCTTGATCATATAATATTGCAAGGCACATGTAAATGAATGAAGTGATCCAAGTCAATGGTCTATAATTTGCTACCAAATAGATAATGAGTAAACAATGAATCACACAAGCTAAACGTTTTCATGAATAGTACTTTCGAGACAAGCATCAAACAGTTTTGCATAAGTGTTAACTCATAAAGCAATAGTTTCTAATAAAAGGTATTTAATCAACACAAAGGAAGAATTTAGTTTCAGCATTTGCTTCAACTTTCAACATATTTATCTCATGGATATTGTCAACACAAAGTAGTATAACAAGTCCAATACATTGCATATAACGCATGTTGTAACAAAGTTGACACTAGTGTTTGCTTGTGGAAGACAGAAAGAATAGGAAAACTGACTCAACATAAAAGTAAAAGAAAGGCCCTTCGCAGAGGGAAGCAGGGATTAAATCATGTGCTAGAGCTTTTAGGTTTTTGAAAGCATATAGAGATTGCATAAAATATTTGATACTCCTCCCAACCTTGCTAACACAAGCCATGGCTAACCGAATCCTCGGGTGCCTTCCATCAATCACATACCATGGAGGAGTATCTATTTTTGAGAGGTGTTTGTTAATTGTCAACGAATGGTAGCGGGTGAGAACAGTATTCTACCTGTCGAACGGACTTTTAAGAGCGGCTCCCATGAAGGACGTTATTTCTACCAGCAAGGCAGATCATCCCTCTTTCTCTTTGGTTTACACACATTCAGGTATTTCACTGTTTGTCATTGCTTACTGATGAATCAGGGCAAAAGTGTGAAGAGAATTAATTGGTTAAAGTTGTAATTAATTGGGACTGGGCACCCCGTTGCCAGCTCTTTTTGCAAGTTATTGGATAAGCGGATGTATATGCCACTAGTCCAGGTGTAAAAGTCCACTCGACAAATAGAATAAAGAATAACCACACTAATTCCTCATGAGCTAGTAAACATTGACACAAAAAGGGAATAATAACATTTTGAATAATTTAAAGGTAGCACATGAAAAATTTACTTGGAGTGGCAAGGAAATACCACATATAGGTAGTTATGGTGGACACAAATGGCATGGATTTTGGCTCAAGGATTTGGATGCACGAGAAGCATTCCCTCTCAGTACAGAGTTTAGGCTAGCAAGGTTATGTAAGCAAACAAGAATATCAACCCGTACACCAAGTTTTATATGACAAACATATTGCAAACGTTATAAGACTTCATACCGTCTTCCTTGTTAACCAAACCCTGTTATTAGAAAATATCTAGACCTTAGAGATACCACCGATGCAAACCAAATTTTCAACAAGCTTTACGGTAGTTCTTCACTAATAGGCTTAACTCATGTGATGCACAATTTAATCATGATCTACTTGTTAACTCAAAACAATTGACAAGCATCAAGTTATCCATTTTAGTGATCTACAAGATTAAGCAAGTTTTTCCTTATACCAATTACCACATGCAACATTTTCTGAACCAACCAAACACCAATCAATTTATTTCATCAACTCTCCAAACAAATATAAGTGAAGCAAGAGAGTACTTTCTACAAAAGAAAGCTAATAGCTCTGACAAGAGATACATGAAAACAAGAGCTAAAAGCTGAACAGCGCTAGATATGAATACTCAACAAATATAAGTGAAGAATAGGAGTATTCTCATGAAAAAGCGGAGCGTGTCTCTCTCCCAATCAAGAATGCTAGGGTCCAGTCAAGCTTTATTGAAAATAAAAGTGCAATACTGAAAATAAAAGCACACAGACGCTCCAAGAAAAGCACATATGATGTGAAAGAATTAAAATATAGTTTCACTAGAGATGACCTGATAATTTTGACGATGAAGAAGGGGATGCCTTGGGCATCCCCAAGCTTAGACGCTTGAGTCTTCTTGAAATATGCTGGGGAGATCCATGGGAGCCTCCCCAAGCTTAAGCTCTTCACTCTTCTTGATCCTATTATATCATCCTTCTCTCTTGACCCTTGAAAACTTCCGTCACACCAAACTCAAAGTAGATCTCATTAGAGGGTTAGTGCATAATCAAAAATTCACATGTTCTATAAAGACGCAATATGATTTGTTACTTTAAACATTAGCTACAGCCACTGATGTTATGTGAAGCTCTTCCACCCAAAAAAGAATTTCACTCAACACTAGTAAAAGAGAGAATGCAAAATAAAAAGGCATAATCTGTCTAAAACAGAACAGTCCGCAAAGACGAATTTTTTCGAGGCACTTACGACGCTCAGATCGAAAACTCTGAACTAATGAAAGTTTCAGACATTCATAAAGATTACGCACAAAAATTTCAGATTTAATTAACAATCTGGTGATTTTAGGAATTTCGTACAGTGAACAGCAAAAATCTGTTTCTGCGCAGCAATCAAAATTAAGCATCATCTTAACATTAGAGGCTACTCTTGGCACAACAATGCGAGAAAATAAAGATACAAAGGAGTTGCTACAGAAGTAAACAACTCCTTGACTCAATAAAAGAAAAATTGCAGAAAAATAAAATGGGTTGCCTCCCATAAGCGCTTTTCTTTAACGCCTTTTAGCTAGGCACAAAGCATGCATCAAGTATTACCAAGTGAAGAAGCATCAAAGAGAGGTCGGAAGTTTTCTCAACAATGCAATTTATCTTATCTATGTAGGTTTCGGAATTCCCTTTCTCAATACCTCTAGGCTCATCATTTTCATCAAATGGGTTCTCAGGAACAATCCAATCAAAATTCTTTTCTAGTGCCTCCTGCATTCCTATAAGCTTAAAAGGTATTGGTATTTTAACTTCCCCCTCACCATTAGTTTCCTTAGTGTACTTGAGCCTCTCTTTTTCAAGTTTTTCAAGTGTATTAACAACGTCAATACAATACCAAGCATCTTGTATTTAATAAAAACTTTTCTAGCTTCCCTAGCAACATCACCAAATTCTTTAAGTAGGGTTTCTAAAACAAAATCTTTCTTTTCACCATCTTCCGTATCATGGAGTTTTAGAAACATGTGCTGCATTATGGGACTAAGATTGACAAACCGAGCTTCCAACATGTGAACTAGAGAAGCTGTAGCAATTTCATAATTTGGAGCAAGTTCTACCAAGGATCTATCTTCAAAATCTTTAACCATACTAACATGATTAAGAATTCCTCAATGTTATCTCTTCCAATGATAGACCCACTACCCACAGATATTTCTTTTAAAGTATACTTAGGGAGAAGCATGATGAAATAATAAAAACCAAACAGAAAATAAACTAGATGCAAGTAACTAATTTTTTTGTGTTTTTGATAATTGAAAGCAAACAAGATAAAATAAAATAAACTAAGCAAGACAAAAACAAAGTAAAGAGATTGGAAGCGTGAAACTCCCCTTGCAGAAGACTGCTGTCTCCCCGGCAACGGCGCCAGAAAAATAGCTTGATGACGTGAAACACACGTTCGTTGGGAGACCCCAAGAGGAAGGTATGATGTAGTCAGCAGCAAGTTTTCCCTCAGAAAGAAACCAAGGTTATCGAACCAGTAGGAGCAGCAACTCTTCAGAAGGTTGTCAACGGCGCCAGAAAAATAGCTGTCGAGGGAGTCTGGACTGTTGACGTGGAATCTGCACACAACACAATCAAACTACTTTGCCCCAACGAAACAGTGAGGTTGTCAATCTCACTGGCTTGCTGAAAACAAAGGATTAAACGTATGGTGTGGAAAATGAGTATTAAATTGCAGAGAATGAAAAAGGAACAGTTTGCAGTTTGTGGTTGTTTAATCAGTGTAAAAGAATGGACCGGGGTCCACAGTTCACTAGTGGTGTCTCTCCATAAAAGATAACTAACATGTTGGGTGAACAAATTACAGCTGGGCAATTGACGAATAGTGAGCGCATGACAATGCATATACATGACATGTTGACTACTATGATATTTAATTGGGCATTACGACATAATACATAGACCGTTATCCAACAGCATCTATGACTAATAATCCACCGCCGGGTTGTCATCCGAGTCCCCCGTTGGTATTAAGTTGCAAGCAACGGATAATTGCATTAAGTAAAGTGCGTAATGTAAACAAACACATATGCCCGTGGACATAGCATCGTTAGGTTATCCCTAGTGGCAACAGCACATCCACAACCTTAGAACTTTCTGTCACTGTCCCAGGTTAAACGGAGACATGAACCCACTATCTAGCATAAATACTCTCTCTTGGAGTTACAAGCATCTACTTGGCCAAAGCATCTACGAGTAACGGAAAGCATGCAAGATCTTAAATAACATATAAGATAGATTGATAATCAACTTGACATAATATTCAATATTCATCGGATCCCAGCAAACACAACATGTAGCATTACAATAATATGATCTTGATCATGTAGGGCAGCTCACAAGATCTAAACATGATGGCACAAAGTGGAGAGACAACCATCTAGCTACTGCTATGGACCCGTAGTCCAAGGATGAACTACTCACGCATCACTCCGGAGGCAGGCATGGCGATGTAGAAGCCTCCGGTGACGATTCCCCTCTCCGGCAGGGTGCCGGGAAGAGGTTCTGAACCCTCCCGAGCTAGGGTTGACGACGGCGGCGTCTCTGGATCTTTTCGTGGATATTTGCTCAGGTACTTAGGGTTTTCGCGTCGGGGGGAATAAGTAGGCGAAAGGGCGGCGGCTGCGGACCCCCGAGGGGCCCACACCACCCTAGGGCGCGGCAGAGGGGGGCCCGCGCCCTAGGTGCGTGTGGCCTCCTGGTGGCCCTCCTCTGCTGCTCCTTCGCTCCGTCAGGCGTGTTCTGGAAAAATAGGCACCCCCGTGTAGTTTCGTCCAATTCCGAGAATATTTCCAGACTAGCTTTTCTGGAATACAAAAACAGCAGAAAACAGGAACTGGCACTTCGGCATCTTGTTAATAGGTTAGTCCCAAAAAATGTATAAAAGTGATATAAAGTAGATGCAAAACATGTAGCAATTGGTATAAAACAAGCATGGAACATAAAAAATTATAGATACGTTTGAGACGTATCAGAGGCGAAGCTGTACAGGAAGGTGATGCTGCTGCATTACAAACTTGCTGATGAGGATACAAAGAGGGCAATGGAGGAGCCGACGGGTTGGAGGCCGGAGCTTCCGAGCAATATGAGCCCGCAACTCCAAATTCGGATTCTGCAAGCTCGTCTCGATGCCAGGAATCCTTGATGTCAGTACAAGAAGAAGAAGCAGATGGTGCTCTGTCAGTACAAGAAGCTGTAGCTGCAGTTTGTGGATTCAAGTGTTCAGTACTAGAAGAAGAAGTTGCTGAACAATAGTTCGTGTTGGTAGTTTCATGTGCTCTGTTTGTGTTGGTTCTAGCTGTAGCTGCAGTTCTGATTTGAAGAGTTCATAGTGTGGTTCTAGCTGTAGCTGCAATACCAGCTTATCTAGCTGTAGGTGTTATCATGTAGTGTGGTGCCATCCTTTGTATCCATGTGTAATATCAATATGAAAATATGTGTTCATCATATGTTGCTTCAACATCAACTTGTTGTGTTCTATGTTGTGAGTATTCTGAAATATTGTGTCTGATGTAAACTCAATCATATAGCAGCAGCAATTGTATGACAATCATATTTGGTGTCAGTTAAAATATAGCCTTTTGCTACTGCATACTTGTATGAAAGTGCACTCCGAAATTTTGCTACTATAATTACTTGTGTATGTCTATAACTGAAATTTGAATTGTAGACCTATCTTGCCCTCTGTTAATACATAGCCTTTTGAGAGGCTTACCAAGATTAGTAAACCTTGCCTATATGGTCATGTACCTTCGTAGATATGCTATAATACTTGTATACTTCCTATCCATGGTGAGAAATTGGATTTGGAAAACCTGTAGATATTTCTTTCAAAGCCATTTTGGAGGCTACTCAAAACAGTGACCATAACTCAAATATTCTGAAGCAACTGAAGCAATTCAGTACACTGACACCTAGACAGCAAGTAAACACGCAGCTAAATAGTTGAAAACACTGTCAGTTCATGAAAACACAAATTCAGACTTTACATACGAACCAGGGAACCAAATTCAGACTTTGCATGAAAACACAATTTCCTTAACTACAGCTTCACAACATCTGTTCCACAAACATCTTCAGAATCGCTAAAATCACACCATTTGGTTAACTAAAACTGGAAGTAAAATGAACTAGACAATTGTTGTTACTGTAGCAAGTCATGAATTTTCAGAAAAATTCAGACTTTCCATCGGAACCAGGGCACCAAATCTGGGCATATATAACTGATAAATCCATGAATTGACTCTACTAGAACAACACTCATACTGTACTAACATGATTCCTATCGATTTTTAGCACTCATGATCCATGATGCAGTCCCGGTAAGACACGCACTAAACCACCACTAAAACCCACAGCGAGCAACATGGCTAGGCGATCGAAGAGGCCGGGCGAAGGATAGACAATCGGGACAATGTGTAGATGATATCTCCATCCCGTCCTTCGACCAGAGCCTTCCGCCTCCTACCGCAGTTCAAGCCCTTCGACCTCAGCGCCCATGGACAGCCTCGACCTGAACTCACACGCAATAGGGAGAAACCTGAGGCAAGGATCTTACGGTACGACGGCGTATCGTCGTTGAACTCCCGATATCTCATATCGCAGCACTCTCCCCGTCGGAGACCTCGCCGACGTTGCCGTCGCCGCGAACTGCTGCTCTGCTTTCACCGAGAAAGGAAAGAATCGCATATCCCTATAACTGTGGATCTTAACTGTCACAGGTGGAAGGACCTGAACATCATATCTGAAACGACGAGCACGAAAATGCAAACTTACCGTGCTGACATGGCACGATTTGGATTAGTTTGGACTAAAAAGTTCATCCTAAACAAGTTTATGTACTAGCTTTGTTCAATTTACAAGAAGTGGGACTAAAAAGTTCAAAGTGAGCAAGATGTGGGACTAAAACTGTTAAATCCTCAGAAATTAACAAGCTAGCCGGATTGCTAATTAATAATACATGCTGCTTGACGTTTGAATCGTTAGATGCGACCATTCGAAGAAGTGGAAGCGCACCGGGACTGAAGGAATCCTGCTTCAGTTCAGACTCGCTCGCCGGACGATCGCCTTTTCCTCCTCCGGTTCATCCTCGCAGTCGCCGACCCTGGCGCCCACGCCGCCGCCGCCGAGGAAGTCGAACCGCACACTCCCCTTGGCTGAACTCACGGCGGACCCGTCTTTTCACGAATTGTCGCGGGCGTCGTCGAGCCCGTCTCCGCGTCCGGCGCTCTCCTCGACGCCGCCCAGAACGGCACGACACCCTGGAGGAGAACGTCCTGTCGATGAACGACGGCCACCGGTCAGACCGGCCGATCCGCGCGCCTCCCCCACGCGCCACCCTGCGGCTCAGGCTCTCCTCGCCCACGGAGAACATCTCCCTGCGCACCTGCTCCGGCAGACGGAGCGTGAACCGCTCGAGGTCGCCGTCGAGCCGCGCGGAGGGCGAGTGGGCCGGCGAGCCACACCCCGGTGCAGTCTGGGTGGAAGGCGTGGCTGCACTCAGGGAGGAGCCAGAGCTGCTCCTCGCCTTCTAGCTCGCTCCGGCACACCGCGCACTCCAGCACGACGACCGTGCCGCCATCGTGCTCCCGGAGCGCCCTCGCCTTGGCGTAGGTCATGGTGGGGAACGAGGCGAGCACGTCTGGGTGCCTCGGCTACATCTTGTCGATGTTTCTGCTCTCCCGCTGCCTCCGCATGCGACGTCTCCGTTCGGACCGCGCAAGTCTGACGAGGGAGCTGGGCAAGGTTTTGGTTACCGGTTCAAAATAAATTCCGGAGGGGGCCGATATTTCCGGTAACCGGGGTTACCGGAAAATATCGGCCGGTTACCGGCTCAAAATTTTGGCCCAAATTTAGGATTTAAACATAAAACGTCAAAAAAAAATTCAAATTCAAATTTTAGGAGCACAAATTCGGTCCAAATTTGACCATTCCGGGATTTTTCTTCCGAGAAACACAATTACCGGGGAGGGCCGATAACCGAAACCCTGAGCTGGGCATGGCGTGGCACTTGGCAGGACAAGACGCCCGTCAGCAGTCTGATAAAATGGCTGAACGGTTTACTCTTTATGTAAACTTTTGGCAAAGTGTTATCTTTTACATCCCAAAGACAAGAGAAAAGGTTTTAATCAAATAGAATTTGTGTCGTTTATCAGCATTAGCCGTGAATATCCGTCTTGGTGATAAACACAAGAAAAAAACCAAGACCAATCAGGACTAGTGAGAATTTTAGAAATTCGCCCCCGACGAAGATTGAAATCTGGTTGCTAGCTAAACCTTGCCACTCGACTCTGCCCCGTCCTCGAGAAACACGAGATAGAAACCTTTGTGCTGCAAGAGCAATACCGACCTACGGACAGTGGTTGACGGATGGTTATCGCCCTCTCGCGAGAGGACCGGAATTGCACAGAAGACCAGTTTTAGCTCCGTATACAGGCCGGAAAAAAACACGGAGCTGATTTGGTCCGTAACTTACAGCAGGTTTCCGTCGTTTTCCTACCCCGGTATAAATCTACCCGGTTCCCAAGCGGCGCCTAGCTTAGCCGGTGGTTTATCCGTCTTTCTAATCTACCACAAATTAGCCGAGTTTCGTTCGTCCCTTGTGACGACAGATGGCAGTTCTCCTGCCATAGTGCCATCCCTGAGACTTCTCCCAGATTCCATTATCTCTGCTTGTGGCTTGTGCTGGTGTCACGGCTTGTGTAGTTAGGACCGGAGGTAAAAACTCTTTCCCACTGAATTTTAGTACTCCCTCCGATCCATATTAGTGGGCATAGCTTTGTCTAAATTCATATGTATCTAGTTAAGTATTTAGACTAGATACATATGTATCTAGACAAAGTTGTGCCCACTAATATGGATCGGAGGTAGTAACAGAATTGACCTGCGGGCCTTTTTCAGACTATTATTAAGATGCCAAGTCCGGTGCATCAGTTAAAATCTGTGTCAGGTAAAAGTTTGTAGAGTTTTGGGTGTCATAAGAAGGGGCGTAGAGAAGCAAACCTGCATAAGATGTGTACAAGCAAATCAATGCTAATAATTATTTGACTAATTTATAAATCCCTGCCACGTTCGCAAAAGCGAGGTTATTCATCTTTTTTGCTGATAAAAGGATCGAAGTCTTCCAACCATATATCAAACAAAGCAAAATAGCATTGCCCAGCTATTTATGCAGTACCAAATAGCACCAGGCAGGCCGTAGGCAGCTAAAAGGTCAGGTTGATACGATTCAACATTCATTAGTTCAAACTAACTTCTAAATATCGAGCTCCAAACAAGATAAAAGTCAAGAAAAACACACAACATCGCACAGAAATCTCCCTGTCTGATACAACATGGAAGGAAAGCAAATTATAGGAACCACAAAGTTTAGTACTAATTGCCCGAAGCAAACCAATGTGCATTCAACATTCATGCCAGTCAACGAATGTCTACCGAAAGAAGATAATACTTCCTCCGTTCCCCTTTATAAGATATTTTGGCAAGCCAATTAAGCTTGCCAAAACGTATTATAAAAGGGAACGGAGGAAGTAGATGGCATGTAGCAAACTAAGTGACTAATGCTACAGGCGCATTTTACATCTGATCAGTGCATGCTATATAGATGCTCCGTCTCCTTCGTCGAAAATACAAAATGGAAGAACTTACACCCAACAAGCCATTGCTGCATTTCGACCAGACTGTAACACTAGAGACCTGCGGAGCAAGCAATATCACCAGTCAGACAGATTTGTGCTATGCATTCAGGAAAAGCAGTTGGAGTTGTTCTCATAATATTTGTATGACTCAAACAGAAAACATAAGCTTCACCATTGTGGAAAGTTTGTCAAAACCTCCAAGGTTGGATCATCTTAGCACTATTAGACAAAAACCAACACAACATAGAACAGTAGGTAATTTGTAGTGTAGTGGCACACCTTCAACCTCTGTTGTTAGCAAATTTTTGCTACTTCTGGCCTGAGTAGAAGCTAATGATATCATAAAGTAAGAAAGCATACGAGGGGCTCATGATATCATAGAGTAGGAAAGACCAGACATCTCTTTTTAGCTCACTTCACATGCCAACTTTTTAGAAATATTCGAGTTAGCTAGTCATTAACTAACTGAATTTCATCAAATTCATGCAGTACAAGGGATCGTGCATCATCTTATCAACTGAAATCTCAGTCCTAAATTACTGTCATTTTTTTACTCCACACAACATCAAGCAATAATTCATCACAACTTTATAACATGCTAGTAATAACAGTAAAAAATGTTACTAGCGATGAAACTTTTCATGACAAATCGAGTCATGTCATTTTGATCCTGTGTTATATGAAGTATTAACAATCCATGGTGGCCGCAATAGAAGCAGTTAGACTCCACAGAAAAAGCAGTTACCTATAGTTTGGACTAACAAAATTCTAGGTTAACGGCAAATTTTGGTCGACAACGAGTGACATGCTGATTAAAGATTTGACTACCAAACAGCCTAAAACTAGAATAATTGTCCATTAAACTATATCAATTGCAAGCAAAAGGATGAACAGTAGTACAGGATTTAATGAAGGCACACACTTCAAGTATGGTGACAACTGTTAGTTCACTAGGTATCACAAAAAAAAACAGCAATGTGAAATGGGGTACCTATAAGTTCTATAAATAAAGGAAAACTGAAACCAGATGCTCAAGTATTGTTAGTTATCAATTGCTTGTGTAGACGGAACAACATGCAAATCACACTAGGACTTGATAGACCCTTAATCACAGGGAAAAAAGGTTAAAGGCAAAGCTGCGATGAGTAAAACTGTAGCAGAAACATATCGCTAAAGCACAGTGAAGGGTTAGTGGTTCATTTGCTAGTATGTACTATTTAGTATGACAGGATTCTCACATTCTCATCTCTGAGCAGGCACAGACATATGTATAAATGGGGAACAACGAAGTGTCCTAAGTCATCATTCATTGGAGGGGCTAGAGGAAGAAGACCCCAGACAATGGGCATGCTTGGTTTTGAGCCACACTATGCCAAACGATAGGCAGACAAGAATGGTAAGTGTTTGGTTGCAGCCACAGTAATTGCGTGCCACACTTTCTTAGTCACTTACCCCACTTGTCATAGAATCATTTGCTAGCCAACTTTTGCCACAAGTGTGGCGGCCAATGTGTCCGCCACAAAAGCTGTTGCATGCTACACTTGTGGCACCAGCACCAAAGTGTGGAGGGCAACCAAAAATGCCATATATACCAGACGGAACAACATGCAAGTCACAGTAATCACAGGAAAAAAGGTTAAAGGCAATGCTGCAACGAGTAAAACAAAAGCAGAAACATATCCCTAAAGCAGAGTGAAGGGTTAGTGGTTCATTTGCTACTACTTAGCATGACAGCATTCTCATGTCTGAGCACGCAGACATATGCTTAAACAGGGGTCAGGGAAGCGTCCTAAGTCATCAGTCATTGGAGGGGCTCGAGGGGCTAGAGGAAGGAACTTGGGGATTACTAAGGAGGTAAATCGGAAGCAAGGAAGCTGGATGATAGGGAGGACATACAAAAGAGAACATGCAGAGTATAGAGGGGGTAGAACATCAGTACAAGACAATCTTACCTGCTCAACCAGTAGATCCAATAGCGTATTCAACCGGACAATCATCTTACGTACGGAGCAAAAGCTCAGCCCCATTGTCTCCACCACCAACGCGTGCTCCTACAAGCATAATAAGTCAAACAATGTGTCAGCAGCAAGAATAAGGTCAAGGGCATCAAGGCTCAATCCCCAAGTCAGCTCCCCCGATTTCCATATCAAATATACTAGTTGGTTTCCAAAGTTGGTTAGTGCTTTCCCTATCCTTATGATATGTCTGAAGCTTTCCTACTCCCCACCTGGATATAAAATGAGAGCCCTAGGTTGTAACCAATATCAACTATCAATAACCACAAAAGGAGATTAGGCTCCAAAATCCAAATCCTAAGCACATGACAGAATGGCATTCCAACAAAACATAAAGAGAAAAACATGGAGACATCAACTAGGTATGTAGATAAATCCATAGCTGTAATTCGAGAAAACAACTAATTTTCTGATACAGAAATAGTAGATAAACATAACCCACATACTGTCCAATTTATGGAACACAAAAACAGAATCTACTTATCTTAAAAATGAAAAACATGTATACACATATTATTATCTGGTCAAAACAGAGATGTTATCGGGAGCTATCCGGTAGCTCGTTCCACGCCATATTGGAAAATAAAATACATACTAACAAATCCTGGCAACATAAGTGATCGTGAATTTAGGGCGAAAAGATGAAATTGAACTCCTAAATTACTATTTTTTCTGATACAAATGGATTTGCCACATGCAAACTACAAGTGATAGATGAACAATTATTCATATAACAGTACAGAATGAAAGAAATATAACTAGGCTTAAGCTTCCAAGGGGTTCACGCTAGTTTTTTATGTAATCAACTTCCAACTGTCGTGTGTCTCCTATTGAGAAAATGGCACTGCACATATGCACTAACACTACCACTAGACAAATTTTGCATCTGTAAATAGGCAAGCAATGATGATATTAGTTCAATTATTCTAGAAATAATTTTCCCATCTGGTACTCATTGTTTTATTGTATATTCATAAAATAAACTGATGATGACAGTTATCTAGCTCTGACTTAAAGCACAAAAATTACAGAGACGAAGCTATAATAGACCAACTGCGACGCACTACCTGGTTACAGAAAGGTATGCTAGATACCACTAATAGTTCTTTTTTCCAGATCATAATATAACATAAAACGTCACCGCACAAGCATCAGAACAGAACATCATCGCTATATGTTGTACAGGTCACCAAGCAGCAAAAGAAACAAATGATACGACACAACTTATATTTGTTGGCTTAACATGAAGTGATGTGTAATGTCATCATCGAAATATCGAGATACATTTTGGTTCTGTTGTATCCGCAATATAAGCCATGCTATTTACCTGCAGTGTAGACACTTTCAAATGGGTGATAGCAAGAAATATGCATGATTCCGAAAAGCTTCTTGAACTTCAAGGAATCAAGATGGATCATGAAGTAGCTGTTTGCTGTCCACAGAAATAGCACGTTATTCTCCTCAGCAAACCCTAGAACGAATAGGGACCCCCCTTTCTCCTCTGGTTTCAGGGAAAGTAGCTTGTCAAGCTCAATAGTTCCTGCAATCCCCCATGAAGCAACACCATCACAACCGGTCGTCCTTTTCCATAACTGGGCGGTGTATTCTGACATCGACACGAAGACGAAACCCAGCCCACCGCCTTCGGCCCGCATAATCTTCAAGCAGTTGCCCCCATACACATCCGCTGGCAACCGTATCACAGCTAGGCTCTGCTGCTCCAAATCAAACTCGAGTATTCCATCCAAATTCGCACAAAGCTTCCAGTAAAGGCGACCTCCAGCCAGCACAGCATCATCCGTATTAAGCCTGGTGAGATGAGGTCCCTCATTAACCTGGTATGGAAGAGGAGTTGAGATGAGATTTCCCCATGAGCTGGTCATTGATGAGTAAACGCAGGCGAGCGCTTGTACATGTTCATCTTCGTCGCCGTATGCGACTGCCAAGACCACCTGGAAATGTCGGTCGTCTCCGGCAGCGCGGAGCACCGCCCCGTTGAACTTCTTTTTATCGAACACCGCGGGAACGGCAATGCGGTGCTGGTCGCCAGTGACGGGATCCTAGACCAGGACCTGGAGAAGCTTTTGAATGCGTATGAGGAAGAGACCATGGCGGCATCCAAGGGACATGAGGTCGTCGTCGTCGTCGCGCTGCAAGGAGAAGCGCTCGGGGGGGACACGGTTGGGGCCCTCCAGAGTAGGCAGGAAGGACAGACCTCGAAATCTGTCCAAGAAGCCGAGGAGAGGCGGGTTTCGGCGGTGGTGGAGGCGGAAGCGGCGGAAGAAGCGGGGGTCGGAGAATAGCTGGAGCCAGCGCTTGCAGACGAGGGAGGCTCGCGGGAGGAGGAGGGCTGCGGAGGAAGGCGGAGGAGGATCTCGGACAAGAGGTCGTCGTCTTCCAGCGGCGTCGTCACCGCCGGGGAGAGGGCGTGGTGGCGGCTGCTGCTCATCTCGCCCTAGAGCTCGCTCGTGTCGTGTGGGGAACTGAGACGAGTGAAGACCGAAGAGGAGAGCCCGACCACAAAGCGAACGGCCCAAGTACAGCCCAGCCTGAGGAGGACGCTGGTTTGTCGTGCCGTGCGTGATGTGTCTGCACGCTGGACTCTCCGATCCTTCTTTTTTCCCGTTGTTTTTTAATAACCGTTCGAAAATTTAATTAATTTATAAACCTATAATAAGTTTTTAGTGCAGGGTCGAGGCTACTTTTTCTTATGTTTCGAATAATTTTTTTTAGTTGATGCAAACCGATGAATATTTTTTTCATTGTCGTGGGAAATTTTTGGCATTTCAACATGAACGCTCTTGGCACCTTTAATCATGTTTTTTCGACGAATTTCAGATATTTCTGTCTGTAGGTACTTTTGAATACATATAATTGTTTCTAAAATATTTTAAAGATGTACCTTTATTATTCACAGGTAAATATTCCTGTCACCACCCTGATGAAGCCTAGTTTCGAGAAGAAAAGGTTGTCGTTCTCATGAGAGGGAGACGAATCTCTAACTATATGAAAGACGAACGATTTAGCGGCCTCTCAGCGATCGGCCACTGTTTCTGCAACAGTAAGTACTGGTGCAGGAACATTATTGAACAGTACAACGATCCCCGCCGTCGACCGAGCGATCGGACGGTCGGCACAGCACAGCCGTGACGGTTTTGCAAAAAAAACCCTCAAAAAACCACCGCTTGCTCCGCAGACCACGACTTTACGAAGAGATGGACCTATTTACAAATGGTGGAAACTCAGGGACCTCACTAAAACCTGTCCACACTTCCCCATTTTTCCCCACACATCTCTCTCCTCTCCTCTCTCACGATCCCATTTTCGCCGCCTCCGTCGCCGGCCGATCCCGGCCGGCTCCGGCGATATCTCGCGCCGCAGGCCACAGCCCCGGCACCTCCTACTCTTCCTCTACCACTTCCACCACGTGGAACCACCAAATCGAACCTCCACCATCTCTAACTAGCAGCCCAAGATCCCGGCGTCACGGGAGGACAAACCTTCGGTCTTGGGATGCCCATGGCGGCGGCGATGCAAGGCGTCCAGCTCGACTGCCCGGAGCCGATGCCTCCGGCAAGCTAGCCGGGGCCCTGGGAACCATCACCGACGCCGGCGGACAGGACCTGCGCGTCCGGCCGCCGCCGATGGCTGCAGCAGCCGCGCGGTCGGCTTGCTGTGCCCCGGTCGACATGGAGGTCGACCCGGGAGGAGCCGCGCCGCTCGCCGGACGCTGCCGACCACGTACAGCGGCGTCGACGACCAGCGCCACCGCCACTCCCGCTCGCGCCCTGCCCCGACGGCCCAGCTGATGGTACTCTTCAAGCCCGTCGCGAGGTGATGGATTTTCCTGCCGCCGCTCTTACTTCCGTCGCATGCCTGAATAGTGCGAACCAATGAAATCTGATGGTGTGCTTTTATGTAATCGTTCGATACTTCCAGCTTCGTTGAACGTGGAAACTGCTCCCTTTTGTGGATAGCTAAATCTCAAAGTCTGAAACTAAATTTCTTATCCGTGTTGTCCTCTCGAGAAGATTTGTACATTGGGCCAGCTATCATGAAAATCCCCTTTTTCGTCAGTATAATGTGATTCGCCGGCCGGCTCAGCATGGTCTCCACACCATCTTCTACTATTTTATTCGCCTTCTTCCTTCTCACTTGCCTCAGACTCCATAGGCTCCACTTTCTCTACAACTACATCGGGTCCTCTTCCATCTCACATATTTTTTTATGGATTGCAGAGGATTGTTTTAGAGGCACAGGAAGCTTTGTCTGCAAATTGCAGTTTGGAGAAGAGGCTCCAGGTACTGCTGGGATATCAATTAGTGATGTGTTGAGGATTTCTCACGGTAGTTTGTGGGAAGGTGATTGGATTTTGTAGAACCTCTTAGAGAATTAAGGTCGCAGCCAGGTACTCAGTTTCATCTCAAGCTGCTTGGATTATCAGCTAATTCCTTGCATTTTGGTACAGTTTTTCTCTTTCTCGGAAATTTTTAAAGTTTATGTTTAGATTCACATATTTTTTTGGCATGTGCGCTAGAGGATGAATTGTTTACATTCTGCCAGATATTTTAACAAAGGAACGATTTTTTTGCATATGAAGTAATTGTGTATTCAAGGTACGGAAACTTTTGAAGATGTATCTGCAAGCCAAGAATGGGCTGTAATAATTTCTGTATGCCGCTTTATCTGCTGGTCCGATTGATATGGAGGGTGACAGTTTGGACTGACAAGGTATTGAAGGTCAAAGATATAAGTGGTATTACCACAAAGAATCTTTTGGGCTGTGACAACTGAGGTTAGGTCGTATAGTTCAGAAATAATGCGGTAGAACCATTAAAAGTCAGTGTTTCGTTAATTGCATGCACAACGGATTTGAGCTCTACCAAGTATTTTATGCTTTCTGGTAGCAGAAATTTTAAATTCGTAGAAGATTTGTATTCGGGTATTTTGAATATAATGTGAACCAATTAAACAAGTTCCTGTTTTCTACGTGTATGGGTAGCATTCTATATGTACTTATGCAGTTATGGCACTAAAACAATACATGTCCCACATTTTATTTGCTTTACCTCATATGCTCTATTAGTTGCTATTCTTGGTTTTGATTTTATATCAAACCAGTATGAAAGGTGTTGTCGTAGGTTGAGTAATTTGGTTATAGTACGTTGTCGCCCCTCTTTCCTTCATCATGCTGAACTTAGTCTGTCGTATAACTATTTAAGTATATCTAAATGATTTATTCCTTGCCAAGCCTACTGTAGTAAGTTGATAGTTATTTAATTCAAAAGTTTTTCACTACCACGCGTAAATATTATTTGCTTTCCCTTGGCAACCAAGTTCGTGGTTTATCTGCTTATTTATCCATCGTTATGCTTCCAGTAGGTAGCTGATGGATTTTTAATAGTTTTATACTTGCCTACCAAGTTTGGCATGGGATTGACATGCTTGCCTTTTTTGATGTACACATGGTTTGGGCGATGAGAAGGCTTATGCGTTCTAAAGAGTATGAATTACACTGCCTATTTTTTTGCTTAATTGTGTTCTAAATAGAAAAAAATATATGATATGCTTGGTCTATTTCGGCTATGCTGGTCCCTTTTTGTTTTTCCTTCCATGTAGCTTTCGGTTCTGTAGATTGAGATAAATCTATAGTCTGCCCCCTAAGATTTGTAAAATATAAGTTGTCGTACACGCGCTTAGGTCAAATAGGCCATAATCCTTTTTATACTGATGGAAAATATAGCGGTTTTGTGATTCTCTATTTGGGATATTTTCCACTTTGTTTCGAGTTGTATTTACACTCATAAATGACTGATTATCACACATCCTTTTTATACTGATGGAAAATAGAGCAGTGTTGTGCTTCTCTGTTTGGAATTTTTCCCTCTCTGTCTTCAGTTGATGTTCGTTGCTTTGCTTCACAACGTTCATGGTTTTGTTACCCATCTTCTACTGCCATTTTTGTTGAAGAGATCCATTTCCCTAGATTACCCAATGGGAAAAAGCTCTTTCTTACTACTTCGATATTGGAGCAGAGCGGAAACGTTTATTTTTTATTTATTGTGGGCTCTTTGATCATTTCCAGCTTTGTCATGCAAAGAAGTAAGGCCAAACTGCATGTTAACTCGCATTAGTATATTACTTATCGTTAAGAGTAATTGACTGAACAAGAAAAATGTATGGTAATTTGTATTTTATATTATATCAACTGAAGGATTACTCTTTCTTGGTAAGGTACTAGGTTTCTGTACTACAGCACCATCATTTCTGTTTCTTGTGTGTTACATACGTATGAATGTACCCTTCAGTTCAGATGCTTACAAGGCCCATAGGTGATTAAATTGGAATAAATTTATCATGTTAGGTTGCTACATTGAGTGAAATGTTTACATTACCTTTCAGACTTGCCCAAAGTAGTGAGATAATCCAGTTGGAGTCACTTACGCTACAGTTTTAGTAAGTGATTTTAGTTCCATGTTCAGCTATAGCATTGGTAATAATATTTTTCACCTACTCCTTAAAAATTTATGCTCGACATATTCTACCCATTTATGTACATTTTGTTAATTGTGAATGTGGAAAAGTATGCCTAGACTTACCTCACCCTATATCGGCGCAAACGTTGAATTCGTATCATGTCTTATATTTATAAATTTGTTTGGTTTGGGTGAGGAAAGAAATTTCTTACATCATTGTTAGCTTTATCCTGAACCATCTGTTATGGGTGGTAGTTCACCAAGCCGTATAAATCTGAGATAAATCATGTGTAAGTTCTATTCCTTGGTCTACTATAATAAAACATTATTTGTACTAAGAATCCTTCAACGGTGGAACTTGAACGTAGTTCACTTATATTCTTTTAAAATTAGTGCACCTTTCATTTGCTAACACATACTGTTTTCCAATCTGTAGATACCTTCGTTGCCATTGCTCTACACAGCCAATCAATCAATACAACAGACAGACAACTGATCAGCAAATGAATACTGCCATTGCCTTTACTTATCTGCTTATATATATATGGTGCTATGCACCAGCTTCTTATAAGTTCACCCAGAGGGCTTTGTACAAATGATCATCATGTGAGGTTATGTAACTATGTATATATGCACCAGCTTTTAACATCACCATAGTCCTCATTATAGATGATACTTTATGCAATTATTCAACAAACAAACATTTTGTTCTCGCTATAAAAAGAAAACAGACCGACGCCACGACTTTTCTCCAAGGGCACGGCGTGTCGCCGCGCCGGATTCAATTTGCTTCCTTTACGATTAAATATATCACAATTCTCACAAAAAATACTCGATATGACAAATTGCTTCCTTTATGATAAAATATATCACAATTCTCACAAAAAAAATACATGCAACACATCTGAAAAATTCAATTTGCTAAAAAAAATAAAGAAACTCTAAAATATATCTATCTCACATATTATCTAACATATTGCATTCTCCCTAATTATGGAATCAAAATCAATATTTATGGCCTTTCACTACTCTAATTTGAAGACTATTTTTCAAAAAAAAAAAACATTTGAAATAAATGTTCAAAAAAAAATACATCACGTCTAAACATTTCAAGTTGCTACAGAATTGCATACACTCTAAAATATATCTCACAAATTGCATTCTCCCTAATTATGGAGTTAAAATAAATATTTATGGCATTTCACCACTCTAATTTGAAGAATGTTAGTACAACATTCAAATGAATTTCCTCTAATTATATATTGACTTTAACTAATGCTCATGTACTGTACATCCTCTGATTATGAAACTTAAATAAATATTTCCACAACATACAAACATGCATAACCATTCCAATTTGCTTGCCATTTAGAGGTACTGTACAATACATGAAGATGCTCGACGATATTACCATGTTCACATTTCCAATTTCCTAAATGTTTGGAACTACGATAAAATACATCATGATTCCCACAAAAAATACATGGGACCCATTTGAAAATTTCAATTTGCTACAAAAGTAATACATACTCTAAAATATATATACCTCACATATTATCTCACATATTGAATTCTTCCTAATTATGCAGTTCAAATAGATATTTATGCCATTTGATTACTTGAATTTAAACATACTCCAGAATGTATATACCTCACGTATTATCTCACATATTGAATTCTTCCTAATTATGTAGTTCAAATATATATTTATGCCATTTGACTACCTCAATTTGCTGAATATTAGTACAAAATCAAAAAATAGATTTCCTAATGAATATGTCAACAACATACAAACATGCATAACCATTCCAATTTGCTTGGCATTTAAAGGTACTCCACAATATATGAAAATGCTCGAAAAAAAATATTTCGGAATACTTTCCATTAAAACTAACACATTTGAAATAAATGTTCAAATAAATACAGCACATTTGACCACTACGAACTGCTGAAATATTGTACACAGTCTAAAATATATCTCACAAATTGCATTCTCCCTAATTATGGAGTTCAGACAAATATTTATGGCACACTACAGATATATCCAAACATTCCAATTTTCTACATATATGAAAATACTCGATATGCCAAATTGCTTATTTCCTTTACATGTTTTTATTTTTCCTACTCTTTTATCTTTTTCTCCGTCCTCTCCCACTGCCACCAAACTTACAAATTTATTGACAATTAGTCTATTTACAAAATTTACATTTCAACTGCACGAGTTACGACAATATACAAACATTTTTCAACATTTCAACTTACCAAACATTTCGACAAAACCTAAATGCATTCCTTCTAAATAAATGGATTTGAATTTACAAAATACTTATATAGTGTATTTCTCCTGGTTAATAGATTAATTAGATATCTATGTCAAACTACAAACACACTTGAACATTTAAATTTACTAAAAAAAAATAGAGTTACTCCGGACGACAAATTACGAAGAATTTTAACATTCCAAATTACAACGTTCCGGATGGGTCTACTAAATGATGGAATATAAGATTTGTTTATATTAATTTCAACGAATATTTTTTTATGAACTACAAAAGGATAAAAGAAATATGAAATATTCCATGTTTTGTTTGAACAAAAGAAAAAGATAAAAAAGATGTACTGTTTATGCAATGTTCCAAATCCTTAAACAAATGATAATGGAGTCATTTTTTTACAATACTCCAAATGCTTCACATCTCAATTAATAATGGCGTCATTTATCTAAAAACTACAAGCACTGTTCCACTTTATAACAGCAAAAATAAAAAAAAAACATGTTTGCAAGTTGCAATTTGTCCAACATTTGAGCGAATATTCCGATATTCCATAAAATATAACCAAAAATGCTCACCAAAAATAACTGCAGTATACTCATAACAAATACCAAATTTATTTCAACTTTTCAATTTGGCCAACATTTCAACACGACACGAACAAACTTTCCCCAAATGTGAAACCAAATTCAAATGGATTGTTCTAAATTCAATTAAATATTGACGTCTAAATACAAACATGTTTGAGCATTTCAAACCTTCAAATATTTGGATATTGTACACAAAATATCAGAAATGCACACAAAAAAAATGCTACCTATACATAACAAAACAAACAAATGTTTCAACACTTCAATTTAGCCAACATTTTGGTTAACAAAAAAAATATATTGCACAAAAAAAAATCACCAAGGGCGTGGCGTGACGCCACGCCAAAATTCAACTAGTGTTTTGTTTAACAAGTGAACAAATCTTGATCTATCGGTACACTTTCAATGACTAGTCTGAATTTTTTATATCAGCTTGTGCATGTTTAGTTGTTTTCTCAGCGACACTTATGGTGGACCGGAGGGAGTATAAGATTTAAACAAGGAGCACACTTCAAGTATGGTGACAACCGTTAGTTCACTAGGTATCACAATGATAAAAAAAAGCAGCAATGTGAAATGGCATACCTATATGTCCGTATGAATAAAGAAAATCTGAAACCAGATGCTCAGCTATTGTTATTTATCAATCAGTTACTTGTGTAGACGGAACAACATGCAAGCCACAGTAGGACTTGATAGACCCTTAATCACAGGGAAAAAAGGTTAAGGCAATGCTGCAACGAGTAAACCAAAAGCAGAAACATATCCCTAAAGCAGAGTGAAGGGTTAGTGGTTCATTTGCTACTACTTAGCATGACAGCATTCTCCTGTCTGAGCACGCAGACATATGCTTAAACATGGGTCAGGGAAGCGTCCTAAGTCATCAATCATTGGCGGGGCTAGAGGAAGGAGCTTGGGGAGTACTAAGGAGGTAAACCAAAAGCAAAGGAGCGGATGAAAGGGAGGGCATACAAAAGAGCACATACAGAGTATAGAAGGGTAGAAAAATCAGTAGAAGACAAGCTTACCTGCTCAACCAGTAGATCAAATACCATATGCAAACAGACAATCATCTTAGGTACTGGGCAAAAGTTCGCCCCCATCGTGTCCACCAACAACGCGTGCTCCTACAAGCAGAAGAAGTCAAACAATGTGTCATGTGGGCATATTATAAGGCCGTCGCAGCTGTTAGAGATATATTCGGTATAGCTATATTTGGTAGTATAGGATTTGTAATCCGTCTCCTACCTTATCTCTAGGAGAGGCTTCTTGTCCTCCAAGTTTGTACTCCTTTATATACTCGCCCATGAGGCTCAATACAACATCCAACATATTCCGTCAATCTCATAATTCTACATGGTATCAGAGCGGCACGATCTGACCTAGCCGCCGCCGCCGCGCTTCCGCACCGCGCCGCCCCCGGGAGGTCGATCTCCATGATCTCCGCCGGGGGCCGCGCCGCCCGTACCTAGGTTTCGTCCGCCGATCGGTTGATCGGCTGCCCTAGCGTCCTTTTTTTCCGATCTTTAGATCGGTTTTCTTTTCTCCGCCGGTCACTCGATCGGTGTTTTCTTTTTTGGTTTGCCGATCATCGATCGGATTGCGTCGCCCACCGCCCGTCGTCCTCGCGCCACTACTCCGACAACGGCATCGACCTGCACCGGCCCGCTCCTCGACAGCCGGCTACCGCGGGCGACTTGTCGGCGCCGACTCCGCACCGGCTGGCTCCTTCAAGCCGGCTATCGCGGTCAACTCGCCAGCGCCGACTCCGCACCGACCGGCTCTTTTTCACCGACCACGCAGCAAGGCCGGACGCGCCGTCCAAGGGACGCCTCGAGGCGTCGCCGCCGGCTTCTCTCGCTTGCAAGGTCTCCATCGCCGGTTCGTCTTCACCGTCATCGACCGGGACTTCATCGACAACTTCGCCGTCGACTCCGATCTGCGCGTCGTCGTCGCCGCCATGGCGCGTTCCGCGCTGCGTCGGTCTGATCAACCGATCGCGCGCCTGCACCGCCAAGCACGTCCCCGAGCACGCGCCTACCACCGATCGAGCTACAGGCTGCCGCCGCGTCGCCCCTACGGGCCGCCGCGTCGCCGCCATTGGTCCATGTTGCCGGCAGCCAACGCGCCTTCCCAGGCGTGTATGCCGCTGGCGACACCCGCCGTCGCCCCGACCCACGCACTGCTGCTGCGTCGCCCCTTCGGGCTGTAGCGCCGCGGCACGCGGTCCTCTTCGCTGTCCCTGCGCGTCGACTTCTACGTGGTATGCGCCGCGCCAACTCCCTCGGCGTGGGAACGCCACCGTCCGCGCATGGTCTTCGTCAAGCCGCCGGTTTCTTCCTCGCCTACTTCGAGTAACGCCGCCGCCATCTACAGGTAACCTGCATGGCCACCTCAGGTCGTCGCAGGTCCCGCCGACCACCCCTTGTCCAGGCGTCCAGCATGGCCACCCCTGGCCGCCGCTGCCTTCGTCGCCTTCTACATCTTCGTCCAGCACGACCACGTCGCCAGCGTCATCATCCTCGTCCCCGACTACGTCTACTCCGACAACCGCGGACGACATCGGCACCTTCTACCCCCCGCTGATTGGCGCCGCAATCGTCGTCAAGTCCTCCTCTGCTGGCCCCTCTGACGCTGGCGTATAGTTCACGGTGGTCCCTGCCCCCGCATGCACGGTACTGGCAACACCGATGCGTGCCTTCGTCCCCGACGTGTCCCCGGGTCTGGCAAGCCCGGGTCGGCGCCTCGTCTACATCGGCCTCGACAACGTCTTCGGCATCGACTTCCTCCTCTACGACTGCCTCGACCACGTCACCGATTTCTTCTATGCGTACTCGGTTCTAGCAAAACCGGAGTATGCCTTCGTCCCCGACGTGCGCCTTGTTCCGGCAAAACAATGGCCGCACCTCGTCTTCGACGGCTTGTACTGCGTCGTCCCCGGCATCGGCATCCTCGACGACTGCCTCGACGCGTCCCCGTCTCTCTCCTCGCGTACTATGCGCAAGCGGCTTCTTCCGCGTCTACCTCGACACCGGCAACCCCGACCACGACATCGACCACGGCGACCCCTCGCACGGCTACCCCGACCAAGGCTTCACCGCCCAACGCTCTCGGCTCCCTCGACATCGACACAAAGGGCTATCACCTCGCTTGAGCTCCTCATCAGCTTCCTCTACAGTCCAAGCTCCGCGCCGCGACACCGTCCACGACGTTCCCGCTCCTACTGCGGGGGATGTCAGCCCACTGGATTCTACTTCGGTTTCTCTCCAGTCTGACCGTCCGCGACGTTCCAGTTGTTCACGACGCTACCGCTACGACTGCGGGGGGATGTTAGAGATATATTCGGTATAGCTATATTTGGTAGTATAGGATTTGTAATCCGTCTCCTACCTCATCTCTAGGAAAGGCTTCTTGTCCTCCAAGTTTGTACTCCTTTATATACTCGCCCATGAGGCTCAATACAACATCCAACATATTCCGTCAATCTCATAATTCTACAGCAGCAAGGACAATGTCAAGGAGACCAAGCCTTGAACCCCAAGTTACCCCCCATGATATACATATCAGATATATTAGTTGGTTTCCCAAATTTGGTTAGTGCTTGCCCTATCCTTATCATATGTCTGAAGCTTTCCTACTCCCTACCTCGTTATAAACCGAGACCCTATATGGTAACCAGTATCAGCTATCGATAAACCAGAAAAAGGAGGCTCCGAAATCAAAATCCTAAGCACATGACACAATGGCATTCCAACAAAAGACATGGAAAAACGAGGAGACATCAACAAGGTATGTAGATGAATCCATAGCTGTAATTCAAGAAAAACAACTTGGTTTTGATACAACAATAGTAAGTTAAACACACACACACACACCTGCTGTCAAATTTACTGTATTCACAAAAAACAACATCTATTCATCAATGTCTTACAAATGAAAAACATGCACAAACATATTATTAGCGAATAGAGAAGTAATCTGGAGCTATTCGGTAGCATTGTCATATTGGAAAATAAAACCCATACTAACAAATCTTGGCAACAAAGGTGATCGTGACTTAAATTATCTACTAAACTTAGGGGGAAAGAGGAAATTGAAATCCTAAATTATTAATTATTCCTGGTACAAGACTTGCCAAATACAAACTACAAGTATAAATGAACAATTCTACATAAATTTAAAACCAAGTGGTTATTATAATTTTTTATCCTATAGCAATATCAACAGATATAACAAGGTTCAAGACAGTGTTTCATGTAGTCAACTTCCAAATGTTGTGTACCTCCTCTTTAGAAAACATGGCGCTGCACATATGCACTAACGCTATCTTTAGATTTTTTTGCATCTGCCAATAGGCAGGCAATGATAAAATTACTTCAACTATTCTACAAATAATTTGCCAATCTTGTACCCATTATCTTCATAAAATAAACTGATGAGGACAGTTGTCTAACTCTGACTTAAACCATACAAAATACAGAAACGAAGCTAACAGCAGACCAATTGCAACATAAGGTAAGTTGGACAGCACTACTTTTTCTAGATCAAATCGTTGTATGCCAGTTTTTTCTAGATCACAATCATTGCATAAAACATCACCACCGCACAAGCAGCAGAACAGAACACTGCAGAAACTCATTGCTATATGTTGAAGAGGTCACGAACCAGCAAAAGAAATGATACAATACAACTTAAATTTGTTGGTTTAACACAAATTGATTTGGACATAATGTCATTAGCCAAACATCGAAACAAATTTTGGTTCTGTTGTATCCGCACTGTAAGGCATGCTATTTACCTGCAGGGTAGACACTTTCGAATGGATGATAGTAAGATAAATCCCTGGTTTCGAAAAGCTTCTTGAACTTCAGTGAGTCAAGATGGATCATGAACACACCAATTGTTGTCGTCAGAAACAACACATTATTCTCCTCAGCCAACCCTGGTATGAATAGGGGCCTTTTCTCCTCTGGTTTCACGGAAAGTAGCTTGTCAAGTTCAATAGTTCTTGCAAGTCCCCATGAAGCAACACCATCACAATCGGTAGTCCTCTTCCATAACTGGATGGTGTAGTATGATCTCGAAAAGAAGAGGAAACCCAGCCCACCACCCTCGGCCTGCATAACCTTGAAGCCAGAGTGCTCGGTGTACATACCCACTGGCACCCGTATCATAGCTAGGCTCTGCCGCTCCAAATCAAACTCGAGAACTCCAACCAAATCCTTACAAAGCTTCCAGTAAAGGCAACCTCCAGCAAGCACAGCATCTTCCCTCCAAACCCTGGTTCCGAGAGGTCCACCGGTAACCTGGTACGGAAGCCGTGTTGAGATGATATTTCCCCATGAGCCGGTCTCTGATGAGTAAACGCAGGCCAGCGCTTGTGCATGTCGATCTTCATCGAAGTATGCCGCTGCCAAGACCACCTGAAAGTGTTGCTGGCGGAGCACCGCGCCGTTGAACAGGAACCTCATTCTATAGAACCCCGCAGGAATGGCAAAACGGTGCTGGTCGCCAGTGACGGGGTCCCAGACCAGGAGCTGAAGAAGCTTCTGAATGCAGAAGAGGACCAGACCATGGCGGCATCCAAGGGACGTGAGGTAGTGGTCGTCGTCACGCTGCAAGGCGAAGCGCTCGGGAGGGACACGGTTGGGGGCCTCGAGAGTAGGTAGGAAGGGCAGATCTTTATGTTTTTCAAAGAAGCCGAGGAGAGGCGGGTTGCGGCGGTGGTGGAGGCGGAAGCGGCGGAAGAATCGGGGTCGGAGACGAGCTGGTGCCAGCGCTTGGATACGAGGAGGCTCGCGGGAGGGAAGATGGCTGCGGAGGAAGGCGGAGGAGGATCTCGGAGAGGAGTTCGTCGTCGTCCAGCGGCGTCTTCGCCGGCGGCGACGGCGAGAGGGTGTGGCGGCGGCGGCTGCTGCTCATCTTTAGTGTGGGGAGTAAAGTGAAGTAAAGAGGAGAGCTTGACGAGAAAGAGGACAGCCCAGAGCCCAATATTAGCTTTGTTCGTGGTGTCTCCTCACGGTTGGGTTTTTCCCATAATTCCGCCGTTTCTTCTGAATAACCGTTTTAAATATTAAAACTTTGAAATCCAAATAAAGATTCTGTCCTGGATAAAGGATAATTTTTTTCTTCTGTGTTCAACAACTATTTTCCGTTGACCTTTTTTTTTTTGAAAAAGCGTGAACATTTTATCATTGACGTGTGAACATTTTCTCATTTTCAACATGAACGCTTTTGGCATCGTATCATGTTATCTCGACGAATTTTTAGTTCTTAAATAATTTCATCTATCCCCGTGAAAATATGGCATGTTTCTGTTTTTTTTTGTTCAATACGAAAAACTACCCTGGTCTTCGAATCGAAAAAATGTACACGGACTTACCTATTTCGTTTATTCAACAAAGATTGGCAAAACTATTAGAACGAACATAATGAACCACAGACAAAGCACCACCCACTAGCACAAAGATATAGGAAATATAGGGGTCTTATGCCTCGGACACTGCCATCGCGGTCTCATCGGCTACATCCAGAGGTAGCGCGCTCCGGAATTCGCCACTGTCATCTTCCACCCTCCCATCTTAAAGGTGTAGATCTAATTGAATATACCCACTAGGGTTGCCATCGATGACGCCGCCAGACAACCCATCCACCCTCTGCGTGTCCCTAGAGAAATTTCAGTGGGATAGCGGACTGCGTAGCTGACACTTTCAACAAGGTTACGATGCTCGTGGGCGCCACCGGTAGAACCTTCCTGCAGTCCCACACGCCCACCTTGATCCGGACCGGCTTGTCCACGTAGCTCTCCTCGTCGACGGAAACATCCAATTGGCCAAGCGGGCCGATGGTTGCACATCTCCGCAGAGGTCGAATCCATCAGATCCTAGTCCGACCAAGATGCCACACCTCCACCCTCTTCGTGAGGAGGCTACCACCGTCGACACCGTCATCAAGGCTATCACCGCAAGCCCAGAGGGTTGTGTCCACCACGAGAAGCCGTCGACAGTCACGCGCCGAAGCTCCATCGCGTCCACCGCAGCTCTCCCCACACAACCTTCGGAGGCGGGGGACTGCCGCCGGCACGAGAAGCTCGTTGCAGCAGTGGCTAGGAAGGGCATGAGATGAGTGGACTAGTGGAGGCGGCTAGAGTGTTCCCCTTGTCGCCCCTTTCTAGGGTGAGAGGGGGGACGAGAGGTTTGGCCCCAAGGCATGTTTCTAAGTTGGCCAGTTTAAATCAATACGTTTTGCTTTTAGAATGTTCATGGGATTCCTCTACATTCTTATTCACCAATCACAGTAGATATTTTTTTGCCACCGCCATGATCTGCTATCTTGGGAGACCAAGTTATGAGAAGAAAAGTTGCCGTGTTCACGAGAATGGGATAAATGTTATGCTTAACATAATAACATCTTTCTTGATATATCGATACATTTTTTCGTCGAGTTCGGGTAAGGAAGTGATCCATGGCCGTGGTACTCGATTGTTTCTGTTTCCCAGTCGACGAAGCGTAAGGAAGGAAGTCCATGGAGCCGGGGCACTCCTTCAGGATGATGCCTCGCGTGGTAGCTCCCATCCCTTTTCACCGGATGTGGTTTGAACCGGACTACAATTTCTGTTGTACTACTATGTCTAAAGTTCGATCAAATTCATCTCGGTAACAAACTTGATAGCTACGTCAGTTTTCCAACTAAAAATAACCTACATCTTGGCAACCGCGAAGGACTCTGATCCCATCTTCTGGTAAAAAGGACACGAAGATCTCACGGTAGGGAAGAAAGAAAAGAACAAGAAACGGCAGAGCTCTAGCCCTGGCGATGGAACGCTACCTATCCACGGACGTCTTGGTGGAGATCCTGCAGCGTCTGCCGCCGAGCAGCCTGCGCCGGGCTCGTCTCGTCTGCCGCCACTGGCGCGACGTCGTCAACAAGCGCACCACGGAGATGCAGAGCCGCCCCAAGCCCCTCATATGGGACGGCAGTGTCGCCTACGTCGTACGCGACTTCTCACCGGAGTCGACGGGGATCTGCGAAGAGCTGTGGAGCGACGATCGCCACCGACAACTGATCGGCACGAGCAACGGACTGCTCCTTTTCTGTCACAACAAGGAGCAGGCCGGCGGCTCCCTCACGGTGGTCAACCCAGCCACCGCCGAGACGTTACCCGTCCCGGCGCTGCCGTGCGCCGGCCGTATCGTCGCACGCCATGACTGGGGAGTTGGCACGCTGCCTACAACTTGGGGTACCACCCGACGACGGGGAAGTACAAGGTGGTGCACGTCCCCTGTGTCTACAGTGGGCTCTGCGAGTTTGGGACCGTGCAGGTACTCACCCTAGGGGGACGACGTGGCGGGACGTGCCGCCCCTGTCGGCGGCGCGAGGTGCAAAATCTCCGCCGGCATCATCACCATCGACGGCGTGACGCACTGGGTGAAGGTGGGCGGCGACACGAGGATCGTCTCGTTTGATCTCGGTGCCGAGCGTTTCGCCTCCGCGCCCACGCCGCTGCCTCGGCTGAAGGCCAAACATGTGGCTACCACCTAACGGAGGTGCACGGGAGGCTGGGCTTCGTCAGCTTGCCGACGTGTGGGTTCTGGAGCAGGGGAGGCGGCAGTGGAGCCACCGGTACAAGCTCGAGGAAGGTATCCCGCTGCCGCATTTCGTCTACGGCGATTGCATCCTCACAAAGCGCAACAATTCAGGTTTCTACGGACATTGGCCAAAGAGCTCACCGAGGTTTCAATGGTTTGGCGTGGTACATACCGGGCACCGGATCATGGGACGCTGGTCGCCAAGATGACGACGGCTACCAGACATTTGCCTATGTCGAGACCATAGAGCCACTCAGTGTTTATGCCACAAAGTAACTGATCCATATAGTTGTTCTTACTTTGCGGCCACGTCATGTAGACTGATTTTGTTTTCTAAAAGAAGCCGGTAATTGTTTGTCTCTACCATGTGTGATTTCGATGCAATGTGCTGGTGTCGCAGAATTTTGTAAGAGCTCGTCTTTTAACAGAATATTTCTGGGGTCCTTTTTCAGGCTCTGTGATTAAAGATGTTGCATCAGTTATAAACTGTGCCTTGCTTCATCTCACCCATCATGTAAAAGCGTGTGAATCTTAAGAGAAATAAACTGTCATAAGATGTGCGTAAAAGAAAATCAACGCTAATAATTAGTTCGCTTTGATTTACCAATCCCTGTCTGTTTAAAGCCAGGATGTTCATTTTTTTGCCAGGAGGAAGTGAGACATTTATGTCTTATAAACTGGTAAAGGAATCTAAGTCTTCCCAGCATATCTCAAAGAAATCAAAATAGCATTACCCAGCACTGGCATCTATGCACTACCAAATATCACAAGTAGCAGTAGGTATCTAAGGTCAGACTGATACGATTCACCATCCATTAGTTAGAAGCCTCTCCTCAACAATCGCAACAATCGTGCTCGACTAAAATAAAGCAAATTATATGAACCACAAGTAAGTACTAATTAACCGAAGCAAGTTGATGTGCCTTACATTCATGCCAGTTGACGAATGCCCACAGAAATTAGATAATAGATGGACAGTCGGCAAATTACACGATTAATGCTACAGGTGCATTTTAGAGCTGATCAGTGCATGCTACATAGAGGGACAATCTCCTTCGTCGAAATACAAAGTGGAAGAACCTTCACCCAGCAAGCTATTGCTGCATTAAAGTTACCAGAATGTAACTCTAGAGACCTGTGGAGCAAGCAATATCACCAGTCAGACAATGTTGTGCTATCCATTCAGGAAAAAGCAGTTGGAGTTATTCTCATAATTTTTATATGACTCAAATAGAAAACATAAGCTTCACCATGGTGGAAGTTGTGACAAAACCAACATTAGAAACAGAGAACAAAAAGTAATTTGTAGTGTAGTGGCACACCTTCAACCTTGGTTTTAAGCAATTTTTTGCTACATCAGGCATTCAGGCCTGAGTAGAAGCTACAAGAACGGTGCATATGAGGGGCTCATGATACCATAGAGTAAGAAAGAAGAGATATCTAGTTTTTAGCTCACTTCAAAGACCTACATTTCAGAAATATACAGTCGCTAACTAATCAAATTTCATCAAATTCATGCAGTATAAGGAGTCATGCATCAGCTTATCAATTGAAATCTTCTTCAGTTCTAAATTACTGTCATTTTTTTACTCCACAACATCAAGCAACAATTCATCACAACTTGATGATATGCTAGTAAAATTAAAATATTACTTGCGATGAAACTTGCCAAGATGAATCCGCTCATGCAATTTTGATCCTGTGCTATATTAAGTATTAACAGTCCATGGGGGACGAAATGAAGAACATAGACTACACAGAAAGCATAGTATTAGTTTGGATGAACAAAATTATATTAGTAATTAATGGGCAATTTTGGCCGATAATGAGAAAATGTTTAACCAAACAGAATAAAACTAGAATAATCGTCCATAAAACTACAACAATTGCAAGATTATGGTGGCAACCGTTAGTTCACTAGGTATCACAATGACAAAAAATAAGCAGCAATGTGAAATGGGATATGTCCATATAAATAAAAGAAAATTTGAAACTAGCTGCTCATGTATTGTTAGTTACCAAACTTGCGTAGGACAAACAACATGCAAATCAAACTAGAATTGGATAGACCATTAATCATAGGAAAAAAAGGTCAAAGGCAATGCTGCGACGAGTAAACTAAAGCACAAAGCCACAAACATATCCCTAAAGCAGAGTGACGGGTTAGTGGTTCATTTGCTACTACTTGGCATGACAACATTCTCATCTCTGAGCATATGCATAAATAAGGATTGGGGAAGGTTCCTAAGTCATCAGTCATTGGACAAAGAATAGCCCAGACTATATACTAGAAGGAACTTGGGTAAGTACTAAGGAGGTAAATCGGAAAGCAAGGAAGCTGGATGAAAGGGAGGGAATACAAAAGAGCACATGGAGATTGCAGAGTATAAAGGGGGTAGAACAACCGTAGAAGACAATCTTACCTGCTAAACTAGTAGATCAAATAGCATATCGAACCGGACAATCATCTTAAGTATTGAGCAAAAACTCAGGTCCATCGTGTCCACCACCAACGCGTGCTCCTACAAGCATAAGAAGTTAAACAATGTGTCATGTGGGGTAGAGTATATGGTGTCCGCAGCAAGGATAAGGTCAAATAGCTCAAGGTTTGATCCCCAAAGTTGGTTAGAGCTTGCCCTATACTCCCTACCGTGCTATATAATGAGATCCCTACGTTGTAACCAACCAGATAAATATATTAGCCTCCAAAATACAAATCGTAAGTACACAACATAATGGCACTCCAACAAAAGACAGAGAAAAACGAGGATACATCAAATAGGTATGTAGATAAATCTATAGCTTGTAATTCGAGGAAAACAACTCATCGTGATTAAAGAATACTAGATAAAATAACACACACTACAGTCAAATTTATCGAATTCACAAAAACAGCATCTACTCATCAATATTTACAAATGAAAAACATGCAAACACATACTATTAGCTGGTCAGAACAGAGAAGTTATCTGGAACTATTCGGTAGCTCGTTCAATGCCATATTGGAAACTAAATCACAAACAAAGAAATCTTTGCAACATAAGTGATCATTAGTTAAATTGTTTTTAAGTAAATTTAGGGCGAAAAGACGAAATTGAACTCCTAAATTATTGATTTCTCCTGGTACAAATGGGCTTGCTACATGCAACTACAAGTGATAAATGAACAATTATTCATAAATTTAGAACCAGGTGGGTATTATAGATTAAGCCTATTAGCAATATCAGCAAAGATAACAATACAAAATGATAGAATTATAGCTAGGTCGTAGGTTTAAGCTTCCAAAGGGTTTCAAGCCAGTTTTTCATGTAGTTAAGTCAACATATGCACTGCCACTAGCATTAGACAATTTTTGCTTCTGTAAATAGACAGGCAATGAGGGAATTAGTTCAATTGTTTTGGAAATAATTTGCAAGTCTTGTACTCATTTTTGTATATTCATAAAATAAACTGATGGTGATGGTTCTCTAGCTCTGACTTAAACCACAAAGTTACAGAAACCAAGCTAACAGTACATCAAATGCAGCCCCCTTGTTATATAACATAAGGTAAGTTGGATACCACAAAAAAATATTCTAGATCATACAGAAGCATCAGAGCAGAACACTGTTGAACATCATGGATATATGCTGAAGAGGCCATGAAGCAGCAAAAGAAACAAATGATTAAAATTGTTGGCTTAACACGAAGTGATGTGGACATAATGTCAACAGCCAATATAGAAACATGTTTTGGCTCTGTTGTATATGCAATGTAACTATGTAAGGCATGCTATTTACCTGCAGTGTAGACACTTTCGAATGGATGATAGTAAGAAAATCTCCTGGTTTTGAAAAGCTTCTTGAACTTCAATGACTCAAGATGGATCATGATGAGGCCGACATTGTCCACAGAAACACCACATTATTCTCCTCAGCAAACCCTAGTACGACTACGGCCCTTTCTCCTCTGGTTTCAGGGAAAGTAGCTTGTCTAGTTCAATAGTTCTTGCAAGCCCCCATGAAGCAACTCCATCACAGTCGGTCGTCCTCTTCCATAACTGGGCGGTGTAGTCTGACCATGACACAAAGAGGAATCCCAGCCCACCGCCCTCGGCCCGCATAGCCTTGAAGGAGTTGCTCTGACCATACATATCCACCGGCACCCATATCACAGCTAGGCTCTGCCTCTCCAAATCAAACTCAAGAATTCCAACCAAATTGGCAGCAAGCTTCCAGTAAAGGCAACCTTGTCAGGGACTAGGATGAGTGGTAATATGGGGGTTATTAGTGATTTGTTAGCTGTGAGGGCATTATGGATATTTCACCTAAGATGTCATAACTAGGTCGCCGCACTCGTTATAAGGCTCGTGTGTATCTCGTTGAAGGAATCAATAAGAAAAAACCCTAAACCTTTATCATGTCTTTACCTTGTTTTCCTGCATAATTAGCTTGCTGTTCTTCCTGTATCTGCAATTTATCTTCAAATTCCTACAATTACTGTCTTGAATTCCTTCTTTTAGTAGCTTAGTCTAGTTGGGATCCTGACAATTGGTATCAGTCGCCAGTCTCCCCCGAGCTTCGATCTTCCCCGTCTTCACCCTGGGTCGAGCTTCGCGGAGCAGATCAAGGCTATTCTTCTCCGATTGGCAGTAATTCCCCACCCTCCTCTCCCGATATCTCATCCCAACTCCCCCAGCCACGAATCGAGAGTGCCGAAGCCCATCCGCCTTCCCCTCCGCCTCCCCCACGCGCGAGATCCCTCCCACCCTGTCCCTTGACCGGCGGCGCGAGCTCTGCTTCATGGAAGGTTGCTGGATGTCCCCGATCCGGTGGTAAAATCCCTGTACTATGAGCCGACGCCGAGATCTCTCGCCTCGAGGAGCTTTGGACCACCTACGACTCAACATCATGCCCACCATCCGCACCCGCTCTCTGGAAGCGGCACAACGGCAAGCTGAGGAAGAAGCGGCCATGAGCACCAGGTTACCGCGTGAGGTCCTGAACCTGCATCGCCAGCTTGAGCGCCAGCAGGAATCGATGGATTCGCTCCAAGGTAATATCTCAAAACTTACATCGATGGTAGCACAGCTGGGGCAGAGTATGCTGAAACCTTTAGCAGATCTGCCTACGGATTCCTCGGTGGCAGATCAGGGCAATTCGAGTTTCAGAACACCACCTCCGCCACCACCGCATCTGAGCCCAATTCCTGAGGTTCCGTCCTCGCAACACTCACAAACACCTCAAAGCAGGAACCTTCCGCAACACCAACCTGTCCACTTTGGACGCCTCACTCCAAATCAACTCCCAGATCCACAATTCCCACCAAGCTATCAACCCCAATCCTCCACACTACCTCCCATGGATAGCGGCACTTGGATTGGGTATCAGGACAACATCTTTGATCCAGCTATGTCTGCGTTCACAGTAGCTGAACATGATGCGCATGAGGTGTTTGATCAAAGGTTTGTACCAGGATACACACACCAACTGTTTGGTGAAACGCCAACACCAGATGGAACAAAGCGCAGCTACTTTACTCTGCCGGCAGATTATCCCATGGAGCTGGCTACTGCACCAATGTTTCCTTCAGCAACGGCAAATGTGCCAACGAAGGTTCAAGATGCTTCCAATATATTTGAGAAAATGCCTGTATATGATGTATATGAAGAGGACAAACCAGAAACTGAACAAACCTCCAAGACGGAGGAAGGCGACGGCGCGACCCCGCGCTACGACTGCACCTACAGCGGCAACGCCATCCACTTCGTGATGCCCAAGTTCAGGTGCCCGAGCGGCGACCTCACCACGAGCACAGACACCAGCGGCATGTCCATCGATGGCAGCAAGCACGTCCACAAGCAGCAGGGTCCGGACATCCTCTCCATGTGCCACGTCGGCTCCACCTACGACTTCGCCCCTGCACCAAGTCCGGTACTTGATCTGGACAAGAGTTGCCAGCCAGAATTTCAACAAGGTGCTACTTATGATTCTCCTGCCTTGCATGTGTTTGATGGAATGCCAACACCACAATCTGGTTATGAGAACTACTGCTGTGAGCGTACAAATCCAGTTGAGAGTTCTTGTATGCACGGTGGAAGTACCAATCTCACTGAGCAACATCTTGATGGAAAGCCAAAACAATATGATTTCAGCAATCTCACTCGTCAAAGCATAATCCTAGCAGATGGTACTGAGCATAGTTACTATGCACTTCCAGAAAATTCTCCCTTAGAGCGAGCTACTCGTAAGCCAGTGCTCGATGCATATGAGGATGAAACAGATGGCTCCTCAACTGAATTTTTTGATGTGTCTGCTACTGCGACTGACCTACTGCAGTTTCAGGCATTCGAGCAACTGCCAGTGTTCGATGTTGATGATGACAAAATGGATGGTTGCTCAAGTGTGTTTGTTGATGTCTTCGCTAGCACTGTTGAGCAGCAGATATATGAAGAAGAGCAACAGAAAATTGAACAGGCTTCCAAGTGCTTCACCAAGCCAATATGTAGTCCTGAGAGACCTACTATTGGTGTATTCAGGTTGAAAAATGAGAAGAAACCTGATAATGGATGGACTTCCATGTGCGTCAACAAGATGTCAGACAATACATTCAGTGAAGACGCTACAGAGTGTGCATTTGCACATGATCATGTTATACATGCTGACATGTCCATCAAGATCAAAAACGAAAAGAGCACCCAGGCAGCCTCTATGTCTGTTCAAGGAGCAACGGTGCACTGCGCTGATGAGATATCTGAGACAAATTTCATGAAGCAAGATGTGCTCATCGACAAGCATGACATCTCCGACAGTAAGCCAGATGTCTCATTTCTCCAGTCTGCTATATCTCCACGTCAACATCCTTGTGATCTGAGCAATGACAAGGAAGAGTTGCTTTGGAATCTAGAAAGCGTGAGGAGTACAACAGGATGCAGCATAAGTGTTCTGAAGTTTGGTGTACGTGAAGCATATCCAATATTGCCTTGTATATGGGATCCTGGCATAGACCGGTTCTCCTATAAAAAGCTGCACTTTTTGTGTTGGCACCAAGACATCAAATTCAAGGGAATTGCTCTTTGGCTGATCACATTTAATCCCCCTTAGCAAGGATTAAAGTTTCTGAAGAAACTTGTTTATCCATTGTTGGACAATGGTCTCAAGGGGAAAGGAATGTCAGGAACTAGGATGAGTGGTAATATGGGGGTTATTAGTGATTTGTTAGCTGTGAGGGCATTATGGATATTTCACCTAAGATGTCATAACTAGGTCGCCGCACTCGTTATAAGGCTCGTGTGTATCTCGTTGAAGGAATCAATAAGAAAAAACCCTAAACCTTTATCATGTCTTTACCTTGTTTTCCTGCATAATTAGCTTGCTGTTCTTCCTGTATCTGCAATTTATCTTCCAATTCCTACAATTACTGTCTTGAATTCCTTCTTTTAGTAGCTTAGTCTAGTTGGGATCCTGACAAACCTCCTACCAGCACAGCATCATCCGTATAAACCATGGTGGGAATAGGCCCCTCATTAGAGTATGGAAGCCATGTTGAGATGAGATTTCCCATGAGCCGGTCTTTGACGAGTAATCGCAGGCTATCACTTGTTCGTGTTGTTCTTCATCAATGTCTGCGACTACCAAGACCACCTGGAAATGTTTGTCGTCTGCTGCAGCGCCAAGCACCGCCCCGTTGATTAGGGACTTCTTTTTATCAAACGCTGCGGGAATGGCGATGCGGTGCTGGTCGCCAGTGACGGGATCCCAGACCAGGACCTGGAGAAGCTTCTAAAAGCAGAAGAGGAAGAGACCATGGCGGCATCCAAGGGAACTGAAGTAGTCGTCGTGGACGTCGCCGTCGTCGCGCTGGAAAGAGAAGCGTTCGGGAGGGACACGATTGGGGGCCTCCAGAGTAGGTAGGAAGGACAGACCTCCAAATCTGTCGAAGAACCCGAGGAGAGGCGGGTTGCCGCGGTGGTGGAGGCGGAAGCGGCGGAAGAAGCCGGGGTCGGAGACGAACTGGCGCCAGCGCTTGCAGACGAGGGAGGCTCGCGGGAGGGAGGAGGGCTGTGGAGGAAGGCGGAGGAGGATCTCGGACAAGAGTTCGTCGTCGTCCAGCGGCGTCGCCGCCGGCGAGCGGTCGTGGCTGCTGCCGCCGCCCATCTTGCCCTAGAACTCGCTCGCGTGGGTAGTCGAGTGAAGTGAAGTGGCGGCTGAAGACTGCAGAGGAAAACTCGACGAGGAAGAGAACGGCCCAATACAGCCCAATATCAGGACGCTGGAGCTAGCTAGCTATAGTTTTGTTCTACTCGACAAAAAAACATTTGTTCGTGGTGTTTACTGACGCTGGTTTTTCCCCTAGCTTTTTTTTCTCGCCGTTTCTTTTGAATATCCATTTCAAATTTTTAAAAACTTCAGAATCCAAGTAAAGAATCATTCCTGGATCTAGGATAACTATTTTTTGTCCGTTCAACAGCTATTTGTTGTAGAGGCATAAGAGTAAAGACCATATTTTTTGGAACAAGCGTGAAATTTTTTCATCGACGTGTGAAAAGATTCTCATTTTCGACATGAACGCTTTGGGCACCGTACCATGTTTTTCTCGACGTATTTTATTTTTTTAATATATATTTCATATTTCCCCGCTCAGATATGGCATGATTCTATTGGCAGGTCATTTTAATTAAACATGATTGCTTTAAGAATGTTCATGAGATATACCTCTATTATTTACCAGTATTTTTTTTCCACAGACGTGATATACTATATTGGGAGACCAAGTTTTGAGGAGAACATTTACCGTGTTCACGAGAATGAGATCAATGTTATGTTTAAGGATTTACCATCTGTAGTAAAAAAACTCCCAACGGCTGAGATTAAAATTTTAGGCACCGAAGCATATGCATGTGCGACATACAAAAAGATGATTATGTGCCGTGTACGATACGAATTACAACAAACAAAATCTCTACCTAACACACGTATGTCTTGGCCCAATATAAGCCGTGATTGGTGCTGCTTCGCTCCGGTCAATACGGCCGTGATTGCTTCAGTTTCGCTCGGATCAACACGGCAGCGATGAAGATGGCGAGTTGGCGAATAGCATCCCGGATATCCAACGAAGCTAACTTGAGGAGACGACGGCGATCTCACGCCAACGAAATTGATGAACAAACATGGCGCCATGAATCTACCTCAAGCTCTTTGACCAGTCAGTTTGGTGAATTGCCGATATCAATCTGAGGAGAAGCTACAACATGTGAAGGCCACCAGGCAGGTGGTGGATCGATGACGACACCAATTAGGCAAATAGAGGTTGGACGCTCAATGACAGGGATTTGGTGATCCACTGTGCGACCGCAGTTTGATTGACTCCTCAATCTCTAATGACAGGGATTTGGTGATCCACTGCGCGACCGCAGTTTGATTGAATCCTCAATCTCTCTCCTATGCCGCTATGATTCTAGGAGGAAGGAAAAGCAGAAGACCATGATGGCACGGATAAGGTAGCACCGTAGCAGACATGGCGCAGCGAAAATCAGGGCCCAAAACTGTCCACGCGAAGATCTAGGTCGTGGTGAAGGAGACGACGTTGCCATCGTTAACTCCACATTCCGCTAGATATGCGACTCCAACCTAATCTCCCCTGCCGTCTCTCTTTCTCCCTCACAACACCGGCTTCTTTGAATAAATTTTTTACGTGGGATTCCAATCTTCTGCAAAGCTCCGCCCACAGCAATTCCAGAGAAGGCTCCATCATACCATCCACCGGGGCAATTAATATTCAGCAGTTCCTGAGCATGCTTGATCTAAAGTCTAAACAGGGATAAAGTGCACGAACAGAGGTTAGTATAGTCCAACATGCGTCGTTTTCTGCAGGCCAGGATGACGATCAGATTGATCCATGTAGCTGGCGTTCATAACAATGGTCATATTCCATGCTCAAGATGGCAGTGCGAGTGTGCGACAGTGCGAGCACTGTCTAGGCATTGGAGCATGGTCGCCAAAGACGTCGCCAGGCTAACACTTAGCCGCTGTTTTTGCGGCCGATGCTCTGCAATTCCACATAGCTGCAGCTTGCAAGGTTTGATCGTCTAGCCGATGCTGCGGTCTTCAGTTTACTGATTAACAATAAGTGCTCCTACACTGCAATGTACTCAAAAATAGTTGTATGACGAGATCCGGAGCAGGAAACACCATTTAAAGCACATGGATTTAGTGTAGAACATATTGCAATTTGAAGGAATAGATCAACCCGATTGCCAACTATTATTTTCACTCTATTCAAGGTACGTGACATGATTGTCTGAATCTCAATGCAACTCTAAGGTCTTGCTTCCTGACTGAATGTCTTCGGACAACAGTACTGAACATATTCGCATTTGAACAACAGTACTGAACATATTCGCATTTGAAGGAATAGAAGACCCCGACTGCCATATATTAGTTTCACTCTATTCAAGGTACATCCCATGATTGTCTGAATCTCAATACAACTCTAATTAAGTTATTGCTTGCTGACTGAATTTCTGTATTTAAGTGCAACTCTGTAGGTTCTATTCAAGCGAATATTGGATTCAGGCATAGTACTTAAAACTGATGATGCCGTGCTTAACCTTTTTTTAGTAATGAAAAAAAAGCTGTGTTGTCTCCTAAAAAATATAAAGCTGGTGATGCTACCTTTTTTTACAAAATTTAGGTGATAAACAAAAGTCAAGCATGCCATTGTTTTTCACTTGTGCATTTATGCTTGATTTCTGAAGGACTGATGGAGGCCAAACTACGCTCCCTGCTAATGGCGTCTTAACTATATACTTTTCATGGCATTCAACAACTTTTATCACTGTGAACTTAGTTTGAAACATTACCTTACTCCAGTTATCAAATGTTTTGCATGTTCATTAACTTGCAATTCCGAAATCAAATATATTATTGGCTTTGTTCCTTCTATGTTCTTAGATACTTCTTCAGCTCTGTTCTCTCTTAATAGGCGCCAAAAAATAGGTCTGCTGATTCGATACAGTCGATTCCAACATCTTAGAAGGAAAAATACTATTTATATGAATGAAAAATATTTCAACTTAAGAGATGCGCATAAACCTCTTTGGCGCTCACACTATCTTTGTAGCAAAATTTTCTGTCCTTTGTGCTACGGCTGCATCCAATTTCTTCCATTCATAGGAAGGTTCAATGAAAAAACTGAACAAGGTATTAGTTATAGAGAGATTTTAAATGATTAAAGCCATAAGGTCCCATTGTCCATATAAGCTTGAGAATTTTTAACAGCGCTTCGATGAGCTACTTCTGTATGTAATTCACGCGTGTGGACTCAAGCAGTACCCGGCTAAAGGTTAAGTTCAGTTCATAAAAAAAAGGTTCGAACTGACCACCGAATGAAGGAAAATAGAAATATTCGGTATAAAACTCTTCCAGTTCTCATGCATACCGGCGGGACAACATGACATCTATCCAGGTAGCTAGAATTCTGCCAGTTCCTAATACCGTCACGTCGGATTATTTTTCTTCCAGGGAAGTCACGTCGGATGTTGTTGATGTCAGGAATTTGTTATCATCACGACAATGCTTAGGCACAGTTCCATCAATCGAGAGACGAGATTCAGTTGGCTCAGAGCATACTATATGGTCCATGCTAGGCGCATCCCCGTCGGAGACAAGAAGTCGCCTGGAGTGGCACACATGCAAACTGATGGTACGAGAGCTGACGGATGGAAGTGTTTGCATAAGTGCTTGATGACCACCTTCTCCACACTCAAGGTTGGATCCTGAACATTTGCATGTCAAGATCACGCAAGCGAAATCGTCAAAAAAGAGAAAAGAAAGTTTCGCCCAACTCCAGCTCGAACATTTCCCTGTTTCGTATGTGAATTCTAATATTTCTTTATTTCTTTTCACACCATGCATTTGTACGTGATCAACATTCAAATATTCTCAAAACAAATCATAATTACAAGAAGACTCTCAATGAAGCCAACAAAAGGGATAACAAAGCATAGATAGATGAACTGTTCACTAGACCGATGAGACATATAAATCTAGACAATTCACAAGTATTAATTTTCATTTTTTTCAGCACGCACATTTATTTTTGTAAAATTGTACAGCACAGTCAAATATAGATTCAATGTCCAATAATCACTTCATCATTCTAGGGTTGTTTTCTTGGCTGCCGCTGTTCTAACTTATGGATTGTTTGTTAAGAGATATAGTGAAGATAGCTCAATACTAACCAGTTGACGAATGTGAGAGGGCCATTGATGGTCAGCACTGCGATGAAAAACTATTGACTGCTTGACGCACGAGGGAGTTAACAATGGCAATCGGCGAGTAACTTAAGAAGAGTGATCCCGACATATAAACTTGCGCACAAAGACTCGGTCTTTGATGAGTCTCGATATCATAGGATCAAATCAGAATATTGTATTTGAACCTTATGAAATTTTCTAAAAACAGTTTACAACATACCTACATGCTATATATATGAAGAAGAAAACATCTCAGATTTCAATACCTAATTAGAGAAATAATAGAAGAAAAAATTAACTGTGAATACTGTCAGCTTTGTGTGAAGAGTATTTAACTCTTTTCACATCAATATTTTGTGTTTTTGGGTTTCCAAGTGTAAATCAATTTTGAAGTGTACATCAATATGTGTGTTGTAAACTTTTTAGAGAAGTTATGTACGGGTTTTGTATTTTAGAAAATATATCTCACATATCCTACTTAAGACAACACCTGAGTTTGCAAAAGAGTTATGATTAAGAATATCAATGTTAACCAGTATATAAATATGAAAAATACATAGGGCCGATATACCATTCCTCAGTGGAGTGCCAAGTAGAAATATACGACCCTTTGCTTAAAATGAATTTATGTTATATAAATTCAGCGATGAGGCAATGTCTTTCTTTTGGAGTTGTCGAAAGTACGATTTATATAACCACGACATATGCTTCATTAAAGATGAAAGTAGTAGCTGGATCTCAAAAAAGAAGAGTGAAAAAATAATCGTAATTTCAAATTACCATGTTATCAGAGTGAACAGGTAAGCTCTACAGTTCTTTATGGAAACACCAAGCCACTTAACTATTTGAGTACAAATTTATCTGGGAAAATTTAGACCCTCGGAATAGATGTTTTATCAAATATACAATGGTACTTCGAAATACCAAAATTGCCTCTTCATTTGTAAGATTTTTGCAGTGAATCAAACTAATACATCTATATTTTTTTCATATTTTTGCTATAAAGTTTTAATTACAAGAGACTTAATTAGAGCCATACAAAATCAATTAACTTAAATATTTATGTACTAAAACTATGTATATAGTTGTAAAGTTACAAATCTAGCCGCGCAAATGCGCGGGCCAATGTCTATGTTTTATTTTGCCACCATATTTTTAAAAACGTTGAAAATATTATCCATTATTTGTATATAATTTAATACTTCAAGAATGGGTAATCTTATATAGTCCGCGCATTTACACCGTTAGATTTTATATGAACGTAAATATTTTTCTCACAATTGTGAGAATGCAGAGTAAGCTCTTGGTTACGCCTATTAGATAAAGTTAACTAATATGTGTAAAAAATTGAATTCTTTTATGGTCATATATAGTTTTCCTATTTTCTGATTTCTCAAGATCATTTAAATTGCATGGCTTAAACGTATTTTGGGGCTGTCATTTGAGTCCAAAAATATATTGTATCGATTCTTTTTCTATTTTTCTATCTTTTTTTGTCGTCTTTGCTTCGCTGTTCTCGTCTTTATAATTCACACATCAGAACTGACTTATGTTTAACTCATAATATGACCTTGGAAGTATTTAGGGATTATATGATATTTTCTCTAGGCTTCTTGTTTTCCTATTGACATTATTCATTTTTTGTAATACATCTTTGTACCCATATTTCTAGCTCAATATGGTTAAGTTTTTTTCAAATAAATCATACATATTATTTATACTTTATCCAACTATATTTTTTCTCATATTTTTTTCAGAAAATTCTCCGATTCCACCCGGTAAAATACCCTTGTCAATGGTCAGACCACTATACGGAGCAGCCACAATTATCTATTGTGAAAGTTGAGCAAGAAAAATCCCCTTTCTAGTGAGTCGACTTCCGAGTCCCAACTCCCAATCCATTTGCCTTGCCGTGCAACTCCAAAGCTGGCCAGTCCCTCTCGGAGGCGAGGCTTGACCAAGGCAGGGACGCGCGCTGAAGCCGCAGATATGGCCTGGACTTGCTCACCGGCGACTCGGCGAGGCTGTTTGTCGCCATCGCCGATTTGAAAAAGTTGGAGATCCCTTCGCAGTTGTGAACGCCGCTGCGCAGGCGCACGTTGGCCCGCAGCTCGACCGTCGATGCCGGGAGCGTCCGCACTGCCGGCAGGTCGACCCGCAGTGGGCGCAGCAGCCCCACAGGAGCTGAGCGGACCGCCACAGCGTACGCCCCGAAGGCTCTATCTCAAACACCAACGCGGCGTGCGGCGCCGCCGGCTGTTCCTGCTCCGGCGCCCGAGGCTCAGGCTCTCCGCTTGCGTCCCGGCCCCTCGTTCAGTGGCGACAGTTGCGACAGCTGCAGCATGCATTCCGTAGGCAAGGCGGCACATGCCTGGCTGCATCAGTCTCACCTTGCAGTGCTGCACGGTTGCTTCCGCTTTTCTAATTGTATTTTTTCCCCCCAATTTTGGCTACAGGATGATCCACAATTTAGTAATTGATTGAAGCAGTGGATCTAATTTCTGCAGGAATCGTAGTGTCAATGGGATACAGAACAATAGCAACAGAGTCAGTTCATCTGACTTCACTTGTCTTGTTGAGCTTGGCGCAGGAGGAGGCACAGGTAAATAAAATTCATCATGCTTCTCCATCCCACATCTTAATCTTAATTTTAGGAATTTGATCCGAGATGAGAAATAATAGATAAAATATACATGCTATAGCCATTTTCTGAGATAGACGATATAAGGGAGATTTAGATTTTGTAATATTTGTAAGAGAGATATTAAGGGTGTGTTTGGTTCAGGGGATAGGTTTTGTGGATGAGGGTACCACCAACCAGCTGGTTAGGGGTAACCACTTTTTTTGTTTGGTTAGGTTAGATGAGAGGTGGTTAGTGGTAGCCATTTTCTTGTTTGGTTGAAAGGATAGTGAGTGGATCAGTGGTTGTGGTGACCTTTTTTATTCAGATGGTGAGATTACCGTGTAGACATGAACTAAGCTAATATAGCACTGAATCGTGCTACTCGATGCAAATGCAACACATGCATCTCTCGGGCCAGCAGAACTAATCCATCATGATGCAAATGCAACTAGAAAAAAGCTCAGGTCGTGGCTTTCCCAACGGATCCCCGCAGGCGAGAGAAAGCTAGCTAGTCGCATCCTCTAGCTGCCGCCGGCGCGTGCCCGTCTCGCTCCGATTCAGCCGCCCAGCGGCGCCTCGTCCCAGTACCATCCGCACCCCACATCGGAGCGGCCGGAAAGCCATTGAAGCTAGCTGAGATGCCTGCGTGAGAGACACGGGGAGAGATGGAGGACGGGCACCATCACCTGCTGCCTCCTTGAGGGAGCAGTGCGCCTCACCGTCGGCGATGTACCAGCTGCTCCGTGTGACCCTCAATGCGCCGCCACGGTTGCTTGATATGGCGCCGCCGCGGTAACTAGCAAGAACGAGCGACGGAGGGGATAAGATTTGGGGTTTTCTTTTGTTCCGCAGGCGGTCAGCGGGATAAAATAGGAGCAAAAAACTTTTCGGGGTGAGCCTAACGCCGGAGGCAGAAGTGGTTAGCGCTATCCCACCGATTTGGAGGGACAAGCTCAACCACCATTTAGTAGGAATATTCCTGGAATCTGGATACCCCTGCCACCCCCACCCTCCCAACCAAACATATGGCAACCACTAAAAAAGTGGCTACCTCTACCACTTAGGGGATACCCCCTCAACCAAACACACCCTAATTTTTGATTCTTCGTTGTCGAGGTCTGTGGCTTGAGAGAGATTACAGGAGAAGCCGTTGGTGATTACACTGTTTGATCTGAGGTATTAGTTCACATGTACATAAATAGCAAATGTAAATATGAAGGTCGAATATATCTGTATGTAGCTATGTAAAATGGATCATGTTGAGGAAATATATGTGAAACATGGTAAGCAAGCAGTGCAAGTTAATTTTGATGTGCTCAATGTACACGCTACATCCATGATTGAGTGATTTGAAAGAGATAATATCCCATTTCTTGAGAAAGACAGAGATGTCGATTTTGTTAGATTGAAAGTTTTTGGTAATTATAGAATTCTCGTACTTCCGTACTTCTTCGACTCGAATACAAAAAAAAAGTAAGAAAAAAAATATAATTAAGTGAATTATAGTAGAGGCATATCCTGAATGTGCCTGATAGACACAATTTTTTCATGTTGACTGGACTTAAGACTTTATTAAGTTTTCTGAGAAAGAAAGTGAATGCTTAGAAATGCATCTAATCTAAGAGTTCATAAGAATCAGGTCCAGGAAGTAGATGTACTTAATAAAGCATGGCAAGGATGTCTCTAACTCTATGTAACCAAGCAGGAACAGGCTAGGTGAATTGAAATATTGTAATTCCTATTTAAAATTTTCTTTACCATAATTTGTCCGGTTGACTCTGTGTTGTTGATCAGAATGGCAGTCCAGCAATCATGTTTTTTATATGACTTGTACTCCACTGTAAATTAGAATAGCTCCTTATAAACAATATTCTTCCGTTGTCTTCACTTGGACATTCATTATAATCCATCAGCAGCCTCAGTCCTTCTTTGTTTGTGACTCTTCATAATGCCACATATAATTGGCCATGGCGGAATACTCACTTAGTCAAATATATTTCTACCTTGTTCAAGGATTGTCCTTGGCTCTTATTTTTGGCCATTGCAAAGCAGACATGAGAATAGATATAACCTTCGTTTCAGCATGAGTTGCCATTTTGACTCGCTGGGTGACATGATCCGTTGTATGTATACGCCAACATGCGTTCCTGTAATGATTTTTGCCTCGATTTACTTGTTTCCAAGTTGTGCCATTTGTCATGCCATTGCATAAACCTGCAGCTTGGTGTATGTTGCGTAGGAGCGTCACCGACAAACCTATCTTCAGTTATAGCTGATTGTCTCGGATTCATGGGAACTTCAAGGTGTTGAGAAACTCAGTAGGATACATGTTTTCCATGCTCATGTTATTCGTGGTTGCCTTTTGCACATATATAGGCTTCAGTATGTCACCTCTTCTCCTTGTATCTGGCTCATTATGTGCTCATTACCTCCCTGACATTTCTATCCTGTTGACATAGTATTGCTCTTTCTTCTAGGACTCCCCAGTGACGGTATTTTTGCAGCAAGTTTTGGTATGTGCTTTGGACTATTTCTTCTTTCGGATTTTCCCTTTCTGTAGCAGTACGTCCTTCAACACTTCAATCCAATCCTCTCCTTCATCTGGTGTTGTTTTTTCGTTGCCTATTTGTAGTATCCAATCTGCAAATTCAGCGAAATTTTGTATTTGTATTTGGATCATTTGATAAACACTTCAGCCACATGTTTTGTGTTACCTCAAATATTTCAAAGTGATTCCACTTGTACGATCTTTTGATTTAAGCATTACCTATCTGCTCTTTTCCTCACCGCTATCAAGACTTTAGTTTTTTCTTGATTATACATCTACGAATTTTAAATAGAAATAAGTGATCTAACTAATAAATAACTCACATGAAAGTAGGTTGTTCATAATAAAATTGCATGTTTGGAGGAAAGTTTAAACACACATGAAGATTGCAGCTGTTACCTCAAGATTGCAGCCATTACCCAAAGTTGATGGCGTGCTTTTCATCTGCTGGTGTTGTGCCATCGATTTGTTGATGCAACCGAGCAGATCTGTTGGTGTCCCGCCACCCTGTTGTGCCATCGTTTTGTCGATGCAACTGACCGTTATCGAGGTGCCTTCAATCTGTTGTGCAGTGTCTCCATGTCGTGCCTTTGATTTGCATATGCAACTGAGCATTGTCGATATGTATGGACATGTCGCAACGCCAATGTATGAGACTTCTTGTGTTGATTTCTATATCTTGGATATAGGGTGACAGATCTGGTTGTTTGCTGTTTTAATGCTATAGATAGATAGATTAAACCGTGCATGCATATATCGTAGAGCACATACTTAGCTACCAAATTCACAAAATATATTTAGGCTAGGTGCTTACTGGTATATCTTGTATAACACGATTTTAATCAAATGTACCTGGTTGCTTATGCTCAACAAAGGAAATTGGATGCCACTATATTGTAGTAGTACGATGTCTTGCTTGTCATCTTCTTCCCTATGCCGGCCAAGTCCACGACCACTTCTACTTGTTCCAAAAAGTAGGCGTCTCCGATGTTTGGTAGGAAATTCAGTTTGGGGCCAGAGTAAACACCGGTAGAGACGCTGCCGCTTGCGCGACAGTGGCGTTAGCGTCGCTGGGGCAGCGTGGCTGACAGCTTGCGCCGGCTTATTGGCGATGCACCAGGGGTTGATTGTTCAGTACCAGTTGCTCCACAAACCTAGGTAGAAGCCGACGAACTACGCCTGACGGCCGGAGAGAATCGTCATGACTCCGTCGTGCCCTTCTGATCAATTTTGTAATCAATTTTGACAGTTTTTTTTGCGGGGTGCTTGTCTCCGGCTTTTCTACCCAGTATATATACCCTCATGCGATTCCTTTTCTCTGTGTGTCCTTTCTTAATACGATTGAAACTTTCTTAATACGATTGAAACTTTTTTTTTTGAAACTCATAAACTTTATTGATCACATAACCATAATGTCATTACAAATGTGCATCCGAATGCAATCAGGAGCAACACCACGAGACACAACACCAGAAAATTCACACGATCTAGCTAGATAATGAGCAGAAACATTAGCTCCCCGATAAACATGAATGAAAGAGCAAGTAGGGATCGAGCGAGCTAGACGTTTGACATCCTCCGTGACAGCACCCAGAGCCGACCTGTCCACTTCGGAGCTGAGCACCTTTGGATAACTGAAAGGCAGTCTGAAGCCAACACCATGTGATCGTAGCCCTCTTCAACAGCAAAGGAAATAGCTCGCCTCAACGCCAGGGCTTCAGCCAACTCAGGAGACGTTACCCCTTCGACATGCTCGCCGCAAGCAGCCAGACATGCACCAGTGTGATCTCGGATAACAGTCCCAAAACCCATGCTGTTTGAAGAGGAGAAGATCGCAGCATCTGAATTAACCATCACCGTGTTTGCCGGCGGCGGAGACCACTTGTGATTCATCGTAGACTCACGCCTATGGCTGACAACAGGTTTAAATAGATGTTGCACGATCATAGATATATATACCTTCACCTTTGTGGCGATAGAATTGGGGTGCAGTAGCGGTTCACCTTCTCGGACTTTATTGCGTGCATCCCAAATATGCCAAAAAGTGGTCATCACCGTCGTGGCCTCCAAATCCGAGCAGCGAGAAAGGAAATCTGACACCCACACCCTGGGGAGATGAGGGCTCGCGCTGCAGCTGAACAGGGAACTCAGACTTCACTTCCTGCCACACTTCCCTCGCGTAGGAGCAGGAAAGGAGTGCATGAGCAACTGACTCCTCTTGGCCACAAAAGATACAATCCCCAGCTTCCGGTACGTACCCCTCGGTGGTGAAGTTGCATTCCACTCGGCAAACAATCATGGGGAAACGCCACATGGTAATCTTCATCTTACCCGACACCTTAGTAGCCCAAAGCTTCTTCCAAATCCTCGCCTCGTCCTGCAGGCCAGAAGAAGAACCTGAATTGACTCTGCTCCTGTCAGCATGAAACTTAGCCGACCGAGCCATGTTGTAGGCTGAGCGGACGGAATATACTCCAAAGCGTGTGTGTGGCCAGGAGATGAAATCTGTACCGCCATGGCGGCTAATGGGGACTAGTAAAATCTGCCTAGCCGTTGCCTCCTCAAAGAAAGCATGAACAACGTCATGGTCCCAGCTTCGAGAATCAACAGCCAAAAGAGAATCAACCGTCTGATCAGCCGGGATACTTACATCCCTCCGAAGACGAATCATATAGGGGGACAACCTGGGATCCAATTGTCCGTCAAGATTTTTGTTCTCTTTCCATCTCCTATGCCCCATCTGATACCATCCTCCAACAGTTTTTTACCAAATAGAATACTCCTCCAAGTATATGATGCTGATCTTGGACTTGGAGCCTCCCAGAAATCACAATCAGGAAAATATCGAGCCTTGAGAACGCGAGCACAGAGGGAGTTGGGTTCAGTCAACAACCTCCAGCATTGCCGACCCAGCATAGCCTGGTTGAACAATTTAAAGTCACGGAAACCCATACCTCCCAGATCTTTGGGTGTAGAGAGCCACTTCCAAGAACGCCAATGGATCTTTTTCTTGCCATTCTCCACACCCCACCACTGGTTCGCAAGGGATCTCCTCATGTCATCACATGTGGAAACCGGCAACATAAAGCAGCTCATGACGTAAGTGGGAATTGCCTGAATAACAGCCTTAAGCCAAGTTTCCTTCCCTGCTCGAGACAATGGTTTGCCCGAGACACCACTCATACGTTGCCACATACGATCATGCAAGAATCGAAAAGTGCGGGGCGGAGAGTGCCCCACATCAGTTGGCATGCCCAAATAAGACTCCTGTAGCGCCTCATTGTGGACATCGAGCTTGTTCATAACTTCTTGCTTGACCAACTCCGGACAATGGCGTCCAAAGAAAATAGAAGATTTGTCAAGATTCACCTTCTGTCCTGACCCTTCACAGTAGCTGTCTAGAGCCAGCTTCAGAGCACCCACACTACTCTCATCGCTTCGGGCAAAGAAAATGCTGTCATCTGCGAACAGTAAATGTGATATAGGAGGGCCAAGTCGACCATTACGTAGACCTTGTAGCATGCCTTGGGCCTCCTTTTGTTGCAGAATACAGGATAATCCTTCCGTACACAATAGGAAAATATAGGGGCTAATTGGGTCACCTTGACGAATACCACGGGTTGGAACCACTGGGTCAGTCAGGTCACCATTGATACGAACAGCATATCGGACATTGGTAACACATCTCATCACTGTCTCGATCCACTGCTGATCAAAACCGAGTTTGTGGAGACACCCTGAAAGATAGTCCCATTCAACTCGATCATAGGCCTTCATCATATCAACTTTGAGAGCAAAGAAAGCCGTTTTGCACGTTGTTTCCTGATAGTATGTAGGCATTCATAAGCAATAAGTGCATTGTCCGTAATAAGACGGCCGGGAACAAAAGCACTTTGATTCTCAGAAACAATTTCATTCAGAATGAGCTTCAAACGATTTGCCAGAACCTTCGAAGCGATCTTGTATAAGACGTTGCACAAGCTAATAGGTCTGAAATTCTTAAGATGGACCGGATTAGTAATCTTTGGAATTAAAACAATGATGGAGTCACAAAAACCTTCCGGGATTGAACCACCATTCAGAAAACTCCTAACAGCTTGGCATATTTCTTCCTCAAAGAAATTCCAGTGGGTTTGATAGAAGAGGGCAGGAAAACCGTCCGGCCCTGGTGCCTTGGTTGGACCCATCTGAAATAAAGCTCCTTTAATCTCCTCATTAGTATACTCACGGACCAAATCCGCGTTCATCTCGGACGTGACCTTAGTCGGAATGCAGTCCAAAACAGTGTCCATAGAGAAGGAGGGTTCAGACGAGAATAAAGCACCATAAAACTCCTGAACCATACCTTTAATTTCATCCATGTTTTCACATCTCGAGCCATTCTCCCTAACTAGAGCTTTGATCTTATTTGTTCTCTTCCGAGCTGAAGCTTTAGAGTGAAAGAAGGCAGTGTTACGGTCACCCTCGCGGAGCCATTCCACTCGGGACCTTTGTCGAGCCATGATCTCCTCTCTCTCAAAGAGTTCACAAAGCTCTTTCTCCACCTTGCGAATTTCTACCACACTGTTCGGATGATCATCCATGCGCAAGGATTTCAATTTCCGTTCAGCCTTTTGAATTTTCTTTCGAACAGAACCAAATGAGTCACGACTCCACTTCTTGAGAGATTGGGCCACGCCATGGAGAGTGTCCCAAGTATGCTGTAGCGAACGTTGCCCTTCACCAGTACTTTCGGCCCAAGACTTCTCCAGCACCTCCCTATAATCCTCGGCTCTCAGCCATGCTGCTTCGAAACGAAAACCATGCTGGACTAGACCAGCTTTCTCTGTTGTAACAGCAAACGGATTAATGAAGACAGCCAGATGATCTGTCGTCGTAGTAATGACATTCTCCACAGAGCACTCAGCAAATAAATTGTTGAAAGCACCATTAGCAACAACACGATCGAGGCGAACTTTAACATGAGCATCGCCTTGTTGACGGTTATTCCATGTATACTTTGGTCCTGTAAAACCGAGATCAGCCAACCCACAATCATCAAGACAATCCCTGAATAAAGCCATCTGAGCTTCTGAACGAGGGACCGATCCCATGTGTTCATCTTGAACAAGAGCCTCGTTGAAGTCACCACAGCAAATCCACGGCCAGCTCCCATTCCGGTCGAAGCCGGCGAAGTAGGGCCCAAAATTCATGCCTATGATCCCTGCGTGGTTCTCCATAAACAAAGGTTGCACGCCTCCACGGACGCCTTGGTGGAGATCCTGCGGCGTCTGCCGCCGAGCAGCCTGCGCCGGGCTCGTCTCGTCTGCCGCCGATGGCGCGACGTCGTCAACGAGCGCACCACGGAGATGCAGAGCCACCCTAGGCCCCTCATCTGGGACGGCCGTGTTGCCTACGTCGTAGGCGACTTCTCACCTGAGTCGACGGGGATCTCCGAAGAGTTGTGGAGGTCAAGGTCTACCGGCGACGATCGCCACCCCCAACTGGTTGGCACGTGCAACGGGCTGCTCCTTTTCTGTGACAACAAGGAGCAGGCCGGCGGCTCCCTCACGGTGGTCAACCCAGCCACCGGCGAGACGTTGCCTCTCCCGGGACTGTCCTGCGCCGGCCGTATCGTCGCATGCCACGATGGGGCGGGTTGGCACGCCGCGTACAGCTTCGCATACCACCCGACGACGGGGAAGTACAAGGTGGTGCACGTTCCCTGCGTCTACGGCCGGCTCTGCGAGTTTGAAACCGTGCAGGTACTCACCCTGGGGGAGAAGAGGTGGCGGGACGTGCAGCCCCCCAACGGCGGCGCGAGGTGCAGAACCTCAGCCGGCATCATCACCGTCGACGGCGTGACACACTGGGTGAAGGTGGGCGGCGACACGAGGATCGTCTCCTTTGATCTCGATGCAGAACGATTCGCCTCCACCGCCATGGCGCTGCCTCGGCTGTCGGCCAAACATGGTGGCTACCACCTGACGGAGGTGCACGGGAGGCTAGGGTTTGCCAGCTTCCCCGACGTGTGGGTTCTGGAGCGACGGCAGTGGAGCCACCGGTACAAGATCAAGAAAGGTATCTCGCAGCCGCATTTCGTCTACGGCGATTGCATCCTCACAAGACGCGACAAGTGGCCCAATTCCGAGTATTACGGACATTGGCTCAAGAGCTCACCGAGGCTTCAATGGTGCGGCGTGGTACATATCGAGCACCGGGATCATGGGACGTTGGTCGCCAATGTGATGATCGGCGGCTACCGGACATTTGCCTACGTTGAGACCACAGAGCCACTTGGTGTTTATGTCACAGATTGACTGATCCATGTCACACAAATAGTTGTTTTTTCGCTTTGATTTTGCTTTCCAAAAGAAGCCGGTAAGTGTCTGTCTCTACCAATGTCTCAGTTCCTAATTTCTCAACAAAATAAATAAACTTGCAACCACATAAGCCAGACAAGCGAAATTCACTACTAGCAACAAAAAACCCATTTTCTGTGTTAGTTTTGATCTACTCCCTCCGTTTATAAATATAAGATATTTTATATATTTGGCATGATGATTAGATACGGATAAAATGTAAATCTGTAAAAAGGTTAAAACATCTTATGCCTCTATATATAAAAAAGTAGGTTGGATTCAGCCTCAGTTAGGCTATCCACGTCGCCCCCTAAACCCTGGCCGTCCGATCAAGCGCACGGACGGCCCAGATCGCCCCAGAACCCGCGGTTACTGTAGCAGTCAAGTTTCTTCCAATCACGCGCCGACACGTCGCCTCGCACGATCTTTGGCGCAAAACATTTGCAGAAAACAGCCCGCAAAGGACATGATTGTAATTTCCGTAAAGAACAGGGACTTTTTTTGCAAAAGTGACCACAGAAACCCACCCCCCCCCTCCTCTTCCTCTCTCTCCCGCGACGGCCCGACGCCGCCGCCGACGCCCCGCGCCGCCGCCACGCTGCTCCCCGCTCAAATCGGAGCCCACGGGACGCTCCGCCGCCGCGTCCACCACCTCCTCGCCGCGGATCGCGTCCCGACATGCCCGAGAGACACCGGAATCGCCGCCGCCGCGCTCGCCGCCCTCCGCCGCGTCCGCGCGCCGCCGGCGGCGCTCCGGCGACCAAAACGCGGCGGCGCTGCCACTTTCGGGCATCCCGCGTCCATGCGCGTCCACCGCGACCCCGCGCGCGTCCTGGAACGCCGTGGCGCGACGCCGGCGACCTCCACGCCGCCGCGGCGGACCCGGCCACTGTGACGTCACCGCGACGTCACAGTGGGCCTGGGCTTGGGGAACTGGCTGCTTGCTGGGCTGGGCCGCTGTGTGTGCGGGCCGGTCGGCCTCTTTTTTTTTTCCCTGTTTTATTTTCCTTATTATTCAAAACTTTTGTAACTTTTCAAAAACATCTACAAATCAATTCGAACCAATTTCTACAAAATTTTGAAAACGAAAATCTACATTTCAAATACCTTGAGACCTTTCCAACATTATGTCCAAACTTAAAAAATTCAAATAGTACATAAGGCCTCATTAATAGATTTAAAAAAAAACACAAGTATTACAAACTTTTAATTTACTAATTACAAAAATGCAAACAATACATACAAAATGCACAAAATAAAAATTGAATTTTTTCGTAAGCTCCACAATAGAATTCATTAGTTCACAGAATTAAAATCTTCGAATTTATGAAATACAACAATGCAAATCATGCGTGAAAAAAAATGCACAGAAAAAATATTCTCTCCAAAATATTCATTTTCTTTCTACATTCCAACATAGATTTCAAAAAAATTCAAAAGAACTAAAAAACTCAATTTAATAATTAAATCTATGCCAACCTTACATATAAATAAAATGCACAAAAAAAACCCAAAATAATTCTTTCTCCACAAATTTTTTTTTCACAAGTTCCAATTAGTTTCAAAATATGTTCCAAACAAGATTTGTTGGATTTTTTTGCAACAAATATTTCACCTCCCAATAAAATATTACACATTTTCGGTGAGTTCAAAATAATTTTGACACAAGATTTGTTACAAATATTTATAGTAAATACAAATTCCCCCTAATTATAGAATAAATTTCAAAAAATGCGCACAACAATATATTCCCTCCGATTATTGTGTCAAACAAAAAAAAATTATGATAGCATGGAACTATATTTCGCCAATTCAATTTATTTAACATGTCTAAAGATAACAAAACTTAACTTTCTCTAACTATGTAGCTAAATGTCTAAATACTTTATTACATGAATATTTGGAGAAAATACAAATTAATTTCCTCTAATTATGAATTGAACTTAAATTGAATTTAATAACTGCTCATAAAATGTATTTCTTCCCGCTTATAGAGTTAAATTAATTCCAACGGATTCCAGTAAATTCCAACAGATTTCATCATCCCACAAACTTCTTTCAAATTCACTACTTTTCAAACCTACCCAAATTCTAAAATTGCATGTTACCAAATTTAAATTTTTGGTACTACACGCACGCGGCATTATTATTTGGCCTATTTGCCCCCCAATATTGGCCCAACATGATTGTATAGCTCATTTGCCCCAGGCATTCGGCCCAAGCTCTGGCACTAATCGTAGACCGTCTTTCCGCCGGAGTGCTAGCCATGGCGATGGAACCCTACATCTCCGCGGACGCCTTGGTGGAGATTCTGGTGCGTCTGCCGCCGAGCACCCTGCGCCGGGCTCGTCTCGCCTGCCACCACTGGCGCGACGTCGTCAACGAGCGCACCACGGAGATGCAGAGCCGCCCCCAAGCCCCTCATCTAGGACGGATATGTCGCCTACGTCGTACGCGACTTCTCACCGGAGTCGACAGGGATCTGCAAAGAGCTGTGGAGGACAAGGTCCACTGGCGCCGATCCCCACCCCCAACTGGTCGGCACGAGCAACGGGCTGCTCCTTTTGTGTGACAACAAGAAGCAGGCCGGCGGCTCCCTCACCTGGTCAACCCAGCCACCGGCGAGACGTTGCCCGTCCCGGTGCTGCCGTGCGCCGGCCGTATCGTCGCACGCCATGACTGGGTGGGCTGGCACGCCGCCTACAGCCTTGCTTACCACCCGACGACGGGGAAGTACAAGGTGGTGCACGTCCCCTGCGTCTACGGCCGGCTCTGCGAGTTTGAAACCGTGCAGGTGCTCACCCTGGGGGAGACGACGTGGCGGGACGTGCCGCCCCCTGTCGGCGGCGCGAGTGCAAAATTTCGGCCGGCATCATCACCGTCGACGGCGTGACGCACTGGGTGAAGATGGGCCGCGACACGAGGATCGTCTCGTTTGATCTCGGCGCCGAGCGTTTCGCCTCCGCGCCCACGCCGCTGCCTCGGCTGTCGGCCAATCAACATGGTGGCTACTACCTAACGGGGAGGCTGGGCTTCGTCAGCTTGCCGGACGTGTGGGTTCTGGAGCAGGGGAGGCGGCAGTGGAGCCACCGTACAAGCTGGAGGAAGGTATCCTGCTGCCGCATTTCATCTACGGAGATTGCATCGTCACAAAGCGCAACAATTCAGGGTTCTACGGACATTGGCCAAAGAGCTCGCCGAGGTTTCAATGGTGTGGCGTGATACATACCGGGCACCGGGATCATGGACGCTGGTCGCCAAGATGACGGCCGGCTACCAGACATTTGCCTATGTCGAGACCATAGAGCCACTCAGCGTATATGCCACAAAGTAACTGATCCATGCTACATAAATATATAGTTGTTGTTTTGCCTTTGTTACCGAGTTCATGTAAACTGATTTTGTTTCTAAAAGAAGCCAGTTAATGTCCTAAAGCGTCAGATTGCCCCAATCTCGCAGCCCGTCTGCTGACGGAAAAAGTTTTATGCATAAACTTAATAGTAGACTATAATGCGCGATGGTGTCATGTTCGCCACGACCTATGCAATGTCATGGTAATACTGATCAATCCATCCTTGTATGATCTCGACTTCTTGTCTTTGTTCTACGGCCCAGTCCGGATCATCCTTGGTTGCAGCACGGAGATCGAAATGGTGAGCACCTGAATGAACATCCACAAGAAGTAAGTCCCAAACTATTTTGACTTTAGAATTTTCTGGCACTCTCTGTTTACCTTTCTCTGCGACAAGGGCAATGATGCTGGACGATATGTTTTTCAGCACCCTGATTAAATAGGCAAAGGAAAACCATTATGGTTTACTATAGAAAATATGTTACTAGTTAAAAGACTGAAACAACATCTACATGAATGGCGAGATGGTGAAATGATTTCGGCTTACCCGCCTCGACTCAATGGGTCTCGCAGTCCGTTGGAGAAGATGATGTTGCTCCCGAACCGCTTGAGCACTTGTTCGATTTTCTGCAGTGAGTTACGCATTTCAGCACAAGATGAACGCTTGCAAACGGAACACAGCTCCTCCTGCCTGTTTATGAACATACACTGAATGTCACTTACATTGCCACCGTACTCAGTAGTGATCCAATGTGGTCTCGGCCGAACGTTGTACCTCCTAAGGCAGTCGGCAGACGTTTTATGATAAGTGAAGTTCCGAGGTGGAAACATGCTGTCCTTTGAGGACGTCATAGGCAGTATCATCTCTGTGCAAGCCTACACAAAAGTTGTTTCAGAAAACACGTATACGATGTTGTCAGATCTCATGTGTTTATGTTGTGCTTTGAGTCTACAGCTTGTGCGTGAGTTCTCACCTGCCATTGCCACCCAGGACCAAGGGGGCCTCCAGCCTTGTCTATATGGAAGCACGGCTCCTTTCCAGTGTAGTTGTAGTGCAGACTTGCGGCGGCGAAAACTTTTTGGACAATGTCTGCTCGCGCGCTGAAACTGTCGATGATCTTGCACATCTCCTTGACATGGTAGGCTGGCAGGTCCGCCACGAAATTGACTGGGATTGGATAGTCCAACATGGACGTGTATTTGAACGCGTCCTCTAGCCATCTTACGAACATATCGACCAATGGCACGGTCCTGAAATAAGAGGGGGAACGAGTGCCATGAACGTAACTCCCCAAGCCAGTCATATATGTACTAGTAGCTGATAAGGTTGGTAATGTGTTTGAAGTTTGAACAGACTTACCGGCATGCTCTGAAGGTTTTGCTGAGCTCCAAGAGACCAGTCTTACTGGATCCCCTTTGATACATCACGTCCCAAACTGCCTTAATGGCACTGAAGCAATTCAGGCTCTCAGACTGCAAGAATGGCACTGAAGCAATTAATGGACTAGTTTAGCATGAATCAGACAAATGTATCACTATCAAGGGAGTTTCATTAGCTTTCGTATCTCATCATGCAAGGGACACTGCATATAACTGGAGTTGACAAGCCAAATGGCACGGTTAGCAGTCACGGTCTTGCTATATCTGATTACATGTTGAGTCTCGAGTGATCAACCATGTACGACTCAAGGCATGATCAACATTTTATTTTGGAAAGGTGGAATCAGCTACATTAATTGCTAGGAATACACTGGAGTGCTTCTAAACCAAAGAAGCACCTCAAGTATGCACCCTGAAAATTGAAATGAAATCAATCTTGTTTTGCTATGACAGGACGTAGTAATGTTATATGTGACTCGGAGCTACGGTAGTTAATTAAGAAGGTTTTGCTAGGAAAAAATTTGTTACCTACTTACCTAAGGAGTAGTATTATTGCAAGACTTGTAGAGGAGGTAGGAGTTGGGGGGAATACCGCACACGGCACAAGGCTCGCGGGGCTCTTGCGGGAAGTAGTGCGTCGTGAAGCCATTCGCCGCTGTGCCTTCCGGGCGAGCGAGAACCAGCAGAGCCAACAGGGTGGCTGAAGAAACCACTGAAACGAGATTAAACTCACGCATTTCGGTGGTGGCGACGACGCTCAACTTCACAGAATGGAGAGTTCCTCTCTGCTCCGTTTCTCCTCTGTCCTCTCCTTTATTTCTCTTGAGACTGTACTAGCCTACTACTCCTACTAGGTAGTGCTCCGTTGCTAGATGGAGCAAGCGAGGCTCTTCCTATTCTGGAAAAACAACAAAACAATTAAGTAAATCAAAAAAGGAAACTTTCACCATCCCCGATCCGGTTTCCACCTACGTGGCCCACGGGCAGTTACGCGACCTGGTTTTGAAGCATTACAAAATCATCATCAACAATCCTACTCCCTCCGTTCCACAATTTAAGATGTTTTAGGTGTTACACATGCATGTCTAGATTAATACTAAAAAGAATGGACACATGCACTTAAACGTGTCTAGATACGTGCATGTGAAAAAAGCCTAAAATATCTTACATTGTGAAACGGAGGGAGTACTTCCCAAACCATCCACCGCAAGGACCCAAACTCTCAGCACCAAATGATTTTCATCTCGAACACACATTGACATGCACGCCATTTGCTTCAGGGAAAAAATGAAGAAAAAAAACATGAACTGTCGGGTAACATGTCAACTTTCATATTTCAAGAAAACATCCTCATTATGTAACAAATAGTTGCAACAATTTTGATCAACACCCGTTTGCATGCCACTCCCATAACATGTAAAAAAAGAGAGAGAAGTAGGGAAAACAAAAAACACAAAGATGCATTAGTTGAAGTTGCTCCATACATAACCTATGTTGCTTGATAAAGGTGTGTTAAATTGACTATTTTTGCACATATTAGTTGCTTTGTAGGCAAAATATAATGTTATAATATTCGCATGTTGTTCAATGATTTTTGCTTAGATTTGCACCTATGTTACCTTGAAAGTGCTTGTAGTTGTCTGGATTTACAAGTGCGTCGAGAAATACTTGTGTAGAAGTTTCCTACTGCTCAAATGAGGATTGCCTAAAATTGCAAATATGTTGCCTTCGAATTGTTGTCAGTTGCCACGATTTACATTAAGTCGAAATACACTCGTGTACATGTTGCGTACTACTCAAATGAGGATTGCCTAGATCCACAAATATGTTAGCCTATAAAATGGTGTTAGTTACATGGATTTAGATATACGTTGAAAAATACATGTGTACAACTTGCGTACTGCTCACATAAGGATTGCCTTTTCGTCAAATTGTTGCTAGTTGCCTTGATTTACATAAATGTCGAATAGCACTTGTGTAGAAGTTGCCTACTGCTTAAATGATTGCCTATATTTGCAATTATGTTGCCCAAAGTGTTGGTAGTTGTATGGATTACATATATGCCACTACCGAGCAAATGAGGATTTCCTAAATTTGCAAGTATGTTGCGTTCAAAGTTGTGCTAGTTTTCTCGATTTACGTAAACATCAAAAAACACTTGTCTAGAAGTTGCCTATCCTCAAATGAGGATTTCGTAGAGCAATGTACAACTTTTCCTACTGGATTTGATATAGTTGCTATAAATTTCATGGTTTTCTCACGGCGACAGTATATTTTGTGGCAAAGAAAAATTTAGTAACCCTTTCCTCCCTAGTTGGTGTAGACTAGAAGAGGTTGGCGCGCTTTGCTGCGCCCGAGATTATTATTGCGGTTTATCAATACATGACATGATGATCTGAGTAAAGATTAGTGTATGATATTTCATCAGGTACAAATTCATACCATTTTCAAAAAAATATTGCACGTATTGGTCTAGCAAACTGTGGTATAAACTATATAATACAAAAGTAACAAATTTGAATTCGTTAATCTCTTAACGAGGCGAGCCCGACAACTGGTGTGTGTGTAGGCGAAGGAGCCGTGCGATGCGGTGCTAGTCGAGGTGCAGCCAGAGGCAGAGCTGCCGTATGTCGCTCGTGCTCATGCTTGGAGGGAAGGAGGAGGCACCGAGGAAGGGGAAGCGAGGAGGGCCTTTCGGGTGGCTCGTCAGCCGGAGCTACAAAACGGAGTCATTGGTGGCCGCGCAAGAGAGGAGAGAGACAACATTATTCGAGGCCAAATCCCTCATGATCCATGGTGTCCTTGAGATGTGATGGTAGATTCGCGGCCAAAATCGGTTAGAGCTTTGCCGGAGCTGCCGAATTTGAAACTGAATCGATGAGAGAAGAGGCGGCAATGATCACCGGAGGAGAGGCGTGAGGCCCACATGCAAATTCTGATTTTTAGTTGTCGTGCAGGTGTTGGCCTTTCTGTTTTATAGCAATAGCCCTAGTGTTTTATTTTTGCAGCACTTGTCTTTTTCTTTTTGACAAAAAAATTGAGAGAATTTTCGTCAAGACCGGTTAGTTGTTCGAGCAACATCTTTTTTGCCCCAAATGACATAATACAGACGGGAGTCGATGGTGGTCGCGCGCGGGAGGAAAGCGACGGCTGGCATCCCTCCCGATATGTGGTGCCCTTGAGCAGTGGACCAGTGGTATTTAATTTGTTGCCGAATCGGTTAGAGTTGTGGCAGAACTACCCGACCCGAGGCCATATCGATGGAGAAGAGGCGACAATGATCACCAGAGAAGAGGCGTGAGAGTGACATGAAACTTCCGATTGGCAGTTAGCGTGCGTGTTTTGACCTTTCTGTTATATAGCAGCAGCCCAAGTTTTTTATATTTGCCGCACTTGGTGTTTTTTGTTTGAGAATTTTTTTGTTTCTAAATTTACATCAAATGCAAGGCAGTAGCTATTAGAGCAATATTTTTGCCCCAAATGATCTATGTTGTAAAATAGAGCAGCTATTGAAGTATAAGAGAGGGGCGACACTGTGTGTGCAGTAGATAGAAAAGTAAATTTTGTATTCAGTTAAGCGGACAAATAATATTATTTCTAGTTGAATCTGATGTAACCAATAGAAAGTTGCCACGTGGCAACTAATAAGCTCTATTTTTAGAGAGGTTAGTTATTAGAAGGATATTTTCAAACTCAATTTAAAACTATGAACTATAAATAAAGTGAGCTAAGTGGGGTCTACCATGGCGTGGACATGTGGGAAGGAGAGGATATATATCTAATAGAATTTTTTCAAACTTAATTTAAAACTATGAACTATAAATTAATTAATAAAGTGAGCTAAGTGGGGTCTACCATGATGTTGACATGTGGGAGAAGGAGAGGGCACAAATCCTAGGGAGCTTAGTATCTAGAGAGATAGGTGTTAACAAAATACTTGGAGTTCTGATGCGTATGTGGAAATGTTTTATGTGTTGCAATGCCCGTCCCCACTCTGATCATCCCATCCCTTCCTACTCCCCCCCACACTAAAAATCAAGGAGATTTCCCTCTACCCCCTTCATCAAAACAAAATATCATTGGCCCATCTTCCCCTCCCTATTCTGCTCACAACCCCAAACCAGCACCCATGAGCAACGCATAGAATCCCAATAAAACATGAAACAAAACTCACTTCTTGTAGCCTATATATCAAGCACATAATCATGCAAAACTCCCAATGAAAACACACACTACGTGTAAGAATCCTATATCCACCGTTGCATAAGTTCTCCATGGTGGATAAAAGTTGAACAAAAACGCTACAAATGTTTGGGTGCGCGCGGCTAATCTCCTACTTCCCTTTACTCGCGCACCTATTTTGCATGTAGATTCAGTTTTGGATGGGCTTGGTGGCCTTGCTGCAAAATCCCCCACCTCTCCCTCCCACGTCACAAGAAAAATCGAGGTCCTACATCTACACGAACATAGCTCTGCAAAAGTCGGATATGGGGATCTCACTGTGGAGCTGTCGCATGTCCATGTAGATCGTTCGCTGCCTGCGAGTCGTCGACATATCTCATCCTGTCGCGAGCAATCGCCCCTCCACGTTATTGTTGACCCCTCCCCAGCTGTCCTCCCAAACACCGAGTTCGCACCCAAGTCAGTCACTGGCGTCTGGCTCACCAGCTGCAGAAATTGCAGACGGGTTTAAGCAAGTCTTCACAATACTTCCCTATTTTAATTAGAAAAAGGTGTCGAAATTATCAGCATTTATGAACATAATTGACATACATTTTGCATAGTATGAATCTCCCGTTATGATTAGTCCTCTGAAGCCAGACACAAACCAGTTTCCACCAAATACTTCATCTTGTTTTACAAAATAGGAAGTCGCTCTTCTCAATAGTTGCCTGCACTAAGGTGAATATACCGATAGCCATTCCTGTATAAATACTGTCGGGCATGCTCTTGAACCATAGTTCAGAAAGTCTAGCTCAAAGGAACATGGCAAACAAGTGCATATTTGCGTTGCCGAATGTCAAACTTTATGTCCAGTTCTAACTACACTCGGCCCATACGAGATAATGCCGGTGATAGTCGCCGGTAGAGAATACAAATGGTGAGCAAATTAATGCGATATGCTAATGATCTAAAATTCTGGAAAAACAATGTTTTACTTTTTAGAGAATGCTTATTCTAAAGGATGTGAATAGCTAGTCGCAACCTCAAAATTGGTTCCCAAGAAGTACTAGACAATATATACATAGCTTGTCACCCACATGAGCGAGCTTCTATATGTACAAACTATAAAGAAGAGTGACATATTGCAAAAAAAAAAAGAAGAGTGACATATTGCACACTTGCACCAACCCGAGAGTGGCCGTGAACCCCTCAATTCCAGAAGCCAAAATGCGACTGAAAGCGATGAAACCCAATCGAATGATAGCAGGTTACATGCCGCATGTGTGGTTAGTCCTCTATCATTGTTCATCATTTTTTTTTCATGAACCGCACTCGCATAAATATAAACAAACACAATCAAAATGCAATTTTATTCATGCATATTCCGTTCCAGTGAGCCAGTTTCACAGTGGCATTGTTCTTATTTCTCAGATTAGCTTAAGCTAGTTGTTTTTCTTCCTTAGGGTGGCTGGCCGCAAGGGTGGCACGTGCATTCCTTGGGTGAACATTGGCCACAGCTGCCAGGACACTCTTGATCACAGCACGTGTTGCATGAGTCCTCGTCCTCGAGAGTGCAGAGCTTGCCCCCCTTCCCGATGTATCCCTTACACTGTATCTGAGCTGAAGACTTTACTATTCCATCTGCAAATGGTAACAAAAGAAAATCAGGAACATGCCAACAACAAGAAAGTCAATTTATCTTGCATCAATACTAGAGATCTGAAGATCTACCTGACGCTATAGCCAGGACGAAAAGGGCTATAACAAGAATTAGGCTAAACTTCATCTTAGAATGTGAAGTTGTGGTGTTGATACCAATACCGTGGTGGGGAGGTTGTTGAAACAATTGACTGAGATAATTGTGACAGAATGAATCGTTTGTCTATGCAAGACTTTATAGTGGAAGATATTATGACCCTTCTAAATAATGAATAATAGGCAAAGGATATTGGCATATAAGTAAGTATCAAAAGTGTACCTACCAAAAGATATAGATATTATGAGAATAATACAAAATAGACAAAGGATATTATTGTGACATAAATACCTATGGTGTATTTGACAACAATTAAATATAGATCGTGAAAATAAATACAAAAAAGACAAAGGATTTGCATATGTAGATAAGTATCAAAATATATTGTCCGTAAATAAATAGATATATTAACGATCAATTGAAAGCAATTAATCCGCAAAATATATTGATACTTAATTCCAATGATGTAAGCAACTATTGTGGACGCCATTAATAACTCAAATATGTAAATATATAATTGGAGTCCACATGGGACTCAACAAGCAAAAGCGAGGTCGGTCACGGCCCAAAGAGCAAGGTGAGAAAGGAAAAGGAAAGTGGAAAAAGCAAAAAAAAAATGATTTTTTCGAGAGATTAGGAGATTGTTTTCTTAAATAGTAGGAAAAGAATCCCCCCACCTCACTTTGGTGAACTACTCTTTGCCCGTGATGCTAAACCTCTCTCCGCAGTGGACTCCCCCGTCAATGTTTTGGTGGGTCCTACGGCGGCAGTAAGTCGGACACCACTCATCACTTCTTTGCTTAACTAATTTCGAGCATGCTTATGGTTTGTGCCTATATCTGTACTGTTGGCTGCTTGGTTCAGGCACAAATTGTTGGAAATATGCCCTTGAGCCAATTGTTATTATCATATTTCCATGTTTATGATAAATGTTTATTCTCCATACTATAATTGTATTACCCGGAAACATAATACTTGTGTGGTTACATAAACAACACTATGTCCCTAGTGAGCCTCTACTATACTAGCTCGTTGATTAATGATGGTTATGGTTTCCTAACCATGGACATGAGTTGTCGATTAATTACCGGGATCATGTCATTGGGAGAACGACGTGATGGACAGACCCAACCAAGCATATCAATATTAATCGAATAAATAAGTTTATATTGCCATGTCTTTTATTGTCAAGTATCCTGTTTCTTAGACCATGAGATTATGTCTTTCCCGGGTACTCGAAGAATGCTTTGGGGGCATCAACCGTCCCTTCGTAACTGGGTGATTATAAAGGTGTCTTACAGGTATCTCGGAAAGTACTTTTTGATTTGCATGTATCAAGACTAGGATTTATCTCTCCGTGTGACGGAGAGATATACTCTGAGCCCACTCGGTAATGCACATTCAGTATCACTTGCAAGCACGTGACTAATGAGTTAGTCACAGAGAATGTTGTATTATGGAACGAGTAAAGAATACTTACTAGTAACGAGACTGAACTAGGTACAGTGATAGAATACATTGACATAGACGTCGGACAAGATCCGACGCGACATTGCTCGACGACGGAGCTGGCTCACACGGGAGCAGCGCGCGCTGCCTGAGTTCGAGGACAACAACTGGGGCAGCTGGCTCTAGCGGTTCTAGCGCGAGCGCACCGAGGTGCTCGCCTCCTACGACGGCCCGTCACCACCGGGACGCTACAATGTAGACGGGCAGCACCGGTGGTGAGACGGGACCGGCCACACGGTGCCCTCCGCCATCGAGGCCGCGCGCCAGCAGCTCTCGCGGGAACACTACCCTGTTGTGGCTGATGCCGCTGCGGCGGTCAGCCTCGCCATGACGCAACAACCACTATGAGGAGATCCAGTCCTGGGCGCCACGCCACAGCTGTCGGCTACTGAAGGAGGAGCGACGCTGACAGCCGTGTAGTGGAGGTGGTGGTGGCGGCTCATCCGCGAACGCCGCGAACCACGACGTTGGCCACCGCCCGGCCGGCTCTATCTGCGTCGCCCTAGGTCACCGGCACGGCCGATGGAGGTCATCCCGGCAGGGTACCACGTGTCGTCCCTGCTCCGCAACGAGCACGACAGGGACAGCCCTGGCTTCCTAGTCGCGGTCGCCGACTCAGTGGCCACCATCGAGAGGGACATGCCGGGCCTCATGGCGACCCTGGCGACCTCGACACAGATGGCGGCCTCCTCCTCATCCGGCGGCGCCTCCAGCAGTCGTGCGTAGCATCAAGATGGCGCCTCCAGCAGCCCTGCCGCGCCTCCTCCTCCTCCACCTACGTGCTGCTCGACGACGAGGACAGCAGCGACGACAGCGTGACTGGGACGACCTCAAGTAGGCTTAGGTGGTATAGGTTTAGGTCTGTCAATTTTCATTCAAACTATTTGTAGTACATAACAAATTTGATTGAAATTTCAAACTTCTTAATTTCTTTGAATTCGTTTATTTATTTATTTGGTTCTGTGTGGGGGGGGGGGGGGGGGGGGGGGCGCTGTGGGCTACACCCCATTGTGTCGGACACATGTCCGACACCCCCCAATTGGGCCTCAATTGGGGGTGCCGGACACGAATTTGGCGTCCCCGCTGGATATGCTCTTACAGGATTGCATGTGCATATGTACTACATTACTAATAATTTAGTTATGGGATTTCTCTGCAGCACGATATATTGCACCACGTTATTAGTTTTAAAAAAACTTTATTTTTTGCACAGGGCTACTTGTGAGGAGAGGTTGGAGGAGGTGGTGGTGGAATTAACAATCATTAACTCTGGTTTCATACTAAAGATAAAAAACAATCAAATGCAAATTTATTCTATTCCAGTGAGCCACTTTGACGTTTTGAGGTGACATTGTTCTTATTTCTCAGATCAGCCTAAGCTAGTTGTTTTTCTTCCTTAGGTGGATGGCCGCAGAAGTTGCACAAGCATTCTTTGGGTGAACATTGGCCACAACTGCAGGATGTTCTTTATCACAGCACGCGTTGCATGTGTCCTCGTCTTCCAGAGTGCAGAGCTTGCCCTTGTCCTTCCGATGTATCCCTCACAGCGTATCTGAGCTGAAGACTTCACTATTCCATCTGCAAATGTCAACAAGAAAATCAGGATCATGCCAACAACAAAGCAAGCCAATTTGTTCTTGCATCGGTACTAGAGATCGGAAGATCTACCTGAAGCTATAGCCAGAACGAAAAGGGCTATAACAAGCATTAGGCTAACCTTCATCTTAGAATGTGAAGTTGTGGTGTTGATACCTATACCTTGGTGGGGAGGTTGTTGAAAACAATTATGACCGAGAGAATTGTGACAGAAAGAATCATTGGTCTATGCAAGACTTTATAATGGAAGATATTATGACCCTTATAAAATAATCAATAATAGGCAGAGGATATTGGTATATAAGTAAAGTATCAAAAGTGTACCTACCACAAGATGTAGATATTGTGATAATAATACAAAATAGACAAAAGATATTGTTGTGACATAAATACCAAAGGTGTATCTGACAACAATGAAATATAGATCATGAAAATAAATACAAAATAGTCAAAGGATATTCATATATAGATAAGTATCAACAAATAAATGTCGGTAAATATATACTCCAGCTAGGAGTAGATATGTCAATGAGCAATTGAAAGCAACTAATCTACAAAATGTATCGTTATTTAAATCCGTTGATGTAAACAATTATTGTGGACGCCATTAATAATTGAATTTCACATGGGCCTCAGCAAGCCAAAGCCAGGATGGACACGGCCCAAAGAGCAAGGCGGGACAGGAAAAATAAAGTGGAAAACAAACATTCGATTTTCTTTCCGACTGACTAGGAGCCCCCACCCACCACACCACCCACCACCACCCCACACACACCACCTCGGGCAACTACTCTTTGCCTATGATGTCACTCACCACATTTGCTTAAGGGATATTTTACGGTAGTGGATCCAACGGTTAAAGTTAATTGGACCGATTTTGGTTTAGAAGGCAACTTGGTCATTTCTTTTATGGTAGAATTTTCCTTCCGTGTTATATTAATCCTACGTCTTCATGTTGCACCGTCACACGCGCTCGGCTGTTGGCTCCCTCATGACAGGCTCTTGTTGCGCCGCGTTGTGAAGAGCCCAGGTCACCTACAGCGGCAACCACTTCCTAGCGCTGAACGCCTCGTCGGTGGCACGTTCCCGCCCGATGACTCCCTAGTAGCGGCGCCGCAGGCACAAACACCACCATCGCCATATCCGCCGTCTCGCCCTGGGCACCGTGCTACCCAAGTGGAACCTGCTAGCGGTCACGCGGAGGCCATGCATTTCGTGTCGATCGAGAAGACAAGGCCAAGTGTCGCGGGAACAACGGAGAAGGTGCCGCAGCGGCGCTCCACCATCGTCGAGATTGCTTTGTACTGTGGCGAGCGATGTGTGGTGGCACTGCATGACATAGTTTTTCGAGGCCGTATTATGTAGGAGTTCACGGCAAGGTCTAAGTAGGGGGTTTGTTCGTGCCTGGAAGAGCAAACACATGAAGTGTTGATGGAGGATATAATGACCGTTGACCAGTGATCTTACGGTTATACTGTAAAAGGTTTGGAGTGAATAGCGGTAATCAACCTCGAGAGAGGTCTTGGTGGTAATCAACCTAGAGAGTGGAACCCGACGAGATCTCATGCCACGAATCCCCGTCGGCCAAGGGATAGTTAGGATGACTTCAAAGGGCCAATGCAAACGAACATATTTTTTGTCCGAATTTTGTCCGTTTGGGTCGCCAAATGGACAGGCGTCCGACCCATGTCCGTCCCTACCTGGTCACTGCACCCAACGGGCCAACGCATCGAGTCCACACGGCTAGGGTTTTGATCATTTTTATTATTTTTATCTTTTGATCATTTAAACAAACAAATATAGAAAATAATGGCTAGCAATAAATCAAACACATCACATTGTATCAAAAGAATATATCATGTCGGCATACAACATCAAACCAAAAAAACAATCGCACGGGGCGATGGGAGTGTCATGCAGACGGGTGTTGACCAAAGTTTCCACAATAAATTGTTACGTTATGAGGATGTTTTCTCTGAAATATGAAGATTGACGGGCTACCCTAGCAGTTCATGGGTTTTTCCCCTTTTTCCTGAAGCAGACGCTGTTCATGTCAATGTGTGTTCGAGATGAAAATCAGATTTGGTGCTGACTGCTGACTTGCTGAGAGTTTGGGTCTTTGTTGTGGGTGAGTTTGTAATGCTTCAAACCCAGGTCGCGTAATTGCCTGTGGCCTGTGGGCATGTATAGGTGGGAAGTGTGTCTGGGACGGTGGATGTTTCCTTTTTTGAATACTTAATTAATTAATTCTTTTGTTGTTTTTTTTCCAGAATAGGAGACCCGCTGGCTTGCTCAGTTGCTCAGTTGCTCAGTTCCCAGGAGAAATAAAGTGAGACAAGAAACGAAGCAGAGGAGTCAAGTTGAGCTTCGTCTCCACCACCGAAATGTGTGAGTTTAATCTCGTCTCAATGGTTTCTTCCGCCGCCTTGTTGGCTCTGCTGATTCTCGCACGCCCGGAAGGCGCAGCAGCGAATGGGTTCACGACGCACTACTTCCCGCAAGAGCTGGACCACTTCAGCTTCACCCCGGCCTCGTCGACCGTCTTCTACCAGAGGTACCTCGTCAACGACAGCTTCTGGGCGAGGAGCCACGGCGACGGCGAGGTGGCCGGGCCGATATTCGTCTACACCGGCAACGAGGGCCCAGTCGACTTGTTCGTCCGGCACACGGGCTTCATGTTTGACATCGCGCCCAAGTTCGGCGCCCTGCTCGTCTTCATCGAGGTTTGAGGCTCTGCCTATTCTTGGTCAGTCAGTTTGCAACTTGGATTCTCGAGCTTGGAAATAAAAACGGATCTGTTACAGCATCGTTTCTACGGGGAGTCGTTGCCGTTCGGCAACCACTCATACGACTCTACCGAGAAGCTAGGCTACCTGACGTCGACGCAGGCGCTCGCGGACTACGCCATCCTCATCGGCAGCCTCAAGCAGAACCTCTCCGCCGTGGACTCCCCCGTCGTTGTTTTCGGTGGCTCCTATGGCGGCAGTAAGTCGGTTACGATTCATCGCGCGTTTGCTATTTTGCTTAAGTAATTCCTGGCATGCTTGTGGTTTAATTGTGCCTGTATCTGCAGTGTTGGCGGCTTGGTTCAGGCTCAAGTATCCCATGTCGCCATTGGGGCCCTGGCATCCTCTGCCCCAATCCTCATGTTCGACCACATAACCCCGTGGACTAGCCTCTACGATGCCATCTCGCAAGACTACAAGGTATGCTATCAAACCACTCTTGTGTCTTAGAACAAGATTCGAATTCATTTGCCTCCTATTCACAAATAACAGTACTACTGTCCTAGCAAAACAAGATTGGAATTCATCTAAGGTAATATATGTGACGTGCTTCTTTGATTTAGAAGCAGTCAAGTGCGTTTCTTGTAATCAATGTAGCTGATTCCACATTTCCAAAATAGAATATACATCACCTTGAGTGGTTCATGGTTGATGACTCGAGTTATCATGTAATCAGATATAGTAGACTGTGACTGCTAACCATGCCATTTGGCTTGTCAACTCCAGTTATATGCAATGTCCCTTGCGTGATTAGATACGAAAGCTAATAAAACTCCCTTCATAGTGATACCTTTATCCGATTGATGCTAAACTAGCCCTTGCCCTTAGCTTAAATTGCTTCAGATATTGACCGTGTTGGTTGCAACTAATCTTGCAGTCAGAGAGCCTGAAATGCTTCAGTGTCATTAAGGCGGTTTGGGACGTGCTATATGAAAGGGGATCTAGTAAAACAGGTCTGTTAGATCTCAGCAAAACCTTCAGAGCATGCCAGTAAGTTTGTTCAACACATTAACTGTACCAACCTTATCAGCTACATATATGAATGGCTTGAAAGTATCAACTTGATAAATTGCTGGCCTAGTGAGCTACGTTCATGGCACTCTATCCCCCTCTTATTTCAGGGCAGTGCCGTCGACTGATATGTTTGTAAGATGGCTAGAGGAGGCATTCAAATACACCACCCTGTTCGACTATCCAATCCCAGTCCATTTCGTGGTGAACCTGCCTGCATATCCTGTCAAGGAGATGTGCAAGATCATCGACAATTTCAGCGAGGGAGCAGACATCGTCCACCAAGCTTTCACAGCCGCCAGCTTGTACTACAACTACACAGGAACGAAGCCGTGCTTTGAAATAGACAAGGCTGCAGACCCCCTTGGCCCTGTATGGCAATGGCAGGTGAGACCTTACACGCATGCAATAGACAGATAAATATAGCAGATCTGACACTATACGTGTTTTCTAAACAACTTTTGTGTAGGCTTGCACAGAGATGATCCTGCCTATGACGGCCTCGAAGGAAAGCATGTTTCCACCTTCTAAGTTCACTTATCATAATACCTCTGCCAAATGCCTTAGAATGTTCAAAGTTCGGCCGAGACCACATTGGGTCACTACTGAATACGGCGGCAATGTAAGTGTTCTTGTAGACATTCAGTAAATGTTTATAAACAGGCAGCAGGAGCAGTGTTTGGTTTGCAAGCGTTCATCCAGTACTGAACTGCGTAACTTCCTGTAGAAAATCGAACAAGTGCTCAAGAGGTTTGGGAGCAACATCATCTTCTCCAACGGACTGCGAGACCCATTAAGTCGAGGCGGGTAGGCCGAAATGATTCCATCCCCTGACGATTCATGTTTGTTATAGTCGTAGGCGCAATATTGATCTACCGAGAACCAAGCAATCCGCAGCACGATGACGACACCGAGATTTGGTAACGCAGTTCGGCGAACTCGCCTACATCTGCGGGGCATGACTACGGGCGCTCCTCCCCATTGATACCACAACCCTGGCCGCCCTAGGCGCCGGCACAAGCCGCCGACTCCCCCTGCGTGCCTGTTACTATCAAGTCGTCATGGGTTACACGTGTGGTGCTCCACTCATTATATGGGAGACCCAGGTTACAAGAGTTCGACTCGAACACTACTCGTACCTATCCACACCTAATACAACTCCAAGTCCAAACCTAACCCAACACGTACACAATATTTGACACAAACACAACAAACTCCACCTTGGCGAATATTGTCCACCACCTTGAATTCGTCAATGCGTCAAACCTCCATGTACTCCGGATTTGAGTTGTCTCCATGAGCTCCACTGCTACTCCCAGACTCCACGTGACTCCACCTGCAACTGTAGTCCCTTCTTCCCGTTTCAACATCATCACACACCGATCACTGATCTGCGTGAAAATGCTTCCAACTTGAAGAAACTTCACCGTCGCCTTTTAGTCACCTTGAATCAAATTCGCAGTCGTCTCATCCTGGATAGTCTTCTACATGTCCCACAGCTACAGCACTCCGCCTCCTTCTGCATCTAGTCACCTGCACTTTTGTGAGGACCCCGGATTAACTATCCGAGATACTCGTTATGTTTCCTGCAACAATCCCATGATCAGTCTGTTGTTGCACATAACTCGAATTGGCATCACAGAACACCCATAAATACCGAATAAATTTACTTACTTGATTGAAGTCATAAGTTTCAACAGGTACTTGCTGCGGAATTCACCAAACGACGTGGAGCCCAAGTCATTTGCCAAAACCCTACAGGCAGCTGACTGGGAAGCGCCCTAGTTCGCACCGACGTCAGTGAAGTCTTCTTCTTCGAACTGTCCTTCTTTAATACCTGGCTAAGACAATAGCCAGGGACGAAACCAATATGAGTACATTTGAATGTACTCGCAAACTACCCCCGAAGTGAGCATACACTACTCCTTTTATTGTTTAAATAAAACTTTGTTTGAAATCTCCAAAACTTTAATTGAAAAAAAGAAAGAAGGCTTTTGGAACTTTTTCCCATAAATCCGCCTTTGTGGAAAGTCTCTTTTAAAACGTTTTCCCAAAAGTATATCTTTGTTTAAAAAGGTAAGAGGTTTCCTTTAAAACATTTTCCCGGAGAATCACCATTTTGTTTATTTCTCCAAAAACTCCTCCTTTTTCGACCATAACCCTTCATGGTCATTCAATCCCAACAATCTCATGCCGGCCCGTTGGCATAGTTGCATAAAACATTTTCCACTTTCAAATCACAAAACTCTTCACTTCCCGACCATAGCCCGTCATGGTCAAAGCAGTTCTTTCCAACTGTCCATATCCGAGGACTCGGCTATTCGAATAGTTTTAACCCTCTGCAGAGGTAGCACGCTTTTCCCACACCCATCCGGTAACTCATCGTGTCAGCCACGTCCCGCCATACCAGGTGTATGCGAAGTTGAGTCACCGACCATAGCCTGTCCTTTGCTCATGCTAGTATAGGATCCTACCGCTACGAAACCGGTTCCATCGACACTTAAATCCAGCCCGTCGGAAACTAAGTGTGAGGACTTCGTAGTTCTGCCCGGCGACCCAAAGGTGGCGTCTTCAATCCTCTTTCTCCAATACACTCATACCGGCCTCCGGTAGACTTCTCTTAAGAGGACCCAGGTCAGGGGCAGGTCACCAAACCATCCCCTCATGGAACGAGGTCATCCTCGTTGTTGAGGCATCCAGTACTAATATGAGCAAACTATATGACTACGCCCTTTCCCATAGGTGGGTAAATGTGGTCGCACAGGGTATTGTTGTTCTGTAAGTACAAGGACACAATGTGCATTTTTCATAAACATCACCATTCACCATTTCTCCATTTCCACACCGACATCTCGGTATTCCACAACCACACAAGTATTTTCCAAAGGAGTTTTGAGTAAACAATATTTTTCCCATCCTATAGTTTGAAAAGAAATTCCAGCTAATATCTCCATATAGGGTGTCAAAATAATATACTTATATTTGGAAAAGGTTTTCAAAATCATAGCTTTTGTGGCAAACACCACATAAATAACTTTTGCTCTTTATAAGTAAAACATGTGAACCAAAATAGATGTATATAAATGCAAGCTCAGAGGATAGCTTGCCTGATTCCAGCATAATGTTCCTGTACTTCTTCTCACTGATCAAGAAATAAACTCTGATTCTTCTTCAATAATTCCTTTCCAAAGACCACTCCGGTATCGTTTATATCTAGCGTCGCAACAATGAAAAGAAAACAACACTCAGTAAGCAAACCAAACCACAAGGGTTACACAACCAAGTAACAAACCACAAGCATCAACTAATCATTCAAGCACCAAGCTAAGATCTATTCTTACAAGGGCATTATACTAATACCTGCTAGGAACATAGATCACAAAACTATCTTAGGCAAAGATGAACAACAAGCACCTTTATTTAAACAGGAAATACTTCAGACAAAAGTTAAGCCAATAATTATTCCCTGTAATTCAAGTTGTCTTAATGAGTTTCTTAACTTCCCAAAGTGCAGTACTGTAATTGTGTTCAAACATGCATGAGGATGAGGTTACTGGATAGTTCACATTTTTCTGAGCATTTTGATATATCAACCACATTTTTCTGATATACCAAGTAAAAGTTATTGAATTTATAAAATCCCTTTTTATTCTGTCCTTGTGCTAATTTATTTTTAGACACATTAAAACTAATTATTCAGGTTTGGGATTAAGGTGAAATATGAAGTATATTAAGTGCTGAACATTTTGATATGTCACTCTCAATTTTTAAATCATTAATTATAAAGTTATGGATTTTCTAAAACTCTTTTCTATTCTGCCATTTTCATTATTTTAATAAAACAGCAACTAAACTCAATTAGTTGGATGTGTGAGTTATGCCAACAGACATACTTTATTTTTCTGAACATTTTGATACCTTATTTGTAATTTTTGAATAAGTATTCAAAAAGATATTGAATTTACAAGTTTTGTTCGAAGTTTTATAACTAGCTGATTTGTCATTTTTACCCTAAGCAATTTATAACTCCAAATGGATTCAATCCAGTGGGGTTGGATAGACCGTTTGAAATCCTTTTCAGAACATTTTAGTTCCTAAAGTTTGGATAAACCAAACTATAGGAATTGAAGTCTCAAGGTGAGACCAGAGCTATATTTAGATTATTAGGTTTTTAGGTTTAACAGGATACCCTTTTGTCATTTTTGTCCTAAATCATCCATTGATCCATTTGGATCATGGCTGGTATACTTACAATGTACTCACTGTCTTCTTTTCAAAACAATTTGGTTTATAATTTTTAGTCTTATCCAAACAAGTATAACTTGCAGTGGAAAATAGCTAATTGTTAAAGTTTCAGAAACAACACTTCAACTAGCCCTCTTCTCTGGATGATCTCCACCAGTAAAAGGTTCACCTTGATAATCTACTGGTGGGACAAGAAAGTACTTCTAACACACTAAATAAGGCAACAAGATTTACTGCAAAAGCTTATAAAGGTTGATCACAAAGTTCAATAGAAAACAGCATGTTTTAACAGCTTCAGACACTAACAGAAGAACTACACTGAATAGCTATTTAGTCAGAAGTTCAACTCACTTAGACTAATCAAAGTAAACTCTATTTGTATTGTGTGAAAGTGAGAACTTTACTCTTTCCAACGAGCCCAAATTTACCACTTTTGGTAAAGTGGATCGTCGGGAAAAGATTTCTAAAGTGAGCTAGTGAATACTGTTTTTCCCAGACTTAACTGTTTTCAGAAAATTTTAAATAGGGCGGGAACGCACTGTGGCCGTTGATCTGAGATTCGACGGCTGCTGTTCGTCTGCTTCCTCAGCACGAACACAGCAAGGTAGGAGGTCCAGAAATGGCGCTGTGCTCGTGTGGCTCACCTAGGGACGGCGTACGGGGTAGGGGAGGTGATGCAGGGGTCTCTGGAGGTCGAGGCCGAGGCGGGGAGGCGGCAGAAACAGCGGCGGCGCTCACATGCACCGGCGCGGTCGCGGACGTGCTCGTCGTCGCCTCGGATGGCGGCGGCGCTGCTGCATGCAAATGGTTCGAGGAAGATGTCAGGGACCTTCGACATTGCAAGGGCATGTAGAGAAGCCAACAATGGTAGGGTTTGAGGGAGAGACGGAGCGGCAATCTTCGAGGGGATCTCCTCGGGACAACGGCGAGGACGAGCTCCTCCTCGCTCGCAGAGAACGAGAGGAGAGCTGCGGCTTGGTGAGGTGAGGGCGGCGTGTGGTTGTGAGCTACTGGCGAGGTGGAACGGCTGGGCGTGGCTTAAATGTGCGGGGCACGCTCCTGTGCTCCTCGGGCAACGGCATGGCCGAGCTCGTTGTCGAGCAGAGGGGTATGGGGGGTCCGGGCGGGCGCTAGGGTTAGCAGACGGTGTGGCCGCGATGGTCGACACGCACGGACGCGCTGCACTCGAGTGGATGCGGAGTAAAACGCTCGAGCTGGTAACTGCCCTCTCCCTCGGCATTCACTCTTTCCTCCCCTCTCTCTCACTGCGTGTCGCCTCCCAGGGCAAGACACGGGCATGGCCAGGGAGCTGGGACACTGGGGAGTAAGATGGACATCTTCTCCTCCCCCAATTCACTCAAAAACGTCTCAAATTGATCGCTCAAAAACTGTCCCGAAACAAAGTTCAGAAAAGTGCAGTTGACACTCGACTGAAAATTGCTAGTGCTGGAATTCTGTTAAAACTTGCGAAAAGTTCTTGCATAACTAACCAAGCAAATGAAGTCCAAAAGTGGAAATTCAAGTTGGTCATCGATAAGCATGTTGCAAATATCCAGAAAAATATTTTGGACAATTTTTATAAAATGCACAAGGCTAGGAAAACATGATGAACAGATGGCATCATTCTGTTTTTCTCTGGTTTCAAAAACTGTCTGTTTTCTGTCTTATTTTCATGCCACTAAAACAAGCATGCATCTATTGTTTCCAAAACTCCAAAATTTAAAACAAGGGCATGGATTTGTATTCCACACACCATAGAATAATGTCAAGCACAAAAATCACTAAATTGGATATTTTAGCTAATTAAAATCGTAGGCTAAAAACAGGTAGTTGGATAGGTTTTCAGGGAATTCAATACTGCTTAGACCTGAATGTCCACATGTAATAATGATGTTTTTGGATCACAAGTCTCAGAAATCAGTTTGGGTGTGAGAGGGGGTGCCAAGGATGGATGAGGTGGTGGTGCATTGGTTCTTAAGCCAAGATTTAGAATAAACACAAGGGTGTCAAAAAGGTATTAAATACAGGAGCAAATGGCCACTACTTTGATTAGGCCACAAAGTGAAGATGGATAAATAAGCAAACAACTTCCAATCCTTTCAAACTTGATTTAATAAGGAAGATGATATAGAGTAGATGAGATCCACAAAGGTGCATTTCCAATTTTTCCAAGATTTAACCTAATGGGAAAGGCCTAGAAATGATATGTGTCAACATGAGTGAAGATGGGTTTTACTTGACAATTTTTGAGTTAAATCATTTTGGATAGAGAGGACCAAGGTTCTAATGACTAGAGAACATCACCACACATAAGCATTCTAAGGAATTCAATACAAACAAGTCACATTCACAAAATGATCAACAACACACACACAAGTCAGCACAATTCACACCACAAACATAAGGTCAAACATAGCAATATAAAGGAAAACACAATCATTAGTGAAGTATTTCAAAAAGTTTTTGTTGGTTCTGAATTTTGGGTCTTGTAAAACTAAGTTTTTCTTAGTTCCAAAATTTGGGATGTTACAACTTTGCCATGTGCACTGAACATCATAGAATATACGGCCATGTACCCTCCAAGTTTCCGACATTTCAGACTCTCCAACACTTTCTCAGATTCCCTATGGCAGACTCTTGTCTATCACCTGATGCATCAATCTCCATAGACCCAGTCACCAACTTGAATCCGATACTCGCCAACACTGCTTCAGCACCCCTGCACACCCATATGACCACATGTCTGACCGCCTGTGCCCTGGTCTGTCGCCGTGTCCCGTGCTTACCGCACGCCTCGTCGCTACTACCGCGTCGAGCATCCGCAATCTTGGCCAAGATCTACTGGGTTGCTAACCCACACCACCTCAGGCCCTACTGCAGACAACCATCAGTCAATCCCGACCGATGCCGAGTTCCACGTATCTCTCGAACCCTGACGTCCAGTCCGACCAACGTGCTTCTCGCCTTCCCGCTGACTAGGCTTCGATTCTCCGGATCCTTACACCGTAGCCCCTCCATCAGCCGAGTGAAATCTCCGCCAGAGACTCCAGCTCCACCTTCAACATGACTCCTTGGTAGATGATCAGTCCACCCCACGCCCCGTCGACCTCAAGATCTCATATGCGCGCCATCTTGAATCAACCCCGCGTCATCGCATGTCGAAGCACGCATAACCATGCGCCACGTGTTTCCACGCCACAGAATACGGACACCATCAGCCCTCACGCTCCTACGTCGTTGTCGCCGATCTTCACCGTCTTCTGTCCGACCGACCTCCCGTCGATCTGTCAGACTGTCCAGTCCGACCCAGCCGAACGTATTCGACTGCATCCATGCTCCACCATGTGCCCAGTCCACCTTCCGCGCACTGTCCGGCACCCTGTGTATGCATGATCCTCATGACACGCTCCAGCACGTCGTCAATCTGTCAACCTTCCGGTAAAACCCGTGCAATCTGAGCAACAAATCCAAAAGAAATTTCTTCCCTGGTAGTATCCGTGGGTCCACCAAGCATTTATCCCACAACCCCAATACTCCTTTTTCCTTTCTTCCATATTGCCTCTACATGCACCGCATCACCACATGTTGCAGACCCTTTTTTTTTCACGTAAATAAATCTCCCTTGCCTAGCTTACTGAGATCGCTCCATGCAGTCAGCTGGACCACCGATTCACGTCTTCCTGAGACCTGCGGACGGACCTGGCCACGCACGCCTTGGCTCGCCTCCTGTGCGCTGCTTGGGCCAGTACGCCTGTGGCCCACTGGCCACCGAGCCGGCCTGCTGCATCGCACACCCAGACCTGCCTGTGCTGCTTGCGCCGCCGCCGCTTCTCCACGAGCGAACCGCATGTATCTCCTGTCCACGCACTGCTTCGCCTGATCTGCAGGGAACTCGACGATCGGATCAATCCGATCTCGTCTATTGACGTGCGACCGATCTCGCCGAGGACTCCTTGCTACGACCGATCTGTCCAGCTTCCTGTGCTTTCCGATTGCTTCCCAAGTTCTGATCCGATCGTCTTCTCGCCGGCACACGCAGGCGACGCCCAATCTAACATCAGCACCTTTTCCTCTAGATCAACAATCTACAGCCTTCAACCTCTGCTCTGATACCAATTGTTGACGTCGTAGGCGCAAAATTGATCTACCGAGAACCAAACAATCCGCAGCACGATGACGACACCAAGATTTGGTAACGCAGTTCGGCGAACTCGCCTACATCTGCGGGGCATGACTACGGGCGCTCCTCCCCATTGATACCACAACCCTGGCCGCCCTAGGCGCCGGCACAAGCCGCCGGCTCCCCTGCGTGCCTGTTACTATCAAGTCGTCATGGGTTACACGTGTGGTGCTCCCCTCATTATATGGGAGACCCAGGTTACAAGAGTTCGACTCGAACACTACTCGTACCTATCCACACCTAATACAACTCCAAGTCCAAACCTAACCCAACACGTACACAATATTTGACACAAACACAACAATGTTGATATAGTTTCAGGGTTTCAGCCTCTCAAATAACATTTTAATATACTACAGAAAACCATAACACCCTGTTTGGTTGCACGGAATTGGGGCTTGGAATTGGAATTGGAGCCCCAATTCCGAATTCCGGCGTTTGGACTGCGCTCAGAATTTGGGCCTGGAATTGCAGACCAATTCCGAGCCAATTCCGCAGCTACCGTTTTGTGAAGGGAGCAATTCCGAGCCTCGGAGGTCGGAAACGCTCGGAATTCGGACGCCGGCCACCGCCCCGCTCCTCCCGCCGGCCGCCGCTCCTCCCTTCGCCGCCGCACCTCCCCGCCGCACCTCCCTCCGCCGCCGCACCTCCCCGCCGGCCGCCGCTCCTCCCTCCGCCGCCGCACCTCCCCGCCGGCCGCCGCTCCTCCCTCCGCCGCCGCACCTCCCCGCCGTACCTCCCTCTGCCGCCGCACCTCCCCGCCGCACCTCCCTCCGCCGCCGCACCTCCCCGCCGGCCGCCGCTCCTCCCTCCGCCGCCGCACCTCCCGCCGGCCGCCGCTCTCCCTCCGCCGCCGCTCCATGGCGCCTCCTCCCCCGCTCCTCCTCCGCCGCCGTTGCCGCTCTCCTCCAACCGCCTCGGCCGCCCCTTCCTCTCGTTCCCCTCCTCCGCCGGCCGCCCGCCTCGCCCGCGAGCGCCAGCTCTACGAGATGCGCAAGCGCGCCGAGCTCCGCGACGCCGTCCTCCACCTCGAGCGTCCCTGGGACTCCGACGACTCCGCTCCCGTGTCCGCCACCGCGCTGGCGCCCAACCTCCTCTCCGTCCCCGCCGGCCGCTACCCTGTCCCTCCTCAGTTCCGGCCGGCATCAAAATAAGAATTCCACGATTCCACGATGTTGTGCATCCAAACAAGAATTTAACTGATTTGGAATTGAGGCCAATTCATTTCCAACTCGGATTTGGAATTCAACCCCAATTCAATTCCGAGCCCCAATTCTATGCAACCAAACACAGTGTAATGGTTTTCCTTTGTATTGCAATCAGGGTGCTGAAAAACATATCATCCAGCATCATGGCCCTTGTCGCAGAGAAAGGTAAACAGAGAATCGCAGAAAATTCTAATGTCAATCATTTCGATCTAAGAGCTGCAACCAAGGATGATCCGGACTGGGCAGTAGAACAAAGAAGACAAGAAGTTGAGATCATACAGGGATGGATGGATCAGTATTACCAGGACATTGCGTAGGTCGTGTGAACATGGCACTATGGCGCGTCGTAGTATCTAGTAAAACATCGATGTAGCTAAGAATGGATACTTTGTCTATGCATGTATGACACAGAGATGCATGATCGAGTAAATGTCTCATAAATGGCCTCTTCGGAGGAGCTCCACTGACCTCGCGGCGCCGCTCCGGTTCCGTCCCATGATGCGGCAATGAGGCATGATGCCGACCATTGCGGAGGTTGCTGGCAGGTCTTTGCGCCGATCTGCCACCGCAACCGTATAATCCCTTCTCCAATTACGCCGAAACATATCAAAGTCTTTTGTCCTCAACTTGGACACATTTTTTTTCCAGAATCTGGACACATGAATCTCGAATTCGCGATATACAAACAAGAGTGACATATTGCACACTAGCACCATGAACCCAAGAATTGCCCTGAAACCCTCAGTTCCTGAAGTCAAAATGGCGACCGGAAGCGATAAAACTCAATCGAATGTTATCAGGATACCTACCGCATGTGTTGTTAGTCCTGTATCATTTTTTTATTTGACTGTAAATCCTCTATCTATGTTCATTATTTGTTTTATTTTCACGAACCACACTTGCATAAATATACATAAAAACAATCGAAAAATTTATTCATGCACTATTCCGTTCCATTGAGCCACGTTGATGTTTCAAACTGGCATCGTTCTTATTTCTCAGAGCTAGTTGTTTTTCTTCCTTAGGGGTGGATCGCCGCAGGGGTTGCACCAGCATTCTTTGGGTGAACAGTCGCCGCAGCTGCCATGATATTCTCTATCACAACACGAGTTGCATGCGTCCACGTCTTTGAGAGTGCAGAGTTTTCCCTTGCCCTTCCCGGTGTATCCCTCACACGTATCTGAGCTGAGGACTTCACTATTCCATCTGCAAATGTCAACAAGAAAATCAGGAACAAGCCAATAACAAGCAAGCCAATTTTTCTTGTATCAATACTAGAGATCTGAAGATCTACCTGACGCTATAGCCAGAACAAAAAGGGCTATAACAAGCATTAGGCTAACCTTCATTTTAGAATGTGAAGTTGTGGTATTGATACCTATACCTTGGATGGGAGGTTGTTGAAACAATTGTGACAGAAAAAATCGTTGGTCTATGCAAGACTTTATAGTGGAAGATATTATTACCCTTTTAAAATAATCCAAAATAGGAAAAGGATATTGGTATATCAGTAAGTATCAAAAGTGTAACTACCAAAAGATATAGATATTGTGAAAATAATACAATATACACAAAGGATATTGTTGTGTACATAAATACCAAAGGTTTATCTGACAACAATAAAATATAGATCGTGAAAATAAATACAAAAGGACAAAAGATATTCATATGGAGATAAGTATCAAAACATAAATGCCGGTAAATATATAGATATATCAAAGAACAATTAATATGCAAAATATATCGATGTTAACATCCATTGATGTAAAGCAACTACAGTATTGTGGATGCCATTAATAATTGAAATCCACATGGGTCTCGGCAAGCTAAGGACGGACATGGCCCGACCAAGGTGGAAAGGGAAAAAAGAAAGGGGAATAATCCCCACCCCCTCACTTTGGCGAACTACTATTTTCCTATGATGGTCAACCGTCGTTGGTCTGTGCAAGACTTTATAGTGAAAGATATTATGACCCTTTTAAAATAATCCAAAACAAGAAAATGATATTGGTATATAAGTAAGTATCAAAATGTACCTACCAAAAGATATTGATATTGTGAAAATAATACAAAACAGACAAAGGCTATTGTTGTGTAATTAAATACCAAAGGTTTATCTGACAACAATAAAATATAGATCATGATCATAAATACAAAAAAAGACAAAGGATATTCATATGGAGATAAGTATCAAAAAATAAATGTCAGCAAATATATGGAGATATCAAAGAGCAATTGAAAGCAATTAATCTGCAAAATATATCGATATTAAAATCCATTGATGTAAAACATCTATTGCGGATTCCATTAATAATTGAAATCCACATGGGCCTCAGCAAGGCAAGGACGGACATGGCCCGAAGACCAAGGTGTAGAAGGAAAAAAGAAAGGGAAATAATCCCCCCCCCCCCCCCCCCCCCAAGCCCCGCTCATTTTGGCGAACTTGCCTATGATGCTAAACCGTCGTTGCTATCGTCACCGAGTTATTCTCACTCGCATTGGTGCGACACCATCTAGTCTCGGGAGTGGTGTTTGGGAGTGGCTCTGTATGGGCTGGTTTTGGTGTTCATGTGAGTTTGGCCCTGATTCCACCATTTATTTATTAATTAACCGTACAACTCTCTTCTTTTAGATACTTCGTAGTTCTATCTCAAAAAAAAAAAAGATACTTCGTAGTTCTCATGGTCTTCCGAAGGAAAACAAAATGCAACAACACATACACACGGCTATAAAAGACCCTCGAGGCCACTCTACAGGCCCAGTCAGACTCCGGCCCAGCCCGACTTCCCTTTTCCCTAGAGAAAAGAAAAGAAAAAGCCCACTTACCCTCCGTTCTCACTGACGGCGGGCCCCGCGGTCCTCCTCCTCCTTCCGCCCCCCTTCTCCTGGTTGGTCTTGGAGCCCAAGAAGAACTCCAACAAAAGGGAAGGCTCGCATCGCACATCCAAACCCTACACACTCTCGCACACACCTTGCACCCCGGATCGAGAGAGCGGAATCGAGGGCTCCCCGAGGAGGAAGACGAAGGCGGAGCTTCGAGGATGTTCCGGAACCAGTACGACACGGATGTGACGACGTGGAGCCCGCAGGGGCGGCTGTTCCAGGTGGAGTACGCCATGGAGGCCGTCAAGCAGGGCGCCGCCTGCGTCGGCCTCCGCTCCGCCACCCACGCCGTCCTCGCCGCCGCCAACAAGTCCGCCAACGAGCTCTCCTCCCACCAGCGCAAGGTCTTCCGCGTCTCCGACCACGCGGGGGTCGCCCTCGCGGGCCTCACCGCCGACGGGGGTCCTCTCCCGGTTCCTCCGCAACGAGTGCATCAACCACGCCTTCGTCTACGACGCGCCCCTCCCCGTCTCCAGGCTCGCGCTCCGACTCGCCGACAAGGCGCAGGTCCGTCCCCTCCGCCCGATCCCCTTCTGCTGGCTTCGCGTCGATCTGCCCGTGCCTTTAGGTTTTTGACTTTTTGTGGTGGGGGAATCAGATCTGGAGTGCGGCATATGGTTTCGTGCTTATAGTGGGGTAATCTCGGCTGCGATTTATGGTGGTAATTAGGGTTTTGTTCATGGTGGGGAGTGCGAACCACTGATAAAAGCAAATGATTTGGTAGTGGTAGGGATCAGGATCCAGCCTCAGTTTTGGAGCTTATTGCTCTGATTTGGGATACAGGTTAGCTCTGTTTGAGTGTTGTGGTGCTAGATTTCGTATGTCCGGTGGTTGAATTGTGCAGCGACTACGAACTATAGCAGTATCAGAGTTTCCCTCTGATAGTGTCTTCACAATTTGAATGAACTAAAGCTTTAAAGGTTTGGAGTTCTCTCCATACGTTGCTGTTGATGCAGTGTGAACAATAGTCTTGTATATATTCGGGTTTGTTAAGTATGTAACTATCTATTATAAAGTGTGTAGTAGTATCGATGTATTGGGCTTTGCAAGTGAAGTTTGTTGAATTTCTCCATTCCACTGGAGCTATGGGTTTGGTAATTTTGTTAGGACCCAGAAATCTATCCACATGCTTTTGCACCCGAGTACTCCTCATTTTCTGTGTGGTTCAGTGTCAATGCAAAGCCTCCAACGCGGAGCGCCTTCTTCCTCTTCCCCCTACGCACGAGTGAAAAGCTAGGCTTCACATCGAGTAGACCCTGTTATTGTGAGAATTCTTAATTCAACTTGAGTAAGGTCAAAGTACTACTGGATTTGAAGAAAAGATTTAGCCATTCTTGATTTTCTGGCGTGTGCTGATAATAGAGATTTAGTCAATTGAAACTTTCTTATCGTCCCGCGCAACGGAACCGTTGAATGGGATAGGAAAAAGCTTTGAAGGGGAAAGACGTAAAAACTTTATCTAAAGTACTTAGCCTAAACAACACTATTTATGAAGCAAGTGAAGGGGCTAATGCAGGCTTTAACGCTAGTTATTCAAACTAAAACAACAAACTACACACTTAGAACTTTTCTATTTGCTTCAGCTGTCTACTTTGAATTGAAGGTAGACCGGTGCTAAAACCTTTTCTCGAGCTATCTTCCAAATTCTTAGGGTCCTTGCTCTGGATCTGGTTCCCCCGGTGCATGAGAAAAAAAATTATATACACACATTGTCAGTATAAGACTGGAGGCTCACTGGACCAAAAAAAATCATGATCTGTATGTTGATCCAGTTATAGCACAAAATAAGTTAGACATGGTTTCAGATACATGAACATTGGACTGTTAGTTCTGGTTATATTGGATTATTGCACCATTCAAGAATTTTATTTGTCTTGTGATTTCATTCATTATGCTGCCACCTAGCAGCAATTTTGTCCGTAGATTGTAAAGCTTGTTTTGTGTTGAAGTATTATACTGAGTTATGTATCCTGTGTCGTTCTCATTCTCAAGTGCTGTGTACCGCAAGGATTTATGATACATCTTATACTACCCATATGGCACATAATTTACTATTTGATTGCTAACAACTGCATGTTCTTTTCAATATGTTTGCGTGCCCTTCCCCCTTATTAGATGTTTTTTGAGATAATAAGCTACACATCAGATGTTTTTGAGATAATAAGCTACACAGATTTTTTTTTTTTGAGATAATAAGCCACACATAAGATGTTTTTTGACAAGTTAATTTAGCTTCCCTGTTTAGTTTGCATGTGTCACACATCCAGACTCTAGCCAGTCCTCTGTTTCTTATTATCGTAGATTTGCTTTTCTAGGAGCTTGTGATGTTCCCCTCAGTGAAATGAATGTGTGACCCGTGTATGTTGATAAAACGAAAAAAGTGATACTCGTATCTAGCTTTAGTAGATTTGGTATCATCTGTGAGTAGCATCTTTATTCCGTGAAAAACTCATGGCCTTCCATTATGTTATCTTTTTGCTGCTCACTGTTTGCTGTTTTAGCTTATAGACGATCTCTAGAAGTATTTCAATTTCTAGCTTTAACATTAATGATATGCATACGCCTATTATGTCATCAAATTATGTCTAGATATTACTCTTTTCTTGCAAACATACTTCTGTCTCCACGTTCGTAATCCTGATTACCTCCATACCATGTTAAATTAACTCTTACAAAAAGCTGAACAAAAGGATGTAAACTTAACATTGATCCATAGTAGAAAAACATATTATTAACGTAGAGTATGGGGTTTGGTACTCATTTATAGAACTTTTGTTTTGATTACTGGAAGATTAAGTTCTGCCCAATGATATGTCTGCACTTGACAGTGCAATGGTTAGTCTCGGTTTTGTTATTTAGCTTTGCTGACGCTGATGTGCATCTCCCCCTTATCAAGTTCGTGGTTGAGTGGGTGGATCCAGTTTCCTAGGGTATGGTATATGCATATCTACTTATCTAGTGCTCATGTTATTGTGTACCCGCCACATTTTTCTCAGTCTAGTAGACAAATCTTTATCAGTATATGGTGTTTCTGTTTTGAGGAAACCAAGGTCATTCAGTTATTGATTCCATTTTATGATCCTAGTCGTGTAGTTGTAACCAGATAGTTGCATTAAACAGAGCATATTCATTAGAAAATCGACATGTTTTCACCACTATGTATCTATCTTCCCATCTTATGCCGGTAATTTGTTACCTACCTCCTTTCCGAATATAAGATGTTTTAACTTTTTTCTGATTCGGATGTACCTAGACGCTTTTTAGTGTGTAGTTTCACTCGTTTCAGTCCATATGTAGTCCATATTGAAATATCTAAAACATCTTATAATTTGGAACGGAGGGAGTAACAATGTACTTTTAAAACTCAGCATCTCAATAACTTGTATCGAAGAATGTTATCTGAAAATTAACAAATTTTCACCTCTGTATTTGTCTTCCCATTCAATGCCGGGTAGTGTGTTAACAATGTCCTTTGACGTTGCAGGTTTGCACACAGCGTTCATGGAAGAGGCCCTATGGTGTTGGCCTCCTTGTAGCTGGTCTAGATGAGTCTGGAGCCCATCTCTACTATAACTGCCCCAGCGGTAACTACTTTGAGTACCAGGCATTTGCAATCGGCTCCCGCTCTCAGGCAGCAAAAACTTACCTCGAGCGCAGATTCGAGAAATTCAACGACTACACCCTGACCAGCTAATCAGAGACGCCCTCTCAGCCATAAAGGAGACTCTCCAAGGTGAGAAGCTGACAAGCTCCAACTGCACCCTGGCTATTGTCGGCAGAAAGGAGGATGGCACCGTCGAGCCGTTCTCGATGATCGACGCCAAGAGGATCCAGGAGATAATCGACTCCATGGAGGCCGCTGATGAGGCACCACCTGCCGATGCGCCGGCTGAATCAAGCTCGATGCAGGAGGAGGACACAGGCGATGCACCCCCAGCGACCGCAGCGGATGCACCCGCACCCGATGCACCCGCACCTATGGACATCTAGGTGCCTGATGCATGCCATCTCCTCGCACCGCATTCAGAGTTTCCAAAAGACTAGACTGTTGTTTTAGAAAGGTTGCCACCCCTTGTGTACTCTTGCTTCTGTGCCACTACAGCTTTGCGGTGCTTGTGTTTGGACCGATTATTTTATCATGCTACGGTGCGAACATAATCCTTTGGTTCCGGGGAACATAATATGTTTTTATCATCAGATCATTTTGCCTCTTGAGTGTGATTTTTGAAGACTGCAACCGGGCAGACTAGTGTGAAAATTTTATAAGTATCCAAAAAATCAAGAAACTGCTACATTCTTTTTCTACATATGCCGAATAAATATATGAACACGTTTATCTTTTTAAGATGTTTCCATCATTCTATGAAAATCTGAAGGACTTGAGATTTGTCATATTGTTTGAACATTGGTTGATCATATATGAGAGTTTTTGCACATCGGTTGATCCAAGATTTGTCCTTGCGAATATCATAGGGAGTTGTGTGGCGGCAATGCGACCGCGCGAATCCTTATGGTGGTGATTCGGCCAACTTAACGTCTTGTCGTGTATTGTCAGCGTCGTCTCTTAGCACAAGGCTAGGCTAGCACCAATAGCTCCGTCCATTGTATGTTGAGAGAATTCCTTCTGTGACACCCGCTTAAAACATCGTTCCTTATTTGACACTCCAAAATATTTTCTTCCCTGTATGACTCTGATAAGTTTTTCTTTCCTTTGCTGACACTGCCGTTGGTTCTGTTAGCCCGTTCTGTTAATTTTTTGCAGGGCGGACAAAATTACCCTCGCGTGTGACTGCAAGTCAACCGCAGCCTCTCTCTCAGCGAACCCAATCCACATCGATACATCCCGTTCCCCAGCGAAGCAGGAACCCTAGCGGCGGCGGCGGCGCCGGTTTGGTGCCCAATCCGGCGGAGGCATGGCGCCGCGCGACCGGGCCCCTCGCCGCCGGCCGGACCGCCTCACCGGTGACCCTCCTCGGCCTTCCCTCTTGCTGACGACCGGGTAGAGCACCCCGCAGACTAGGATGCGAGGGCATCCGCGCCGGCCGGTGGCCATGCTCGCGCTCGTGCACAGGGCCGGCCGAGCCACGGCGAACGAGCCGGGCATGGGCGACCGAGCCTATGCAGGGGAGGCGGAAGGTACGAGCAAGGCGGGGCGACGGTGGCGTTCGGCAGGAGGAGCTCGCCTCGGTGCACGAATGGCGGCGGAGAGGCACGGAGGTAGAGCTGCCGGTCGCCTGCCCGGAGCTTCTGCTGCTGGCGTCCACCTAGAGCTGCTCCTGCCTTCCTGGACCTGCCGCTCGTGCCACATAAGGTTTCCTTCGACTGCCCTGTATATGTTTGTGTAGAGTGTGACGAATCAGGCCCCTGAACCGAAAGATTACATCTTTTGGCGTTTCTAGTCAAGTTTTGAGCATGTACGATTCATCAAATTTGGGGGCAAATGTTCCATTTGTTTCTGAACCCCACGTCATTGCTGCACTCTGTTTTCATAATCATCTTTGTAGATCAGGTCCAAAAAATATAAAATCGTTCTAGTGCCGATTTAACTGGCAGGATGCTCTTCTCGTTCCTTTATGCTTAAGTATTCCTAATCATTATTGGTATTTATCACTGAATGCCTGAACCTGAACTCTGTACATTTTATTTTCAGGGGAGGGCTATGGAGGGGATGGAGTGGGCGTAGGGAGCAGCGCCCTCTTTCGAGGCCCTCGAGTTTCTAGCCTCGCGGCGCTCCAGGTGACCAGGTGCCGGCTCGGCTTCCCTTGCCTCGGATGCGTCCCTGGAGCCTGGCACCGTTCTTCCTGATTGCGTGATACATTTGAACTTGTCCTGATGTATGCGGGAATATGCCCCATCTGTTAGTTGTTATGATGCATTTTGTGTAATATATGTGAATTGTCTCAGATATGGCGTCCACAAAGAGGGGATATTCTGTCCAATTTTATTTTTTTAATACAGATCAAATTTTGCATGCCAGGGGTAAAAGGGTCTTTGCATGCCTCAGTTTAACACCGTCAGTGCAGAAAATGAACTAAAGTGTCAGCAAAGGAAAGAAAAACTGATCAGAGTCATACAAGGAAGAAAATATTTTGGAGTGTCAAATAAGGAACGATGTTTTAAGCGGGTGTCACAGAAGGAATTCTCTTGTATGTTGGGGGGCCGTGCACCGTTGCACGGTACGAGTGATGAATCATGGAAGATCCTGCGATTGAAGCAAGGTATAATGAGGCGAGCTATTCATTCGGCAGTGTAGCTTTCGGATGGCACCCGCCGGGTTCGGGTACGGGTTTGACACCCCCATACCCGTACCCGCCCCTTCTCCCCATACTCGTACCCGTCCTCATACCCGCTGGCGGGTATAGAATTCCACCATACCCGCCACCCGCCGGGTTTGCGGGACCCGACGGGTACCCGTTAATCCTCGGCGCCAGGGGCATGGCGGCAGCGTCCTCTCCTCAATGTAGTTGCCGCTGGAGGCGAGGATCCTTCCCATCTCGCCGGCCGTCCTTCTCGAGCCCCTCCGCCTCCTCTCCTCAATGTAGTTGCCGCTGGAGGCGAGGATCCTTCCCATCTCTCCGGCCGTCCTTCTCGAGCCACTCCGCCTCCTCTTCCCCGTTGCTTGCTCGACGGTGGCGTGGCATGCTCGCACGGCGACAGCCCCCCGCTGATTGCTCCTTGGCAATGGCCGTGCTCGCGAGCCGGCAGCCCCCGCTCCTACAATCCTACCGTCGCTACTCATCGACGAGAGCCATGGGTGGATCCCGGATTCCCTGCGTGGGCAGAGCCGGCGTCGCGTCTGGTGGCAGGAGGGGCGGCGAGCTAGAGGCGCCTGCTTGGGGAGGAGAGGAGCCATCAGCCATGGCCGGGAGGAGCGAGCATGCAGGAGAGATATGGGGAGAAGAAGATAAGGGAGAGAAGAAGATAAGGCAAAGTAGGCATTGTGCGTGCGTGATGTACTGGTGTGGGTTGTGCGTGTGTGCTGTGTGGTGTGGCCGTGTGGTGTGTGTTGTGCGTGCGTGGACGAGTGGTGTGGTGTGGTCTGTGGCTTGGTGTGCTGAGTGGGTGGGGGAGTGGGTTAGGTGAGGGTTTGAGGGAATGACACGTGGGGTTCACATGTCCTAGGCGGGTTGGCGGGTACACAGGTACGGGTTTGGCACCCCCATACCCGCCTGCGCTAGACCCGGCGGGTCTGGATCTTTACCGCTAAGCAGACCGGTGGGTGCAGATCGCCACCAAACCCTCCCCATTTAGCGCGGGTACCCGTCGGGTTGACGGGTATCGGGTACCCATTGCCATCCGTAGTGTAGCTTATTGATAAAATGGGTTGTGATGCAAAACAAAGTATTTCAATAATAAAACGAGCAAAAGCTAGTTGAACACACGGGCTTATATCATAGCCCACTGTAAACGGAGCCTAAGGTTATTTGCCACCCTCTCTTTGATAATTAGCAAATTCACCACTTCAACGGCTTGATCGAGAAGCAAATGTTTCAGGATAAACTACTTGTTGGCGCCTCATACATACACCCGAAGTTCATAGCATTGTAATACATTTGTTCCAAAAAAATAAGATGTATAAATTTAGTCAAAGTAAACTCCTAACTTTGATCCATTTTATAGACAAAAGTATAAATATCTACAATACCAAATTAATCTCAATAGATCTACCAACAAATATTTTGGTACTGTATTTGTTCAGTACTGTATATGATAATATTTTCTTCTACATATTTAGTCAAACTTGATAAATTTTGACTCTTGGCCATATTATTGGCGTTATTATTTTTATCAAAGGTAGTACTAAAGAAACCACTTTTAGAAAACCCTCTCAAGTTCTTTGTTAGATCCATTTGCTCTACAATACTCTACCAAGTTCGGTAGATATCTAAAGATACCATTGGCATACAAATACAAATGCACTTTTATACATTATAGTAAAGTACGTTTTAAGGAAATGTTTCCTTATGCAATTCAAATTTAATTTTAAATGAAAATTATGACAAAATGTAGTTCCAGGTTAGCACAAGATAATATATTTGTAATGATAAATAATAAAACTATATGGTAGACGTATCTTAATATATATGGTTATGATTACATTGTTAATTCTAAATAGTATTTAATATACCATTTGAATGATATATCAACAAGAAATTACATATATTAGTGTCAATATAGTATATGATAAAGTGAAAAATATTGGTATAAAGGAAAATATGCTTGTGCCGCCTGTGGACTATGCCCACCTCCCGTCATCGTCTTATATATATTACAGATTTCTATAAATCAACTGGCACATCATCCGGAATAACTGGAGTACGGTGCAAAAGTCCCTTCTTATGGGCTTGTTAGTGTGTTGCAGACTACGTTAGGTTCCACGTATGGTTACAGTCAAAGTTTGTAGTCCGACCAATTCTTATCAACCCCAAGTATGCTTGAATACTTAACCAACTTCTGTAATTTGACAGCTTGACATATTTATTTTTCAAACGCGTTGTTTGTTTTCGGTATTTCTCACATTCATATTTCGTGCATTTTTACATTTAGGAGTGTCTTTTCTATAAAGGAAATGACACAACTAGGTCGATCGTTTGCCTCATTAACTTATGCATGAAAGTTAGGCCACATGGCCATCACCCTCTCATCTTCCTCATGTGACCTCATTATCCCATTTGTTTTCTCCACTCTCGCCACGCTTCGGCTTTGCCAAGTTGTGCCCTGTGCACCATTTGAAAGGGCAATTCGCTCTAAGTAAGGTTTGTTGTTTAAATGTCAACACAAGGATGTCTAATGCATTGCTTAACATGTTTAGATCATGTCAAAGACTAAGCAAATGGAGGTTGATCCATAAAGATCAAAAGACAAAACAACGGGAAGCCGACATTTTTCATTCGGGTGGGTAGCTAGTTTTCCGTACTACTAAGAGGGGGTGTATAGATGATTTATATGGTGGGATTGATCGGTTAAGTTCTCTACAATTACCTCACTTATTTTTTTCGTCTTTTGTCTTGGAGAAAATCATGGTGTTATGCCTTCGAAAATGTGTTGTCTGCCAAGTCGGACCACCTGACTGGAGTCGTCTAGGTAGCCGGATTGGTCCGGGATCCGTCCGGGTGTCGGATGTAGCGAAGCTGGCTCTGGTGCTCAGCCAGACACTATGCCCGGAGTGCTCCGGGCCTCCCCGTCTAGGTTGGCTGGACTCGTCCGAGTACGGTGTGGGCTCCTACCAGAGCAGTTCCTGCTTGACCTCCGTAGGCTTGGTAGGAATCTTGCCCCGGAGTGGTCCGGGCTCCCTATCCAGGTTGAACGGACCGGTCCGGTTTAGTTCCGAGTCGACCCCTGAAAGTGGATCTAGTGCTCTTCTAGGTGGGTTTTGGGTGATAGACGATAACACGACTAAGGGACCGACAATTTCATCAAGTGTACACAGGATCATTGTCCCATATGGTTATTCTCTTTAACCACGGCCATGTTGATCCATCGGTGTGAAGCAAACTTATATGAATCAACTGAACGTTGAAGCAGTATTTCACAAAATCCTAGGCGAACAAAACTCAACGTCGGAACAAGAGCTTCCTTGAGAAGTAAGATGATCCCCGTTTTGATCGCATGTCATTATCTGTTTAGCCTGGCGCATTATGCTCGTTTTACTTTCTAGCAATAGAAAAACATTTCAATTTGCTGCAATTCGAATTATAAAAAGCAACACTTGGGTTGGTGCTATTCATGGAACCAGGGACAAGGTTATCAAATTCGAGACTAGGACCTGGGCTCTCGCCGTCTCGCGGGTGCTAAGCATATGGGTCTTTTGTTATCGGGAGAGTAGGCTTTGGGTTTAGTTGCGCCTTGTTCTGCAAGTTTAAAAACATTGTCACACAAAATCCTTCTTATTTAATGAATTAAGATAAATATTTTTGACTTTCTTAAAAAAATACCTGGGAGAACGTTGCCTCCATTTTGATATTTTAAAACTGCTAGACACATACTTTAGGCGAAGTTTAGATCAAATCACAGTACACAGTCAGTAGATCTTTTGATGCTAGATGGATGTACATATTTAGTGAGCCCACAGTTTAAATGCTACCATGATACCACTTCTTAAAATTCGAATCTAGAAGGGTCACAAAATTCCGTCAAATTTTTTGGGCGTTTACAAGGTGTGTGTTTACATTCGCTACAGGTTTCATTACCAAATTCGAAATACATACAAAGAAACAAAAAAGATAAATTGCAATGTGAATAGTGTCATTTCGTGCTTTTGTCTTTTTATGACGGTATTCATGTTGGATTTGTCATTTTTGTTTCTCTGCGTGTATTCTGAATTTGTTTATGAAACTTCTTGGGATCGTAAGCACATCTTGTGGATACCCACAATTTTGTTCTGGTAACATTTAAAGTTTGGGATCACTGCATATTTTCCCTAGATCTTGTCACGGAGCCGCTACTTCATTCGTCATCGTTTCGAGCCAGACATGTCACGTTGCGGATTTATCGTCGTAGCATGCTCCCTCAGCCGTACGATCCTGGATGAGCCGTCCTGGAAACTTTACTGCCTACGGCACAACACAGCCGAGGCCCACGTGCGCCCCATCACTGCCCACCCAGCCCATCAACAGAACCCACGAGGGCAACCATCTCACTGACACATGGGCCCCACTGTCGCCGACGCCTCGTGACCCCACACGTCAGCGGAGCCTCTTCCCCTTGCATCGCAACGAGCATGCGCGTGCCATTAAATCGTCCGCTCGTCGTATTCCTTTCTTCCCCATCGCCACTGACGCAGCAGCGCAGCCATGGCGATGGCGGCCTGCTCCGTCCGCCTCCTCGCCGCCGCCGCCGCGCACCGCCACAGCGTAGTCTACCTCCACGCGCGCCACCCCATCGCGTGCTCCCTCTCGTTCCCGCGCGGCGGGCCGTCCTCCGCGGCCGCGCCAGCCTCTCCTCCATCTCCCTCCCCGCCTCCGCCGCCCACGCGCCCTTCAACCTCCTCCCGCCGGACGCCGAGCCCTTCATCCAGTGGGACCCTCCGCCCCCGCAGGACGCCTGGTCCGGCTCGCCGCCCGGGCCCGGTCGCGGCGACGAGGAGGGCCCCGCGCTGGTGGTGCTGCTGGGGTGGCTGGGCGCGCGCCAGAAGCACCTGCGGAGGTACGCGGACCTGTACCGGGACCGCGGGGTCGGGTCCGTGCGGTTCGTCGTCCCCGTCCGCGAGCTCGTGGGGCTCGACCTCGGCCGCCACGTCGAGCGCAGGGTCGCCGACCTCTCCGCCGAGATCGCCGCGTGGTGCGACGCCGACCGTCGCCGCACGCTCCTCTTCCACACCTTCAGCAACACCGGGTGGCTTGCGTAAGGGAACCCAAATTCCTCCTCTCTGATTCACTGTACTTTGCGTGCTAGTACATTTTTCTCCGATAGAAATCCCAGTGTACGGTAGTAATCTGAGTGATCAAAATTGATCCGGATTAAACAAAGTTGGTGGCGCTATGTTGTTAGGTACATGTGCACGTTTACTCCTTAGAATTGGATTCCACATTGCGCCGTGTTGCTGCATGTTCCTGTTGTGACATTTTGGTTTGCTGCATGAGGTTGGTGGATAAAACGTGCTTGCTGGATCAAGTAGGCGTGCGCTATTATTGAGGAGATCCCAGATCAGGGGAGGCATGCGAACTAATTGTTTGTGTGCCGGTACAAGGACCGTTAGCGTGCACTGGAGAAACTATATTTTGCGGCTAGTGTTTCGTGTCTAGTTGGATATCTTTGTGATTCTCTATGTACGTGTTATGTTTTCCAACCACCTTGTGGTCAGCATGTAGGAGAAATGGAGAAAGTGGACATAAATAATTCAATTTAGCTAGTTTGTGAAAGAACACATCAGATATATGCTATTAAAGACAGACGAATTTGATGCATTTGTTATTTCCTTGTGCTTGTACCACAGTAGGTCTGATCATATCCTACTGTTATTGTACCCAAAAAAACACATCATATATGCTTTCAGTAGATCTTTAGATGAGCAGGTTGAATAAAGCCGAGCCAGGAACGGATAACAGTATGGTTATAGTGTTGTGTGTTCAGTCACATTGGTTTACTTACAGTGATAAAGTCTGGAGCAGCAGTGCTGTTGTTACTGATATATGGTGCCGAACCATACTCAAGTTTCTATGGTTGATTTAAAGCCGTTCTATTTTCTTGTACTTGCACACACAGTAGGACTGACCTTATCCTACTGTTATTGTCCAAAAAAGAACACATCATGTATGCTTTTGGTACAGCTTGGTCATACAGTCATGTCATACTGTTTTTTGTTGAGGCAAATTGGTTTACTTACAGAGATAAGGTATGGAGCAGCAGTGTTGTGGTTACTGATATATGGTGCTGAACTATACTCAAGTTTCTATGGTTGATTTGGTTGGCTTCCTGATTTTTCAGTGGAGTTAATTTTTGGGCACTAAGCCACCAACCTTCCGTGTCAAACAATTTCAAGTGATTGGTGCATGTAGTTAAGATCCTCAAGTATTAATCTTGCTTAAAACCCAACTGAACATGCAGCGTTAGTTCGTCAGTGTCTTGAACCTGATGTCCATGGCATTTACTCTGTAATAAGTCTACTGGTTTTATTTCTTTTCAGTTATGGTGCGGTACTTGAGAATCTACAATCAAGGGCTGATATAATTGAGAGGATAAGGGGATGCATTGTAGACTCTGCACCAGTTCTAGAGATAAGACCGGAGGTCTGTAACTTTGTATATCTTACTTTCTCTAATGAACATGTGAATTTTGTACACTTGAAATAAGCTTTTAACTGCTAGTGGTAACTGGTATATGCTGCAATCCCCCTCTTCCATTTTAGCCTGTTGCATTTGTGAAACATTTTGGTGTAATCTATTATGGCAACTACAACGTATGTACCTAGCTCTCTCTCATGCAGACAAGCTTGTATGCTTGGAGTTTCTCATATGTACCTTAAACTCAGGTCTGGGCTGCTGGTTTCTCTGCTGCCATGTTGAAGAAAAGCAGTTCTTTGACAGGACCTTCAGCAGACTCTCCTGATGGATCTAATTTGAATGGTGCCTTGAACAAACTTAATTCTGTCTCCGAGTTGACTAAACCATCATGGGGTGAAACTTTTCTTCTGTCAACTCTTCACAAGTTCTTTGAGATTGTCCTTCACGTACCTGATGTAAACCAGTAAGTCCATTCTCTATTAATAATTAATAATTATTGCTCTCGTTACATGGTATTGACAGCTCACATTTTTGTCCATAGTAAAATCAGCCAAATTGTATGCATTACCATGGCTATTGTATTTCAAGCTATCTACACACTTGGGCTGTCTAAAACTTGCAAAGGAAATGATGTTAGTGCATTCAGTGCGACGGAACTAAGGATATATGGTTTCCCTTACCAATTATTTCTACATGCATGCATCCTGAATATTAGGCTATCTAGATGGCCAGATATGTATTTGCAATATTTTGTATTTCTCACTGATGATGGCCCAGATGGCCTGTTGACCCTTAAATTCTAGAATCTACATGCAATCTATAATCATCATTAGGTGCCCATACCACCACTACTGATTCATATTAAAAATGGGCCTACATCATTTGAACTGAATGCTATTTGCTTCTTAGTTCTGTGCAGTTATGTACGTTGTGAGCTTGATAGGTTGCTCATTTTTTCTTAATCTATTCTCCCACATAATTCCCAAGCTCTCATCGTGTGGAACATCTACCATGTAACCAATATCTTGTACACAACTAGTGTCGGCATGTTTGTTCTCCGTTTTCATCCTCACCACATGTTAAACTCGCGAATGAGTATAATTCATTTTTGTCCATGCATGATTTATGTCAAATTCTTTTCTCGTACGTTTCAGAACAACCAATTTTCATTTCCCGTTACACGTTCGATTGAAATGCGTCCGATGGGCTCTCATTTTCCGATATTTTTCTGCCCCTTGCTGATCATGTTCAGGAGACTACGCAAGGTTCTGGCCGTTCTCTCGGAGAAGCAGCCGCCCTGCCCCCAGTTCTACCTGTACAGTTCTACCTGTACAGCACAGCCGATAGGGTGATACCAGCCGAGTGCGTGGAGAGCTTCATTGGCACGCAGAGATCCTTGGGGCTGAGCGTCTCCGCCCACAACTTCGTCTCGTCGCCCATGTGGATCACTACCGGAGCTTCCCTCACCTCTACTCGGCCAAGATCGACGAGTTCCTCAAGATCTGTTCCCCGGCTAGAGTATGATGATATGATGATTATTATTCTTTTGACCAACATGGCAGTTTGAAGATTTAGCATTATGTAGCGTACAATGTAAGATGCTTCTACTGGGTGGGTGGTGTGAATCCATGTGAGCTGCTTCTACACACTTTGCAGGTGCCGACTGGTTGTATTGTCTTTTCTTTTTTGGGGTAATTCTGTCATTCTGTGTCTATTCTTGAGCTAGTTATATACAGTTTTTTTTTTTTTGAGAGGAGTTATATACAGTAAGTTTGTATGGTAAGCATCGTTGGCTAGCTAAGCACCGATGCTACTAACTAACTAAAGCACTGTATCTAGTCCCCGTTGCATGAAGATTGTGTAACATGATTTATCTTGACGTGAAATTTCGTGAAAGATTACTTCGGTTGATGTTACTAGAGTGTTGAGTTTTCTGTTGATGGATCAAGGATGCACTTGGTTGCTGCTCACAGAAAATGAGATGTTTTTGTGGAAACGAAATTTGAATGTTGTAGCAGGCCAGCAGCCACCTACCCAAAAGAGGTGGTGGACTGGTGGTGGCCAGTCAAAGGGGATATAAAAACCGGCGCTGCTCCCTCCCACGCCGCACACGCGAGAGAACCAACTCTTCCCCCTTCCGTAGTTCCATTCCACGCGCGCCGGCGCCGCTATGGTGGCCATGATTGCGGAGGAAGCGTCCAAAGGAGGAGTCGGAGAAGCCGCCGTCACGGAGATCTCCGTCGTGGACGCGGCCGCTCCGGCGGTGGACGAAACTGTCACGGCCCCAGCCCAAGGCGACGGCGGCGAATATTCCAGCGGTGAACAAGCTGGGTCGGGGATACCGCCGCCGCACCGTGATTTCGCGTCCGTCGTCATCGGCGGCACCTTCGACCGACTGCACCGCGGCCACCACCTCTTCCTCAAGGTCCGTCCTCTCATGTCCTCGATGGGCTCCGCCGCTGAGTTCGTTCGTGCTTCACCGGTTTCCGGGATCAGCCGCATCAAATGATTCCGCGTCTCCTCCAGCCTGAAATCGCATGCGTGATTCCATCTCTGAGAGACTTGAGACAGGACAAAAAAAAGTCTTCATCGCGTGAACTGCTATAGTAATAAACTGCGTGCGATGTGTCTAACAGGCGGCGGCGGAGCTGGCGAGGGAGAGGATCGTGATCGGCGTCTGCGACGGCCCGATGCTCGCCAAGAAACAGGTTCGTTCCTTGATTCCCTTCCCTCCTCTCCTCTCTTGTGATCACTTACTGCTGATTGTTGTTTAAAACCATCCAATACGTCCAAGTTAAATTAATTATGCAACATTGATTCCGCTCTAAGACAATAGACATCAGACAGTACCAGGTACTAATACGGCTTTAATTTTGAATGACGCTGGACGTCTCAACTCGCAGGCCGACTAGCTGATGCCTGATGCTGCTCCACATCTACACGGCATCTTAGTCAAAAATAGTACCACCCAAAATATGATGAGATATGAACATGTACTAGGAAAATTTCGCGCGGCGACACCGCCGCGCCCGTGTGGTCAAATTTAAATTTGGAAATGTCTTTATTTTAAAAGTGTGGAAATTTGAAATTATTGAAATGCAAAGAGAGGTTACGTTCAAAAATTGTTCAGATTTCAGAAAATTTTCAAATTGGGAAGTTTTTCAGATTTGATTTCTTTTTACGTTTGTAAAATGATCAGACTTGAAAGGCATTTAAAATTTTGAAATATTCAGATTTGAAAGACATTTAAATTTTCAAAATATTTAAATTTGTTTTTCGATCATATGTTATAGACAGTCAGCATTTATTTTTTGTAGTAATTTTGATATTTTTTTTATATTTTGCAGTTGGATATATTTAAATTTATTAATTTTGTAGCATTTAATAGTTTTCCGAATTTGTTTAATTAAGTCTGATATATTCTTTATATTTTTTTGGTGGTTATGTATGGAAATTTATGGAATTTTTTTCCATTTTCTTTTTATTTTTTCTTGGGGGAAAACCTGCAGGTTTGAAAGTCATTTTTTTTTGGAATATGCAAATTTGAATTTTGAGTTGGAATGCTGAAGTATATGGTTGTATTTTAACATAAAATTTTACAAATGTTGACCAATTTGAATTTGAATCATTCATACATGATTGTATTTGGCCTTTTTTTTAGCATTTTGATATATTTTTTATATTTTTCCCGTGGTTATTTGTGGTTTTTTTTTAAAAAAAAATTGTCAGGTGGGGTCCACCGTGACGTTAGGCTGACGTCTACGGTGGCTATGGCGGCCACGGCGAGCAGAGCGCTTTGTTTTTTTTTCACAACCTAAATTATAGCAAATTTGAAGATTGGAGAGAATTATGTTTATGTCCGTGAAAATAAAAATGTTTTGACGTCTACGGTGGCTATGGCGGCCACGGCGAGCAGAGCGCTTTGTTTTTTTTTCCACAGCCTAAATTATAGTAAATTTGAAGATTGGAGAGAATTATGTTTATGTCCGTGAAAATAAAAAGGTTAAAACATGAAAGTCGTTCGGAAGGATGATATTCATCTACTCGTGCAAGGAAAATTTGAACGGATAGCTGAGTGCGGCGAATTTGACAAATTTCGTCAATTGTTTTTGCGAGTTTGGATCCAAAATTAAGTAGTTAGAATCGACCAAACTCGAAACTGATGACGGGAATGGAAGCTACTCGTCGACGCGCATATATTTCGTGTACATATTATCGCGAAAAGGGCAAAAAAAAAAAACTACTCGTCGACGCTTCCGTGTACATATTATCGTGAAAAGGGTCAAAAAAAAATTTGTAGTGTGCCGCGACTGTAGAAGTGCGAACTGTAGCAGCTACAGTCGTGGCGCGCTGTAGAAGTGCGAACCGTAGCAGCTACAGGCGCGGCGACGTGGACACCAGGAGCGGAGGGCCTAAAGGGGTGGGCTTTGATATAGGTATAGATTTGTTGATCGGACCGTAACAACTGTTCATACAAACTGAATCCTCTCGACCGGGCACTATCTGTTGCCTGCCACAGAGTATCGATCATATGAGTAATGCTAATTGCAGGATTCTTAAACGACCCGTCATTGTCAAGTAAAGACAGAGATATTGATAAGCAGGTGTGCAGTACCGTTAGCATGCAGCAATCTTTCTCTCTGTGAATACAACCATGCAACTAGACAAGTTCAATGAATGTGGACAGGGGGTTCAAAACACCATGGGCACCTGACCTGATAGGCTCTGTGCATTGGTTAATTAATTAATTATTAGTTCAACAGCATATCCACCTTCAAAGCATCAGTTGTTGGTTGAACAGCATATTTTGTCTTCAGAAAGAAGACTAAACTGTGAGCTGGCTATGGTCAAGGCACTGTAGCTTTGGCATCTACACTTGTTCTAATCAAATATCTAATGCCCATCTTTGTTTTGTGTGGCTTGTGTTGCAGTATGCTTACCTCATACAACCCATCGAGATGCGAATGGAAAATGTAAAGGGTTACATCAAGGTATCCTACACATAATTCAGTAAATAATTCTTATGTTGCTGTTTTTACAAATTTAAATGTCAGAAAAGGTACATTAGTGGCCTCCAAATGCTTCCATTTTCAGTCAGTAGGCCCGAACTGTGATTCTTGACATCTTATCTCCATTTCCAGTCCATCAAGCCTGATCTCGAGGTTCATGTCGAGCCAATCATCGACCCTTATGGCCCCTCCATTGTTGATGCAGCTCTGGAGGCAATCATTGTCAGGTTAAGCTTTAAATTAATTTCAGGCTCGTTCTGCTTGATTTTCTGAAAGTATCCTTAAAGGGACTGTCAAAGTTCTGCATAAACAGTTCATGTAAAATCAATTTACTTGTAGTTATAGATTCTATTTATCTGATTGATTATACTGGTTTCCTTATCATCAAATGTCAACAATTAATCTGACGTTATTTGCCTGCAATTCTTGGAGCAGCAAGGAGACATTGCCAGGAGGGCATGCTGTCAACAGGAAGAGGGCAGAGAGGGGCCTCACACAACTTGAGGTTTGGTTGCATCACTGCATGATCATTTACAAACCATACATTTTAGGTAGGTGTTGCAAGATCACTAACCAGTTTTTCTTGCAGATTGAAGTGGTGGAACTAGTGCCAGAGAAATCTACAGGTAACAAGGTTAGCTCTACAGCATTCAGAAGAATGGAAGCTGAGAAGGAACTGGAGCAGCAGGAGCAACAAACGGTTCAGCTGGGATGCAGGGCATAGGCTAAAATCTTATGGACATCAATTGTGTACTACAAGTTCCTACTTCACATACAAAAAAGGATAGCAGAAGAGCTCTGCAGTGCTTCCACACTTGTAAAAAATGGTTACCAGTTTTAAATTACAGAGGATTACAAAACTTCCCAAATAAATACCTGAATTACAAAATTTGTTACTTGCACTAGGGTAGAGTGGACAAATGTAGGCCGAGCTACATGGAGCTAATTATTTTGCAAAATTTCAAAATTATATTTTTAAGTTTTTAAAAATCTGAAAAAAATCATTGATATAGAAAATGTTGTATTCTACCATGTAAAATTTTAACTAAAATATCTTGTATTTTGGCCTTCACAAAATGACAAAGTTCGACATTTGAAATAGTGATTAGTGCAAAATTTATACCTTACAAATCTGTCAGATTTATTACTTTTGTGTAGCCAAAACACTAAATATTATGATTTGACATTTTGCACATTGATATAATACAACATTATCTACCGGGACTTTTTTCAGTTTTTTTGCAACTTCAAAATATGATTTTCAAAATAAAAAGAGAGCATGTAGCTTGGCCTCCATTTTAGGTTTCCTCGCTAGGGCCTACAAATCTTGGACAGATGTTCACAGATCCTTCATTGCTATCACTCAACTTGGTGTTCAAAGTTGCGATTGACAAACTTGATGAGAAACCATATCAACCTGTCACTGAGTCTGTATTCAAAATCATATACACATATACGCATCAGAGATATATAATCAAATTCCAAAGAAGATTGAACTTTCCTCACAACAGTTTCTACTTCACATACAAAAGATGGTAGAAAAGAACTGTTTCCACACTCACAAACATTGTTAAATTACAGAATTCTGTTTTGCCAACTAGAACTCACAAGGGTTCCAGAATTCTGTTTTGTGAACACTACGGCCTACAAATATCGGTCCTGATGTACAAATATTGCGAAATTAGATCATTCATTGTTGTCAGCTTGTCACTGAACATGGTGTTCAAAGTTGTGTGACAGAACTTCATGTGGAAACACATTCAGTGCAGCAGGAATTTTGAAGCAACGCCACAACCTATTTCTGGGTCTGAAAACAGAATCACACACATATTTGCATTAGAGATGTACACTCAAATTCCAAACATGCCTGAACTTTACTTACAAGGAAAAGCACAACAAATCATATCAGACTCAATGTACAAGAATATATTAAGTTATCACATGAAAGCTGGCATAAGGGTAACAGGTCAAATCTAAGTATAGCTCAGACAGTTGCTACTCTGCTCAGCGAAGGGTGCTTCCCGTAAGAGAAGCACACTTCTCATACAAGAGGTGTCAGAAAAAAGCAATGCTCATCACAGCTGTTTCTATCCTTCAAATGCAAATGTTCTCAACAAAGGTTTTCTACGAAGCATAAGAACACTAATTATCTAGAACTGCCAACGAATTCAGGTTATCTTAGAAAAAACACTAGTTAAATCCGAAAGGAATCAACAAAAAAAAGAAAAATGGCGCAAGACCATGATCATAAGATGAGCTCAGAGGGTTGCTAATTCTGCTCATGGAAGGGACAAGTCCCTTCTCATACAAGAGGTGTCAGAAGTAAGCGGTGCTCATCACGGCCACAGATCCTAACAAGCACATTAGATCTTGCAAATTCAAAGATAAAATAAAATTACGGCCTGATTGTGCTCAGACATTGTTGCTGTAATCTGCTCAACGAAGCACATCGAGGCGCTTCTCGTACAAGAGGTGTCAGAAGTAAGCAATCATCACGGCACAAACAACACAACAAGATCAAGACGGCGAGAACAAAAAAACGGAGAGATAAACCTAGCAAGGAGATGGGAACAAGAGTGGCCGCCGCCGCACCCACGAGCGGCCGGGGAGGTGCGGGACACGCGGCGGCGCAGTTCGTAACCCTAGAGAGGTGCTGAGTTGACGGCAACGCCCACGGTGCAATTATATAGAGGGGTGGAGCTGGGTCAAGATTAAGTGGGCCTTTTTTCCTACGGGCCTTTAAAAGCCCGGCCTGGATTGTCGAGTTCCTCAAAAGCAAAAATAGAGATACAGAGAGCGCGCGCGCGTTAGAATTCAGGCCAGCGGACGACCTCCATTCATTTTTTTTACAGCGTACGGCAGACTAAGAAACCAAACTTTTCTTTTAGATAGGAGAGATTCAGTCCCTACTTCCTTGTTCGTCACTGAACGGTGATTCATTCTTGTTCATGTTTCTAGGTCGTTGATGAATCATAGTCACGTTCCCCTATATATTATCACCACCGTTCATCTCCAAAAAAATACTAACATCCAAGAAAAAGTAAAATCAACATTCACATCGATTTCAACAACTTCCACTTTACAGAACTCAAAAAAGGGTGAGGCCTCACGTTTACACATATGTGTTCAGTATGAAGTATGAACGTACGAGGTTCATGGAATTATCCCCGAACCATGTAGACTAAAACCTCCGGCATGATCCCACAGGTGTACTTGTGTGTCTTCTTTGTTACCACAACCTTCAGCTCAAACCCAAAACTTCGGACGAGTCAAATGACAACCTAACACAAATAAGACTTCCACAATGAACATCATATTCCTTTTTTTTACAATAAAATATTTCCTTAGGTGGCCCAATTGCACGCATAAAACTTGACGTGTTGGGGGAATGATGAAAAAGTAAGCATGTCATGACAAGTAGATACGTCAAAATCCATGGGATTCACATCCAATAAGAAAGCCTATTGCATGATAGTAAACTATTGAGTGGTATTTGACATATTTGAGATGAATTATAAAAATCCTTTGCCTAAATATCTCCCCCTATTGTATAGCCAGGCTTGTTCGTGCGAGCAAGTCGTAGTTCTTATATTGCAACTGATTGTAAATAAGTTCAACTCATCTCACTTAAGGAAAACACGAAGGAACCTAAACCCTCGTGTATGGGTGTCAACAAGCCGGATACTGAAAGGATTGATATGTATGGTCATGTCGAACCCAATATGTTGGACTCCTAAATGCACCAAGACGTGATCTTTTCTAAAGGCAATGTTTTGACCATTGCATTGGATGCACACAACCATCTTGTATGCAAAGTTATGCCCGCGCAAAAGAGCCCAACAGATAATAAAAAACAAAAGAGAGGGTATCATAGGCAACCCAAATAACAATAGGACACCAACACCTAATTATCTCAATCGGACTGGATAAAACACAATAGAAGAAGATGAAGCAAATTACAAAATGCATGTTGTTGTGAGGTTCGTTTATGCCAAAATGCATTTGCGGTGTCTTGTGAAGCGGTACTATTAGGGGTCCTCTTGAGATCTTTTTCTTTGGTTTTGCTAATTCTTAGGCAAGTGAAAGTTATCTTAGATCTCAATCAACTCTTGAGTTGTTGGGATGTTGAAACGAAGATTACTTGTCAATTGCACCATGGTCAGGGCCGGTCCTAGGGGGGGGGGGGGGGGAGGGGCGGCCGCCCCGGGCCCAGAAATTCTAGGGGCCCTCCCAGGTATATGTATACTAGGCCTAGTACGTATATGGCATGCAAAATATTCAAATGCAAATAGCCTATGAAGGTTCAGTTGTGCACGCATGCATCGATTGTCCAATTGGGCCCATTTGCTTCCGCACATTTCTGGCTTTCCGCTCGGAGACGTAGGCCTGAGGATGCATCGCCCAGTCAGATTATTCCGTAACTTCCGTTCTTCTCAACTCTCGTTCGATCGAAATATCGTCTCTCGCCCGCCGCAGCGCACCTCCGCCACGGTAGTTTCCCGTACATCAATCCGATTGCCCTGCGTCCGATCTCCCAAGGCGCCGCGCCGGCGGTAGTTTCCATACGCCATCTGATTGCCCAAGTCGCCGCGCCGTCGGACGGCCAACCTAGGTATATTGATTGATTTTTTTATCTTCTGTAATTATCTGGTGTAAGTGTTTTATACCCTAGTTTTAATTACTTTTGTGCGTGTTGTTGTAAAGTCTCAGTTTTGTGCCGTGAAAAGAAAAAAGAGAAAAATATGAAGCCAAATTGATGGAATCACATAGATGATCTCTTCACAAAGTTTTGAGTAGTAACACGAGCTAAATTTTGCGGGGAACAAACTACTGTTAATTTTGAAGATGACTTCTATACAGAGACAATGTCAACATCAACAAAGATTATAACAATGTGAGTGATCATGAGCACATATTTAATTTATCTTCTACATAATCTGTTAGTGTTCCTGAGAAAGTAGTTATTGGACGGGATTGATATTCAATCAATCATCAATTACTTTGCATCTAGTAATGTAATGAGAAATTGTAGGTATGTTGAAATTATAATACTCCCCCATTATAGTGAAATTAGGGCTTCATGCATCCATGGTTTTTCCGGCAAATGGTTTCCACATAAGAATATGTGTCGCATTTCTCTCGTTTGATCTCTGTTATGTTAACACATATATTATCTTTACTTATTTGCACTAAGGGGCCCTAAATTCTACTTTCGCCCCAGGCCCCCGAAATCTTAGGACCGGCCCTGACCATGGTTGTGACTGAGTTTTTTTCCCGGTTACACCTAGTTTTGCGGTTGAAATTTCTTTACAAATATATGTGATGTCAACTGAATGAGAAATAGTACGTTTTATTTAGATCGAATAAGAAATGAGCTATTACTTATTGTTTGATGGGTGCTGGGCGGACCCTGTTTATTTTGGGTGTGCAGCCCTTTGTGCCGCTGTAGTATTTGCTATGCTTTTGTTAACTTAAATCGAACTTAGTAGGTGCAACGTTGGCAATAAGTGGCGCTTTTATATTTTAATTTCGCCACATGGACGCTCGCATGAACCAGAAAAAAGTGAGCCATGTAGAGCGAATATTGCTAGGCTCTGCTTGAGCTGTCATTCGACATCAGAATTCAGAAGAGAGGAAAAGAAGATTTGCTTGGAAGCGAACTCAAACGACTTTCGGTCACAGCTCGGGTAAGTCGGATCATCAGATATTCTAGAAGAAAATGCTCGACCAGGAAAAAAACGGCGCAAAGACACGGTCTTTTCGTGCTCTTCTAGTAGCAGACCGTTTAAGAAAGAAAGAAGCAGCACACGTTCACAACGACCTTCGGTTTCGCTCGTGTACGCTAACGGAAGCAACGAGGACCCACGCGTATGTATATACACACAGTGTGAAACCTAGATACTCCACGGAAGCTTCTTCTTCAAAGGAATAGAGATAGTACGAAGAAGCCTAGTCAGCTTCCTGAATTCCCCTCGTGCAACCCGCGAAAATGTCCTCTGCTTCACCAACTTTCCACCGAATCTACTCAAACTGGAAAGCCTTTGACCAAGAATGTTCAGATTTGTTTTAGCAACAGTGGTAGTAGATTATCCAAACTCACCAACCTTTTTTTTTTTTTTTTTTTTTTGAAAGAGAGCCGTGTACAAGATCAAGCAACTGAAGCACAAACGCACACGAACGCACGCACAGAGCACACCATACACGACGACCATGGCGCCACCGCGCTCACCACACACCGGAGCAGGAAGATCAGCCAACCTTGTTGTAGAGCCGCATCATCCAACCGGCGCAAGCACCGGCATCTTGGCGCTGAACGGGCATCGGCGCTGATCCACCTCCAAACCACCATCACCGCCTCGCGCCGGAGACGGAGACGACGGCTCCACCCATCTTCCGCAAAGCCCACCATGGACGCCGACGAAGGAGAGCACTGTACCTGCAAGCTCCCAGCGGTTTTAGCCAAAAGCACCGCCTCGCACGCCGGCGAGGGAAGGCGGACCCCTAGATCGGGAACCGCGGCCGCCACCACGGACGCCGGCTCCAGGGGAGGCGCTCCACGGCTCCGAAGAGCAGTAGACACGCCAGAGACGGCAGATCTGCCCGGATCCTCCGCCGGAGCATCAGGAACAGAGGAGAGGACCGCCGTCTCCAAAAGCTTCTCCGGCCGCGCCTCCGCCTCCAACGCGCCGCCGGCAAGCAACCCACGCACCCCTAAGCTATGTACACGCCGGGATCCGTCGATTCCCCGACCTCCCGCCGCCGGAGCGGCCGCGGAGGCGAGGGATCGAACGGATCGCCGGCGGCGAGCTTGGTCGCGCAAGTTTTCGCCCAAAAATCGCCTGGTTCACTGTAGGTGGGGAACGAGGGAGGGGTCCGGGAGCGAGTGGCGTTCTCAACTCACCAACCTTTTCATTGGTGTGGGATTAATAATTTGACTAGTTTACAACAACAACAACAACAACAACTTGGATTAATAAGTTGACAAAGAAATTTACAAAGACATAATATAACCAGCTCCCCAGAAGGACGCAGAAACTGCTGTATTTCACAGTGCAAGTATATTGACAAGTTCAGAGTCAAAACAAGCGCGCGATTTCATATTTACACACGGAGGATCAAGAACCAGCAACGGCCTTAACCGGTTCCGGGCATCCGGCCTCCAAATTGGAACGAATTAACGAACGAACTTGAATTTGTCATCGCGGCAGCAGAGGAAATGTTAGCCTTTGCTGCGGATCGTGCGCGGCGGCTTCGTCTACTCAAACTTAAAAGCATTTGACCTACAACTAGAATGGTCAACTCATGGCAGTTTCCGATCAAGAATGTTCAGAATTGTTTTGCTAACAGTGCCAGCAGATTATCCAAACTGACCAACCATTTTTGTTGGTGTGGGATTAATAATTTGACTAGTTTACATCAAGAACTTGGATGAATCAGTTGACGAGTCATTTACAAGACACGTGATCAGCTCCCCGGATGGACGCTCAAACTGCAGTATTTTACAGTTGCAATATATTGACAAGTTCAGAGTCAAACCAAGCGCGTGATTTTATATTTACACAAGGACGATCAAGAACCAACAACGGTTTTGACCGATTCAGGCCGTCAAAATGGAACGAATTAACTAAAGAACTTGAATTTGTCCACCGCTGCGGCAGAGGAAATGTGGCCACTGCTGCCGATCTGGCTAGTAAGGGTGGTGCTTGGGGCGGAGGCCGTGCGCGGCGGCGAAGAATCCGACGATGGCCGGCCGGTACGGCAAGTACGAGGTTGTCGTGGTCCTTTCGCTAGCGCCGGTAGAGGTGGCGCCAGGCTTGCTGTAGAAGAGCCTGTGCGCGGTGGCCATGTCCATCTCCGTCACGGCGGCGGCGGCGCCCTTCTTCTTCCCCTGCTTGGGCTTCGCCTGCGGTTTCTTGGCCGCCGGCGCGGCCGCCGCGGTGGTCTTGGGCTGGAGGAAGAGGAACTTCTCCTTGCCGTCGCTGTGGGACCTTCGCCCGGCGCCGGAACCGACGAGGTCGCGGAGGCGGAACCGGGGCACCGCAGCCTGCTGCCCCGTGGACGCGCTCTTGGGGAAGGCGGCCGGCTCGCGCGCGGGCGACCCCGGCGCGGACCGCGGCGTCCACGCGCAGTACGTGTCCGGTGACGGCGGCGCCGTCGCGGACGCGTCGTCGTGGGCCTGGCGGCGGTGGAAGACGGGGTAGGCCGGGATGATGCGGCCGTGCGCGAAGAGGTCGTCGGCGAGGGCGTCCACCTCAGGAGCCGTCACCAGCGGGCGCGCGAAGGCGAACTCGAAGCTGTCGTCGCTGGCGTCCGACGCCGCGTCGTCGTCGTCTTCGTGTCCTTCTTCCTGCCGGTAGGCCGCGTGCTGCTCCGGGAGGGCTTCTGCGTCGGCGTGGTCGCCGAAGCTGAGGATGGTGGCGAGGCGCGCCATTGCTGTGGATTAGCTGGTGGCAGAGGAACGGGAGGCCGAGGAGAGGCGAGGGACAGATGTGGCGAAGCCGCGTGTGTGGTGAGTGTGACTGTGCGTGGCGTGGCGTCGCGTTTATAAAGGGGAGCCATGGCGCGTACGCGGTTGTGGGCGTGAGGAGCAAGGGAAATTAAAGGTGTGGGGAGCAAGCTAGCAGGCCGAGAGGGGGTTGCTTGGAAGCGAAGGTGGAAAGCTCTGCTGCCGCTGGATGGCCACCGCACGAGCACACGAGGGATGAATTGCTGGGGTGGACTGTTGACAGCGACGCGGTCGTTTGTTTCATCTTCTTCTAGGCGGTCGTTTCTTCTTGGGCTTCCTGCTCGCCTCGTCCGCTCCCGGGGGCTTCTCGACGGTTTTCCCTTGGATTGTTCTTCCTTCCTTGTTCATACACGATCCATCCATCCACCAAGAGCCGGGCCTCTTCCCGCTCATCAACCGCATAAAACATTTCCGCGTGTCCGAATCTGGATGGGGCGACCTAGACAAAAGGACCCCACGTGGGGTGCACCACGTCATACGCAAATGCGTCAATATGTCACCGATAATAATTCTGAAAAATAGAATTATTACACAATGCACAATTACCGTGCTGTAAAAGTAGGTGTCGAATCCAAGCTTGATCATCATCTTCACGAATACGACTTGTTTCTCACACTAAGTCGGGCCAACATCAATGCTAGCGGGCTTGAAATAGTTATACACTTTCAATCACAATGATGGGTACGACTTAGATCCATGAAGAACATATGATATGGTTGACATATCTGCATCCCGCGGTAAGTCATAAATTTCTTTTAAAATAGAGAAATTTCCAAAACAAAGAAAAAGTGAAAAAAAAAGTGTTAGTACAAAACCCGGCCCACAAGTCCCCCTTCTCGTTGTAGGGCCGTGCCCGCTTGCCTCGCTCTTGTGCCGTGATATGTTTCCTTTCTTCCATTCTCTTGCCAAGGGTAGCTCCCATGGGTCAGTTTGTGCATCGCAGGTGGCCATAGTAGGTTGGCCGCCTACACGGAATTTACACACTATTTCTCATAGACCGGCATTATATTTTTCTATATAGCATTGTTTGTTGCCTTCACGCAAACTCTTATAGCTAATGGGCGGAGGAGTTCAAATTATAGATTCAAACTTATTTATAGTAAAGTTTTTTACTTGTTGGTACTTTTTTGTCTTAGAGTTGTCGTTGTTCTTATTCCATGATACATTTTTATACATATAATAGTTGGATCATTATATGCAAGTTATATTTTTCATATAATCTGAATCTATGATTGTAAACACATCTTGGCAAATTAAAGCCATATTTCACAACACACCGTATGATAGTTTAGTCTTAAAAATTACTCTTGGATGGTCGATCTATTTTTTAGCGCAATCTATACACCCCACTTAGGCGTAGCATATAAAGTAACCCATTTATGACCAAACTATGCACTTAAATGTATTAACGTACACACTTAAATATATTCAATATATTTAATTACGAGGGTAGACGATTCTTCAAGTAAGAGTATGAGTGCAATAAATATCTTTATAGAGATTTCTCGAGGGTGTGGATAATTATCCATGTTTACAACGGGTTTGTCCTTACAAGAACCACCCGAATTAAGAAGTGGGATTCTAAAATCGTTGGACGGATTGTGTCCTAGGACACACCCATCCAAGCATTTTCCGGCTACAAAACGGCTACTTGTATCAAACAAACAAGGATGAAGAAAAGAAAGCGATAGGAAGAAGATGCATTGTAACCATACGCTAAGGAGTACATACGATGACTGCAAAAGGCTATACTATCAAAATATAAGACTTTTTACTTACTTTTCACAAAAATAAATTTAGACATGTTTTAGTGCAAGGTTCATGTGAATCTCGCACTAAAACATGTCTAGATACATGTGTGTAGAAAGTAGGTAGAAAATATTATATTTTGATACGGAGGGAGTACTACTTTGTGCGCCTAGTTGACCTTGGAAGGCGAGTGGAACTAACGAAGATAGATATAGTGGTCGACTCATATGGTAGGTATAGATAGGTAGTATTTTTTTCTTTTTGTTCCCAAGTCGCACGTTCTGTTTTGGATTGGTAAACTTTGTTGTGCTTGTTTTATAGTAGCACACAAAATAGTCAGATGCAAATTAACCAAACACAAAAGTAGACTCGTTTTACTTTTATTTTTTTGAGAACTCATAGACTCTGTCTTAATTTTTGCTCCGCGAGTTGCGGCTAGCTAGCAGGTTGGTGGTGAGGTGATGGTGCTAGACAGGTCACGGCAGAGAAACAGGGCAAACAGGCGGTGGTATACATAAGAGAGCCGGTGGAAATATGTGAAACTTTGCGGAGATTAATTCTGTTTTTGGCTGTCGGCGTCACGTTTAGAAAGCAATGGTAGTACACGAGTGCGCGAGGCTGAACTGCACACGTGACAGCTAGCCGGAATTTCCCGTCGTTTCGATCGTTACCCTGCCCGCAGAAAGCATTTCCCCGTGTTACGCGTCTGCATCTAGACGGGGCTGCGAACAATCGCTGCAGCAGCGGGCTAGGCAAGGGGGGCCACGTGGGGTGCGCTACGTCATACACAAATGCATCTAGAGACTCACTTCAGAATTATCACAATGCAGAAATGCGGAAATTCGGTCAGGCTCCCGAGCGCACCTACTCCTGAAATCAGCACCACTTACTTATCTTGCCATTCAAACTGGTCTCTCACCATATTCTGAAATTTTGACAGTATAGACCACATCGACAAATGAAATTTCAAAAAGGACCACCTGCAAAAAAAATTGTCAAAAAGGACCACGTGAGGCGTGGCGGCAGGCGCGCCAGGCGACACGTGGCGCCTGCCGCCACGGATGGAGGCGACAGGAGAGGCCAGGCGGCACGTTGCTGCGAAACGGATTCCCGACGCGTGGAACGGAATCTCCTTTCGTGTGGGACCCAGCCGCCTGGCACCCTGGCGGCATGCTGAGGTGGCAGATAGGCCGCCTGGGCCGCTGGCGGCCTTTGCCATGCTGCCGACAGGCGCATGCAGAGGCGCAATCGACTGCGTCGGTGCACTGATAAAGAAAATTCTTCATTAAAGTAGGATAGAATCAGTGCATGCAGAATCGAATCAGTGCTACTATTTAAAAAGAATCGAATCAGTGCCTGGAAATTAACGCGCGATTGATTTTTTTTAGAGTTAACACTGGACTTTATTACTAGATAATAGGTGGTACATTTACAAAGTCCGGTGGATTGATCAACCACACATGACGTCCTACTCCTAGATGCATGCAACCTTTCGCCAGGTCTTCCCAGTAACGCGCGATTGATTTCTGCGCGATCGATGCAGCTGTCGGACGCTGGGCCAAAGGCCGCCAGCGGCCCAGGTGGCCTCCCCGCCAGCTAGACGTGCCGCCACTGGTCACGGCGGCTGGGTCCCATCCGTCAGAATTTCCGTTGCAGCTGGTCCGGGAATCCGTTTCGCAGCAACGTGCCGCCAGCGGCCCAGGCGGCCTCTCCTGTCGCCTTCGTCCGTGGCGGCAGGTGCCACGTGTCGCCTGGCGCGCCTGCCGCCACGCCTCACGTGGTCCTTTTTGACAACTTTTTTTGCAGGGGGTCCTTTTTGACATTTCATTTACCGATGTGGTCTGTTCTGTCAAAATTTCCCGTATTTTTAGTTTCATGCTTTCAAGTATATGTCCTCATCATTGTCATAAATCAAATCATTATTAGATTCCTCTCTAAAGCTTCATCCTTCACTGTTTCTTATTTACTGAATTTATTTTTTGTTGTGTGCTCTATAAAATGAGCTTTCCGCTATGACGCAATCAACATATATTACTGCTTTCTCTTCATCCTTATGTTATGAGTTTAGACCTTTTTCAGCACATGATAGTGACATTGTGCTTCAAATGTGTACACATAACATGATGTATGCGATGGTGTCTATAATATAAATGAATTGGTGTTGTCGATATATTGTTTACCTTTGTGCTATGAAAATATTGAAAATGTGATGTGAAGTATCGAGTTGAGATTTGTGAGAAAAAACCCAGTTTTAGAATATAAAAAGGCTCAATGCAGATGACGAAAAACAAAAATCCATTACTGATGCTCTACTCACATGGAAAATAGAGAAAAGTAGATCACGTAAACGATTAAGTGCCTCATCGGAAACTGGTAAAACAACCGTTGGCGATGAGGCCTTCACATAAGTATTAGTACTTGACGATGTACCTTTTTTTCCGGTTTTGATGAGGGTTTGACTCATGTAGTCTTGATGATACGCGATCAACGGGGGATATGCCATCTTTTGTGGTCCTAACTTGATCGTCTGGAGTGCTCGTAAACAGGCAACCCTGTCTCGCTCCAGTATAGAGTCAGAGTACAAGGCACTTGCTAATGCGACGGCTAAACTCATTTGGTTACATGAGCTGCGTGTTAAGCAAGATAGTCCACCTATTCTATGGTGCACAATATTGGAGCAACCTATCTTTCATCAAATCCAGTGTTTCATGCTCGTACCAAGAACATTGAAGTTGATTATCATTTTGTTCGACAACGGGTTGCTCAGAAGCTTTTTCAGATAAAGTTCATCTCTTCTAAAGATCAACTTGCTGATATCTTTACTAAACCCTTGCCCTTGCCATTGTTCGAAGGTTGTCGACGCAATCTTGCTCTGCTTGATGCGGTTAAGATTGAGGGAGGGTGTTAGAATATATGTTGTATATCTCCTGTATTTTAGGAAATAGACTCTACACGGATTGTAATTGTAACTCCTGATTCTTCAATATATATGGACGAGCCGGCCCTGTTGGAGCTGTGTGTTTCAATCAATTGTGTTTTACAATCTGGCTCCCCGGTCTGTAAATTGTACACATTTTTTCATAGTCAAGCATCATATTTTCTTGCATGACATTGTCGGTCGTCTTCATGCATTTAGTTATTGTTGATGGGTGGAGGAATTCAAACTTATTTATAATAAGTTTTTTACTTGTTCATATATTTTGTCATAGAGTTGTTGTTGTTCTTATTCAGCGATACATTATTACACATAGAAGGATAAGCAGATCATTATGTATAACTGGAATCTACGATCGTAATTACATTTTCGTAAATTGAAGCCATATTTCGCAGCACACAGTATGATAGTTTAGTCTTGAAAATTAGTTTTGGACTTTTAATTAAAGCTTCTTTAATCCAATGTATAAATCCCACTTAGGTGTAACAAATAAAGTAACCCATTTATGACAAATCTATGCACATAAATGTATCAAAATACGCACTTAAATATATTCAGTATGAGTGCAATAAATATCTTTATAGAGATTGCTCGAGGGTATACGTATCTTGATAATTATAGTAAAGTGTATGGAATGTTTACAACGGGTTAGTCTTACAAGTGACACCCAAATCAGGGAGTGGGATTCTGAAGTCGTTGGACCCATTGTGTTGTAGTAGACACACCTGTCGTAAGTCAGGCTACGAAATGGCTACTTTTGCCATACAAACGCGGATGAAGAAAAGAAGGCCGTGAAAAAAGAGGCATGGTAACCATATTCTATGAAGTATACACGATGACAACAAAAGGCTTCATATACTAACATTGCAACCGTTAATCGCTGATCCTCTAGTCTTCCCGTGTCTAGTTGAACTTGAAAGAGAGTGAAACGGACGAAGATGGAAATAGTGGTCGATTCATCTGGTAGGTCTATAATAGGTAGGATTTGTTGGTCCCAAGACATATGCTCTGTTTTTGATTGCTAAACTTTGTTGTGTTTGTTTTACATTCAATAAAAATAACACAAAAATAGTCAGATACAAGTTAAGCAAACACAAAAAAGGTTCCTCTTATTTTGCTGTCCGCTTGTACTCAGTGGGGTGACTTTGAGCGGGTGCCCCTATACATCGACCTGGTCGATGTTAGGGAGCCATCGCCCACCCTTACGCTATATTGGGCCGGCCCATTAATGAACGCGCGCGCGAAAAAATGAGGCGACGTTAGGAATCGAACTTGCTACCAGAGATTTTCGCTGCGAACTAGTACGTACGTGCTGGCCACTTAGACACCAGTCGGTTAGTGTACAATTACTACTTTTCAGCCATCTATACGTTAAAATTACCACAGATTATTAATATGTCTCTCTTATTCTACTTTTAATAAATCGGACGATTTTCAAAATTTTATATTTTGAATATGAACTATTTTAAAATATGATTATGAACCATTTTAAAATATGAATATGAACGATTTATAAAAGTAAACAGAAAAGGCCGGTGAACGAATTTATTTGAACGATTTCAAAACATGAACAGAAAAAAGTCTACGGACGGAAATTATTTTTGAACGATTTTTAAAAAGTGAACAAAAGAGGTATTTGAACGGAAATTATTTTTGAACAATTTTAAAAGGCGGACAGAAACAGTTTGTGAACGGAAATTATTTTTGAATGATTTTTAAAAAGTGAACAAAAGAGGTATTTGAACGGAAATTATTTTTGAACAATTTTAAAAGGCGGACAAAAAAAAGTCTATGAACGGAAATTATTTTTGAACGATTTTTAAAAAGTGAACAAAAGATGTATTTGAACGGAAATTATTTTTGAACAATTTTAAAAGGCGGACAGAAACAGTTTGTGAACGGAAATTATTTTTGAACGATTTTTAAAAAGTGAACAAAAGAGGTATTTGAACGGAAATTATTTTTGAACAATTTTAAAAGGCGGACAGAAACAGTTTGTGAACGGAAATTATTTTTGAATGATTTTTAAAAAGTGAACAAAAGAGGTATTTGAACAGAAATTATTTTTGAACAATTTTAAAAGGCGGACAGAAACAGTTTGTGAACGGAAATTATTTTTGAACGATTTTTAAAAAGTGAACAAAAGAGGTATTTGAACGGAAATTATTTTTGAACAATTTTAAAAGGCGGACAGAAACAGTTTGTGAACGGAAATTATTTTTTAACGATTTTTAAAAAGTGAACAAAAGAGGTATTTGAACGGAAATTATTTTTGAACAATTTTAAAAGGCGGACAGAAACAGTTTGTGAACGGAAATTATTTTTGAACGATTTTTAAAAAGTGAACAAAAGAGGTATTTGAACGGAAATTCATTTTCAAAAAGTGAACAAACAAGGTATCTGAACGGAAACTGTTTTTGAACGATTTTAAAAGGTGACCAGAAAAGGCCTGTGAACGGAAATTGTTTTTGAACGATTTTGATTTTTGAAAATGGTTCCAGACCGAAAAAGGAAAAAAGAAATATTTAAATAATATATAATTAGAAAACATAAAATAAGAACAAAAAAAGAAGGAGGAAAAATCGAAAAAAGAAGAAAGAAGAAGAAACAACAGTAAGAACGAAAAAAGAATAAACAAAAAAAGAAAGAGAAAAAAAAATGAAAACCCGAAATCAAAAAACCGAAGAACGCAAACAGTAAAAGGCGCGATACGCTAGTAAAGACATGAAAGTGATCGTGGCGCAGTGGTTTTCCCTTTGGGGTCCTCTGTAGAGGTGGGAGGTTCGATTCCCAGTCCCGAAGCTAATTCCCTACTTTTTCTCTATTTAGCACAGCGATATTGGGCCGGCCCATAAACGCGAGGGGGTGTGCGATTCATCCCTAACGTCGACCTGGTCGGCGTATAGGGTTTGCCCTTTGAACACAATGATTGCACCTAAAACGTGGGCCGTTCCATCACCCAATTATTCATTGGGCCTGCTTGATGAAAGTATCATCTAGGCCACACCGTGCGATCCAAAGATTCAAAAAAAAAAAAAACACAGAGCGATCGGGAATAGGGACAGAAAGGAAGGATATGGAATCAACGCGACACCGACGGCGATGAATTTTTATCTTCTTTACCTTTTCTCCTCGAAAAACGCTATTCATCAACCGACTGTAGCTACCGTCGGTTTGCTCGATGGGGTGTGGCGCGTGCGATCCGCGTGATGCTTGTGACCGTGACGGAAAAAGTGCGACGCGCTCCTTGCCTTTTCGCCTACATGCACGCAGCATGCGCATGCTTTTTGACAAAACACACATGCATGCACAGCAAGGATAGTACTCCATTCGTTCCAAATTACTTGACTTGGTTTTGTCCAAATACTGTATTTAGACAAATCCAAATCAAGTAATTTGGAACGGAGAAGTAGCTTGTTTGGGTATTTTCTGCATTCACTATAACGGAGCAGTACTGTAGCTCAGTAGCAGGAAAAGATCCACGTCTACTGCTGGTCCTATGGAGTACTAGTTAGTTTAAGCCCCGATTGGAAGCTTGTTTATTTCTACCTCCGTAATTCTCCACCGAGCTCGAGCTGTAACTTATACGGACCATCGGAGGTCCGTGTTTCCTCCCGACGGAATAGCAGTAGCATACTCCCTCCATCCAAAAATAAGTGTCTCAAGTTTGTCCAAATGTGAATTCATATTTGGGAAAACTTGAGACATTTATTTTTGGACGGAGGGAGTATACAACATCAGCAAATCGCGTATACTACTGTGCACCACCCTGCGACGTTTCGCGCACCACTTCCGAAAGCGACGTTTCACGCATTACATCGACCGATCCTCACGTATCGCACGGCGCGGAGGGCGGCTGTAGCGAGGCCTAGCTACAGTCGGCTGACGCGTAGTGCTCACCTTTCTCCTCTGCGCGCCTTCTCGCTAGCTACATCCGACAATCCGTGACTGCGCTAAATTTCTACACTGGTCCTCCTACACTCCATGTCGTCTTATCGTGTGTGCTCACTGAACCTCGGGAACAACAGCGGAACCAGGAATTACACACAGGGGGGCTGGACAGTGAGAATATACAAGTTTTACAATGATTGGTATTTTTAACAACCGTCTGTCCACTTAGATCGGAGGGTTCTAAAATAGCAGCTACCATAAACTACCGGACTGAAACTACCCGAAACTACCTGAAAGTACCAAGATTTTATTGTTTTTTATCTAATATTTAAGGGTATTTAGGTAATTTCGTGTCAAACTACCCACCTGTCAGATCCTTTTCTCTTTCTAAACTCACTCTCTCTCCAATTCTCTGATCCGCCGCTTCCCACTCCCCAAACTTGCCGCCGGTCGAAGCTTCTCGCCATGGGCGGCAAATCGACGGCATGTCCGTGGGCGCCCAAACCGGTGACCTCATTCACCTCGTGGCCAGCAGCAGCAGCCGCCGGCCAGATGCGTCGTCGCTGGCGCTCTCCACCTCCCGCCAGTAACTACAGCCGGCCGTGAGCGCCGTCGCCGGACTTCTCCACCTCCACGGTAGAAGCTGGTCGCGGGCGCCATCGACGGCCTTTGGCAGCCAGGCTCATGGAGGAGTAGGTGGCGTACGAGGATGACGCATCCAGTTGACGGCGGCGCTCCGCCGCGCTCGTCGGTGTGAGCCTCGGCTCGGACGGGACCAACAGCACCATGGCGGCCGGGATTGCGGCCGGGTTCGCGCTGACGCTGTCGTTTTCGGCGGTCTGTCGCAGCTGACCTTCGACAAGGTGCTCAAGAGCGACACATTTTACGACGTGACGGAGATGCAGCCTGGTCCTCATGTACAAGAATGGCGGTGTTTCATACGGGATGACGCTGGCGTGGATGGCCATATAGTGGCTGCTGTCACCATGGGCATGATGGGGCTCGTCGCTGGTGTGCGTCAGGGTGGACGGCGCCCCCGCAACGCCCCAGCTCTGGTGCAAGATCTTTGTGGAGCGCCCCGGCGACGACAAGGACAACCTGGTCATCATGGCGTAGAAGGTGGGCAGCGGCGCGCCGGCTTCCGAACAGGGATGTTCTTGGCGGTGCCCCAGGACCTGCCCTCCGGCGACATGCTTGTGCTTAGCGTCCGAAATGATGGCAATGGAGAGGGTCACATTTCCCTTTTTCGGACACGGGTCAAGGATCATGCTTGCCGCTGGTGATGCTGGCGGCGCCGCGGGAGGGAGAGAAGATGATCACAGGATTGGACGAGTAACTGTTCCTAGTTCTTTTTTGGTAATCGTTAGACAAATTACCATAATACCCTTGTGGGATTAAAGTTCTGCTTAGCGATTGATGCATGTAAAATGCATACATGAACTTTGCACTATATTACTTGTATTCCAATCATATTTGCATCATATAAGGGTTATATCAATGTTTTATAATGATTTTTGGGAATATTATATATATTTCCTATTTTTATGGAATTAACCCTGCGCAGGCAGAAAACCCTATTTCTTTATTTTAATATTTCAGGGACCCAAACGACGTCCAAATGACCTGCAAATTTACGGGCGTCAATATTTGGAAGGAAGAAGACTTGGGGGCGAAGGAAGCAAACAAGCGGAGACCCGAGGGCCAAATTAGGTGGGCCCACGCGGCCCATGTACCTGGCCACGTGGGACCCCTCCTTTTGGTCCTCGGAGCTCCGTTGCCATTGATCTTTCCTCCACCGACTCCGTTTCGACCTAAAACCGCCTATAAAAATAGTCTCCCGACGTTCTCTGGAAGGAGCGCCGCCGAAACACAGAAACCACGAAACAGAGACCTGCAGCTGCAGATTGGAGGGGGAAAACTCCGGCGGGGCGCTGCCGGGGTGGTCTCCATCTTCTCCAACGACTTCTCCACCGTCTCCATGATGAAGGGGGAGTAGTCCACCCCCTGGACCTTGGGTTTGTGGTGGTAACTGATACGTCTCCAACGTATCTATAATTTCTTATGTTCCATGCTTATATTATGGCAATTGCTACATGTTTTATTCACACTTCATAGCGTTTTTATGCATTTTCTGGGACTAACCTATTAACAAGATGCCACGGTGCCAGTTCCTGTTTTCTGCTGTTTTTGTATTCCAGAAAAGCTGTTCTGGAAATATTCTCGGAATTGGACGAAACAAAAAGCCAAGTTCCTATTTTCCCGACACGTACACGGAGCCAGAAGGGCAAGCCCGGGGAGGCCCACGGCCTCCTCACCTTGTCCCCGCGCGGCCTGGAGGGGGTGGCGCCACCACGTGGTGAGGTCGACTCGGCCACCCCCTCGCGCCGCCCTTTCGCCTATATAATCCTCCTGCCTCGAAAACCCTAAAACGATCGACGATTTCTCCAGAAGAGTTCCGTAGCTCCGCCGCCACCAAAAACCCTAATTCGGGGGACAGAAGTCTCTGTTTCGGCACCCTGCCGGGACGGGGAATTGCCCCCGGAGCCATCTCCATCGACTCCACCGCCATCTTCATCGCCGTTGCTGCCTCCCATGATTAGGAGGGAGTAGTTCTCCCCCGAGGCTGAGGGCTCTACCGGTAGCTATGTGGTTTACCTCTCTCTTCCATGGTGTGATCTTTATGTGATCATGAGCATTGCTAGTATCGCTGAATTCATATGTAATGTTTATGCTACTCAAGTGATTTTATCTAGTTTCCGGAGTCATTGTGACAACACGGTATCAAGGTGACAGTGTGGGTACTTGTGTGTGACTCTATAAATAATTTAGATATTATCATGGCTTATTCTTTGTGGAATTGTGGTGTTTGTTTACTCAGACTTTGAGGTGTGCTTTTGTAGCCCTACGCATAATACTCTTGTTTCACCAAGAAGGAGAATAATCCCGAGTAGCACTTACTTGCGTTCAGTTGTGCTAAAATGATGAGAGATACCACTAGTGAAAGTATGATCCCTAGGCCTTGTTTCTAAGCATTGAAACACCGTTTACAACAAGTTCTGCTACATGTTTGTTTGCTGCCATTTTTATTTCAGATTGCAATTACTACTTATAATCATCCATATTACTTGTATTTCACTATCTCTTCGCCGAACTAGTGCACCTATACATCTGACAAGTGTATTAGGTGTGTCGGGGACACAAGAGACTTCTTGTATCTTAATTGCAGGGTTGCTTGAGAGGGATATCTTTGACTTCTACCTCCCTGAGTTCGATAAACCTTGGGTGATTCACTTAAGGAAACTTGCTGCTGTTCTACAAACCTCTGCACTTGGAGGCCCAACACTGTCTACAAGAATAGAAGTGTGCGTAGACATCAGTAACTTGATCTAATCTCTCTATGTATGATCATTGTTGGATTCCATATGATGTGCCTTGCATAAGTATGGATCTATCTATGTAATTCTTATGGTGGATATTGTGGTATGAGATGATTTGTTATACATTTACCGTTGTGTTGGAGCTTTTATGATTTGTCATACTTTGGAGATATTCTATGATGCATGTGATGGTTTGATTTATGCATAATGCCTTGTTTATCCTTGTCATGAGGTGATTGACACCACCAAGTGTGGATAGATGAGAGAGATGTGGTCATGCACACGAATTATGAATCATTGCACTAGTGTTTAGAATATTGTCCATTATGAAGTATGATGTATGTAGGTACGGGATGGCCGATGTGACACGGCATATGTATTGAGTGACATGTGAAATACAGCCCAACATCCTTTATCTGGGGGTAAAAAGGAAGAGTATGATGTGGGAGTGACAGCAACCACGCTAGCCTTACGAGGGTGACCTAGCAACACAAATGAGTACTTCTTTCAACTATGTGTTTTAGGACATATAGCCGTCATAAAAGCTACCATTAAAACATGACAATTGTGTGTACTTTATCTATAACATGATAATCACCGTAGATGAGAGAGAGAGGATTAAGTGAACCCATGAACCCATGTCCATTGTTCCTATAAGAGAAAACCTTTGTCTTGTCCTCTTGCATTGAAGAGGATTGGGACACTTTTACATTCTTGTTTTGTTACATTAAACTTCCATCCATTAAATCAACCATCTTGTTCTTTAAACTTGTTTAGTGCATAATCAACTAAAACTTGTGACACTTTAGTTGTAGGGAATAGATAACTTTTCCTTCTTGCTCCTGCGGATCGATACCCTACTTCCACATTGAGAGGTGCTACAGTGATCCCCTGCTCTTGGGGGTTATCAAGTACTTTTCTGGCGCCGTTGCCGGGGAGCGTAGCGCTTAAGTTTCTATTCTTGTGTGCACTAGATTTTATATCTTGCAATCATCTAAGCTTGGGGAGGTTCCTTTAAACTTGTTTGGTTGTGAGTTTCTCATTAGTTTTATATATATAAAAACCCATAAAAATTAGAAAATGGAAAACAACAAAAAAATTAGAGAGCTTTATGAAATTTATCTTGAGTTAGGACATGATGAGTTTGAGCAGAAAATTAAAAAATCTATGGAAAATCATTTGCATGATGGTAGCAATGTTATTACTATAAATTCTTTGCACACTATTGCTAATGCTATGGAAAAGTCTAAGCTTGGGGAAGCTAGTTTTTATAAAAATGATCCTTGTAGTTCCCCAGCTTTGGAGGAGAAAATTTGCTTTGATAATACTTTGTCTCCTATATGTGATAATTCTAATGATACTTGTGATATTCTAAATCCACCTACTGAAAGTATTCCTTTTGAAATACCTATGGAAATTGTTGAAATGGTTATGGATGAACGTTATGCAGGGGATGGAACAATCCGTCCAAGTGATCACTTGCTGAAACTTAAAGAACTTTGTGGTTGTTTAAAGTTGTAGGTTTATCAAGAGAAAATGCCATGAAGAAATTGTTTCCATTGTCACTTAAGGACAAAGCAAAGGAGTGGTATGAGCTACTGGATGATCCTCGTCATTTGGAGTGGAAGGAGCTTGAATCTCTCTTTTACTCTAAATTTTATCCTCCTTGTGAAATGTATTTAGATAGGTGTTACATTTTTAATTTTTATCCTCGTGATGGAGAAAGCATTGCTCAAGCTTGGGGAAGGCTGAAAACATTATTACTCAAATGTCCTAACCATGAGCTTCCTGAGAAAATAATTGTTACTAATTTTTATGCAAGGCTTTCAGGTCATTACAAGGATTATCTAGATGCATGTTCAGGAGGTTCTTTCACAAGTAAGAAGTTGAAGCTAATTGGGATCTTCTTGAAACAATTCAACGCAATACTGAAGATTGGGATAACGACAAAGGTAAAGAATCAGGTATAAACTATGTCTATGATTGCATTAAGTCTTTCAGTGAAACTGCTGGTTTTCATGAGCTTAGTGCTAAATTTGGTCTTGATTCTCAAATTATTGTTGATTGTTGTAGAACCTTTGCTTCTCATATTAATGTTCCTAAAGAAAATTGGGACATGTATCACGAACCTTTTAAAGACACTTGCATCAAAAATGAAATTGTTATTAATGATTGCAATAAACATGCTCAAACTTCTGAAAATACTATTTCTTATAAGCATGTTAATTTTTGTGGAGCACTTAGACCTTGTGAAAAGAATCAAATCGAAGAAGAATATTGTATCCATCATAGGAATGAAAAAACTAGAATGTGGAGCAAGGCTCTATATGATCTTGGTGAAAAAGTTTGTGCCACCTATCCTTTTATTTGTGGACTTTGCTATAAAGAGGGGCATTTCGAATTTCAATGCTCAGGTTCTAATAAGGATATTGCGGGAGACTTTTGTGATAACATGATCACTCCTAATCAACATGATGAACTTACATTATTTTTGGGGTGTGAAGAGTTATCAAGAAAAACTTCTTCGTTAGATATGAGTGCTTTTGATATGAATAGCGTGTTACATGGATGTTATCTCTATTGTGTTAATAATTGCCATGCCAACACTTACATACAAAATATTATAAAAGATGGAACTACTTTACCAAAATATGAAAGGACTAATGTTTGTTTTACTCTTATTAATGAAAAAGAGGAAACGGTATCTTCCCCTAAGCATGTTGCTCCTATTATAGTTGTTGCTGATGAGTCTGATTTCGATGATGATCCTATGCCTGTTACTTATAGTAGTGATCATGATTGGGAAAAGCATAGTACTTTTGATATTGAAAATCTCTTTGGTACTAATTCTGAAAATGATGATGCTAATAATTACAATCATCCTCATAAAACTTGTCATAGTTATGGAAGGATCACCCAAAACCATCCAATTAATATACAACTTGTCTATCATGTTCGAGTTCTTTACAATGATCCTACTTCCATTGCTATTAATAATAAGAACTTTGCTTATGTGGAAAATATTGATACTTTTATGCATATGGATCATGGTAAGAATGTTTCATGTGATGGTTATATTGTAGATTTTATCAATGATGCTACTGAAAGTTTTTATGAGAGAGGGAGACATGACTTCATATACCACAATAATATTAAGTCTCCTCTCTCTTTGTTGAAAATCTTGAAGTTGCACTTGCTTTGCCTTCCTATGCTAGTCACTTTGTGCTTTATTGATTTATTTTCTTACAAGATCCCAATGCATAGGAAGTGGGTTAGACTTAAATGTGTTTCATATTTTTCTCTATGTGAGCATCATTAAAACTATCAAGCCTAGCTATATGGCTATAAAGAAAGCGCTTTACGGGAGGCAACCCGGTTGTTTTTATTTGTGATTTTCTTTGTGTCCTCTTGCTGTAACAAGAGACTTAGTGTTTAGTTTAGTTTCTGGAATTTTTAATAAAGTGCCAAGTTTTACTCATTTTGGTTGAAAAGTTGCTTATAGCGTTCGGAGATTTTATTCCTGCACGAATCTGTGCACGGTATGATTTTTAATTCTTATTCTGTAACTCCGAATGAGCTCATATTTGAACTGTAGTGGCAACTTTTCATCCTCTGTATGCATGAATTTTTTCGGAATTTTCCGACAAAGTTAAGTAGGGTAGAAAAATACGTTTCTGCTGCTGTTTTTCTGGACAGATTCTGTCCCATTTTGTTTGATGCATGCTTAGAACTTTTAACTTGAATCTTTTTATCCAATTGAGTTTATGAGTAGGCATACAACATTATACACTTTCTGGACATTCATATGAATTTTTTCTAAGGATTATATGCAGCAAGAAATCTATTTGTTTATCACTACTAATGCACCCACAGAAAAAGAAATGGGAGAAACGGTGTTTTGAAGTTTTTTCACAGGGATTAGAGAGATGCACCAAGAGCTATCCAAGGATGGTGAAGACCATAAGCTTGGGGATGTGAAGACAACCCCACTGGACCTACACACTCTCGGTTTGCACACGTCTAACTTCTGTTTTTCGATCGAAACACTTTATCGCATAAACTTGGAGCGTCTTTTTGTTTGTTTAGGTTTGATTTTTATTTTGTGAGACCACCACACTATCATTTATATATGAGAGAGCTACTGGAAATTTGGGTTGAATTATGTTGGATGCTATTATAAGATTGGGAAAAGGGATGTTGAGTTAATTTTAAAAGACACATATAGTTGCATGATTCATGAGCTTGTTAATGAGTAATAATTTGCAAATATTTTATCAAGAGCTATCTTTTATTCATGTTTTGATGCTAAATGTTATTTTACTTGTTTTAACATGGATTAGTTAGTTCTATGGACACTCATGCATGCATTTAGATGGTCAACTTTCTCCCTCTTGCTAGCCCAAAAATTCCAACAAGCAAAAACTTGTTTCCAACACCTTCAACCAAAGTTTTTCCAGTGAGTCCACCATATCTACCTATTAGCTTTATGCTATTCCGAGTATGTTTATCATGATATTTGTGTTATCTATACCTCTGAATGAAAATGCTTATGTTGTTGATTGTTATGGGAAAAGTTGGTTATAGAGCTCTCTCGAACTTGATGCACACTTTACTTTCATTGCATAAATAAAACATGACCCATTGTGATTAAAATTATGATGTTGTGGGCTTGACAAATGTCTTTGGTTGAGAGTTAGCTCATATGTGCTGTCACATGGCAAGCTTTCAACATTGCACTTCATCTCATTTAGTTGATATCATGTACTTTTGTTTATGGATGCTTACCATGGGTGAAATAAATGTGGAAATGAAGTGAGTTTAAATGAGTTTGTATAAATGGTTAGAGAGACGCCTGGGCCGCTAATCTAAGCCATGCATCATTCATGGTGGAAATTTACTTACATGCTATGGTGAACCTTCTGTGATACACCTTACAATAAAAAGCTATCTAATGGTAAATAAAAAGGGTGTTGAGATTGTTCATTGTGTTTGTTTGTCTTGTCATTTTGATATGGGCTTGTTCCATATCCTGGGACAAGAGGTACCCAGTTGACGCTCTTAATGATACTATTATTACTTACAATGATATTTAACTTGAACTTGCTTTGTTTTCCAAGTTGAGTAACACATGGAGTAGGTACTTGTATTCAAGGGGCATGAGACTTTCAACCTGTACTTTGTCAAGCACACTACTCATATTGCTTTCACTTTAAACTTAATCATTCAAGATGCTATGATAGGGGAATGAGAGCTTGACACCAAGGATTACCACATTACAATCATTAAATTAAGTAGAGAAGTTCAGAAGTTAGATGAAATTTATTCATGCTTTACTCTACTCATATATATCTTTCCAAAGTGTCCACCTTTTATATTCAGATTTTCATCAATATCTATGACCATTGTAGGATGTTCTTACTTATCATTATGCATACATGTGGTCCATAGTACTTTTCTTTTATGTTACACTTTGTGAATTATCATTGAACATCTTTGCATTGAATACTTGATATCACTTCATAATCTATCTTGCATATTGCTACTCCTTTTAAGAATGAACCACTTGACTCTATGTAGCAATAGTAATCACCTTTGATATCCATTGTTAGTATTAAATTGCAAAGTACATGTTAGTTTTGTCACCTTCATACTCGAGGACGAGTATAGGTTAAGCTTGGGGATGTTGATGCATGTAAAATGCATACATGAACTTTGCACTATATTACTTGTATTCCAATCATATTTGCATCATATAAGGGTTATATCAATGTTTTATAATGATTTTTGGGAATATTATATTGATTTCCTATTTTTATGGAATTAATCCTGCGCAGGCAGAAAACCCTATTTCTTTATTTTAATGTTTCAGGGACCCAAACGACGTCTAATAACGCCCAAGAGCAAGGGATCACTGTAGCACATCTCAATGTGGAAGTAAGGTATCGATCCGCAGGAGCAAGAAGGAAAAGTTATCTATTCCCTACAACTAAAGTGTCACAAGTTTTAGTTGATTATGCAATAAACAAGTTTAGAGAACAAGATGGTTGGTTTGATGGATGTAAAAGTGTCCCAATCCTCTTCTTTGCAAGAGGACAAGACAAAGGTAGTAGCAAGTGAAAGCTCTCAAAGAGAGAAAGCCCAATCCTCTATGTAGCAAGAGGACAAGCTCAAGTGTGTGTTTCTTATAGGAACAATGGACATGGTTCATGGGTTCACTTAATCCTCTCTCTCTCATCTACGGTGATCATCATGTTATAGATAAAGTACACACAATTGTCATGTTTTAATGGTAGCTTTTTATGACGGCTATATGTCCTAAAACACATAGTTGAAAGAAATACTCATTGTGTTGCTAGGTCACCCCTCGTAAGGCTAGCGTGGTTTCTCTCACTCCCACATCATACTCTTTCTTTTTACCCCCAGATAAAGGATGTTGGGCGGTACTGTGTCACTCAATACCTATGCCGTGTCACATCGGCCATCCCGTACCCACATACATCATACTTCAAAGTATGACAAATCACAAAAGCTCCAACACAACGGTAAATGCATAACAAATCATCTCACACCACAATATTCACCACAAAGGTATTACATAGATGACCGTAATCATGTTCAGCAGCTCATACGGTACTAATTAGTGAAGCTCAAGAGAGAGGAGAGATACAAAAGTTACCACCACAAACCCTAGTCCAGGGGGTGGACTACTCCCCCTTCATCATGGTGATGATGGTGGAGAAGTTCTTGCTGTAGATGTTGATGATGAACACGCCGGAGGGGGTGGAGCCCCCGGAGGCGATTCCGGCGGCGTTTCCCCCCTCCGATCTTCTCCGGCGGCAGCCTTCTGTCTCTCTGTTTCGTGGTTCTGTGTTTCTCCGCCGCCTCCTTCGCGAAACGTCGGGGGACCTTTTTTATAGGCGTTTTTAGGTCAAGACATAGTCGGTGGAGAAAGATCGACGGCAACGGAGCCACGAGGGCCAAATGGGTGGGTCCCACGCAGCCTGGTACTGTGGCCGCGTGGGCCCCCCTCGTTTGGCCTCGGGCCTCCGTTTGCTCGCTTCCTTCGCCCACAGGTCTTCTTCCTTCCAAATATTGACGCCCGTAAATTTCCAGGTGATTTCGTTGACGTTTGGGTCCCTGAAACATTAAAATAAGAAAACGGGGTTTTCTGCCTGTGCAGGGTTAATTCCATAAAAATAGGAAATAAATGAATATTCCCAAAAATCATTATAAAACATTGATATAACCCTTATATGATGCAAATATGATTGGAATATAAGCAATTAAAGTGCAAAGTTCATGTATGCATTTTACATGCATCAACATCCCCAAGCTTAACCCATGCTCGTCCTCGAGTATGAAGGTGATAAAACTAACATGGACTTTGCAATTTAATACTTAACAATGGATATCAAAGATGATTACTATTGCTACATATAGTCAAATGATTCATTCTTCAAAGGAGTAGCAATATGCAAATAGTTTATGAAGTGATATCAAGTATTCAAGACAAGGATGTTCATTGATAGTTCACAAAGTGTAACATGGTAGCAAGTAATATGGAACACATGTATGCATAATGATAAGTAGAACATCCTACAATGGTCATAGAGTGTAGATGAAAATCTGAATATGATAGGTGTACACTTTGGAAAGATGTATATGTGAGTAGAGGTAAAGCATGCATAAGTTTCATCCAACTTCCAAACTCTTCTACTTAAGTTAATGATTGCAATAAGGTATTCATTGGTGTCAAGCTCTCATTGCCCCTATCATAGCATCTTGAATGATTAAGGTTAAAGTGAAAGCAAATATGAGTAGTGTGCTTGATAAAGAATGGGTTGAATGTCTCATGCCCCTTGAATACAAGTACTTACACCATGTGTTACTCAACTTGGGAAACAAAGCAAGTTCAATTAAATATCATTGTAAGCATAATAGTATCATCAAGAGCGTCAACTGGGGTACCTCTTGTCCCAAGATATGGAACAAGCCCATATCAAAATGACAAGACAAACAAACAAAATGAACAATCTCAACACCCTTTTTATTTACCATTTGGAATAGTTTTTATTGCAAGGTGTATCACAGAAGGTTCACCATAGTATGTAAGTAAATTTCCACCATGAATGATGCATGGCTTAGATTAGCGGCCCAGGCGTCTCTCTAACCATTTACACAAACTCATTTAAACTCACTCTATTTCCACATTTATTTCAACATGATAAGCATCCATAGACAAAAGCACATGATATCAACTAAATGAGATGAAGAGCGTGTTGAAAGCTTGCCATGTGACAGCACATATGGGCTAACTTCCAACCCAAAACATTCATCAAGCCACAAAATCATAATCTTAATCACAATGGGTCAATTTTATTATGCAAATAAAAGAACATTGTGCATCAAGTTCGTGAGAGCTATATAACCAACTTTTTTCCATTGCAATCAATAACATAAACATTTTCATTCAGAGGTAAGATAACACAAACAACATGTTAAACATACTCGGAATAGCATAAAGCCAATAGGTAGATATGGTGGACTCACTGGAATAACTTTGGTTGAAGGTGTTGGAAACAAGTTTTTGCTTGTTGGAGTTTTTGGGCTAGCAAAAGGGAGAAAGTTGACCATCTAGATGCATGCATGAGTGTCCATAGAACTAACTAATCCATGTTAAACCAAGTAAAATAACAATCAGCACCAAAACATGAATAAGTGATAGCTCTACAAAAAGAATTTGCAAACTATTACTCATAAACAAGCTCATGAATCATGCAACTATATGTATCATTAAAAATCAAGTCAAACATCCCTTTTCCCAATCTTATAAAAGCATCCAACATATTTCAACCCATATTTCCAGTAGCTCTCTCATATATAATGATAGTGTGGTGGTCTCTCAAGACTCAAACAAAACAAAAAACGACGCTCCAAGTTTATGCGATAAAGTGTTTCGATCGAAAAACAGAAGTTGGACGTGTGCAAACCGAGAGTGTGTAGGTCCAGCGGGGTTGTCTTCACATCCCCAAGCTTATGGTCTTCACCATCCTTGGATAGCTCTTGGTGCATCTCCTCCAATCCCTGTGAAAAAACTTCAAAACACCGTTTCTCCCATTTCTTTTCTGTGGGGTGCATTAATAGTGATAAACAAATAGGTTCCTTGCTGCATATAATCCTTGAACAAAAATTCATATGAGATGTCCAGAAAGTGTATAATGTTGTATGCCTACTCATAAACTCAATTGGATCAAAAAGATTCAACTTAAAAGCTCAAAGCATGCATCAAACAAAATGGGACAGAATCTGTCCAGAAAAACAGCAGCAGCAAAACGTATTTTTCTACCCTACCAAACTTTCTCGAAAAATTCCGAAAAAATTCATGCATACAGAGGATGAAAAGTTGCAACTACAGTTCAAATATGAGCTCATTCGGAGTTACAGAATAAGAATTAAAAATCATACCGTGCACTGACTCGTGCAGGAATAAAATCTCCGAACTCAATAAGCAACTTTTCAAACCAAAAAGGGTAAAACTTGGCACTTTATTGAAAATTCCAGAACCTAAACTATAAACAAAGTCTCTTGTACAGCAAGAGGACACAAAGAAAATCACACAAAAAATAACCGGGTTGCCTCCCGCAAAGCGCTTTCTTTATAGCCATATAGCTAGGCTTGATAGTTTTAATGATGCTCACATAGGAATAAGAATTGAATATAAAAGAGCATCAAGAAGAAATATCAAACACATTTAAGTCTAACCCACTTCCTATGCATTGGGATCTTGTAAGAAAATAAATCAATAAAGCACAAAGTGACTAGCATAGGAAGGCAAAGCAAGTGCAACTTCAAAATTTTCAACAAAAAGAGAGAAGACTTAATATTTTTGAGATATATGAAATCATGTCTCCCTCTCTCATAAAAACTTTCAGTAGCATCATTGATAAACTCAACAATATAGCTATCACATGAAACATTCTTATCATGATCCATATGCATAAAAGTATCATTACTCTCCACATAAGCATAAACAGTTTCATTAGGAATAGTGGGAGTAAAACATTCATAATAATCATTGTAATCATCATATATAGGAGGCATATCATAATCACAATAAACTTTATACTCAATAGTGGGTGGACTGAAAATATCATATTCATCATCATAAATGGGAGACATAGTATCATTAAACAAGTTAAAGAACCTCCCCAAGCTTAGATGACTGCAAGATATAAAAGGAACCTCCCTCGTCGGTGCAGGCGAAGACGAAGGTGGACCTGATTGCGCTCCCCTTTCTTTGTCTAGGGTGTGTTCTGTAAAAGTTGAGGACTTGGTTCTTATTTCAGGTTTCCTAGGGGTCCTCTTTGTAAATTGTTTGGCACCGTTGGACTTTTAATGCAGTACCCAGGCCCTTTCGGGCCTATCCCTTTTCAAAACAAAAAAAGGAACCTCCCCAAGCTTAGTCTAGTGCACACAAGAATAGAAACTTAAGCGCTACGCTCCCCGGCAACGGCGCCAGAAAAGTACTTGATAACCCCCAAGAGCAAGGGATCACTGTAGCACCTCTCAATGTGGAAGTAAGGTATCGATCCGCAGGAGCAAGAAGGAAAAGTTATCTATTCCCTACAACTAAAGTGTCACAAGTTTTAGTTGATTATGCACTAAACAAGTTTAGAGAACAAGATGGTTGGTTTGATGGATGTAAAAGTGTCCCAATCCTCTTCTTTGCAAGAGGACAAGACAAAGGTAGTAGCAAGAGAAAGCTCTCAAAGAGAGAAAGCCCAATCCTCTATGTAGCAAGAGGACAAGCTCAAGTGTGTGTTTTTTATAGAACAATGGACATGGTTCATGGGTTCACTTAATCCTCTCTCTCTCATCTACGGTGATCATCATGTTATAGATAAAGTACACACAATTGTCATGTTTTAATGGTAGCTTTTTATGACGGCTATATGTCCTAAAACACATAGTTGAAAGAAATACTTATTTGTGTTGCTAGGTCACCCCTCGTAAGGCTAGCGTGGTTTCTCTCACTCCCACATCATACTCTTTCTTTTTACCCCCAGATAAAGGACGTTGGGTGGTACTGTGTCACTCAATACCTATGCCGTGTCACATCGGCCATCCCGTACCCACATACATCATACTTCAAAGTATGACAAATCACAAAAGCTCCAACACAACGGCAAATGCATAACAAATCATCTGACACCACAATATTCACCACAAAGGTATTACATAGATGACCGTAATCATGTTCAGCAGCTCATACGGTACTAATTAGTGAAGCTCAAGAGAGAGGAGAGATACAAAAGATACCACCACAAACCCTAGTCCAGGGGTGGACTACTCCCCCTTCATCATGGTGATGATGGTGGAGAAGTTCTTGCTGTAGATGTTGATGATGAACACGCCGGAGGGGGGTGGAGCCCTCCGGAGGCGATTCCGGTGGCGTTTCCCCCCTCCGATCTTCTCCGGTGGCAGCCTTCTGTCTCTTTGTTTCGTAGTTCTGTGTTTCTCCGCCGCCTCCTCGCGAAACTCCTCGGGGACTATTTTTATAGGCGTTTTTAGGTCAAAACATAGTCGGTGGAGGAAAGATCGACGTCAACGGAGCCACGAGGCCCAAATGGGTGGGTCCCACGCGGCCTGGTACTGTGGCCGCGGGGCCCCCCTCGTTTGGCCCTCGGGCCTCCGTTTGCTCGCTTCCTTCACCCACAGGTCTTCTTCCTTCCAAATATTGACGCCCATAAATTTCCAGGTGATTTCGTTGACGTTTGGGTCCCTGAAACATTAAAATAAGAAAACGGGGTTTTCTGCCTGTGCAGGGTTAATTCCATAAAAATAGGAAATAAATGAATATTCCCAAAAATCATTATAAAACATTGATATAACCCTTATATGATGCAAATATGATTGAAATATAAGCAATTAAAGTGCAAATTTCATGTATGCATTTTACATGCATCAACATCCCCAAGCTTAACCCATGCTCGTCCTCGAGTATGAAGGTGATAAAACTAACATGGACTTTGCAATTTAATACTTAACAATGGATATCAAAGATGATTACTATTGCTACATATAGTCAAATGATTCATTCTTCAAAGGAGTAGCAATATGCAAATAGTTTATGAAGTGATATCAAGTATTCAAGACAAGGATGTTCATTGATAGTTCACAAAGTGTAACATGGTAGCAAGTAATATGGAACACATGTATGCATAATGATAAGTAGAACATCCTACAATGGTCATAGAGTGTAGATGAAAATCTGAATATGATAGGTGTACACTTTGGAAAGATGTATATGTGAGTAGAGGTAAAGCATGCATAAGTTTCATCCAACTTCCAAACTTTCTACTTAAGTTAATGATTGCAATAAGGTATTCATTGGTGTCAAGCTCTCATTGCCCCTATCATAGCATCTTGAATGATTAAGGTTAAAGTGAAAGCAAATATGAGTAGTGTGCTTGATAAAGAATGGGTTGAATGTCTCATGCCCCTTGAATACAAGTACTTACACCATGTGTTACTCAACTTGGGAAACAAAGCAAGTTCAATTAAATATCATTGTAAGCATAATAGTATCATCAAGAGCGTCAACTGGGGTACCTCTTGTCCCAAGATATGGAACAAGCACATATCAAAATGACAAGATAAACAAACAAAATGAACAATCTCAACACCCTTTTTATTTACCATTTGGAATAGTTTTTTATTGCAAGGTGTATCACAGAAGGTTCACTATAGTATGTAAGTAAATTTCCACCATGAATGATGCATGGCTTAGATTAGCGGCCTAGGCGTCTCTCTAACCATTTACACAAACTCATTTAAACTCACTCTATTTCCACATTTATTTCAACATGATAAGCATCCATAGACAAAATCACATGATATCAACTAAATGAGATGAAGAGCGTGTTGAAAGCTTGCCATGTGACAGCACATATGGGCTAACTTCCAACCCAAAACATTCATCAAGCCACAAACATCATAATCTTAATCACAATGGGTCAAATTTTATTAATGCAAATAAAAGAACATTGTGCATCAAGTTCGTGAGAGCTATATAACCAACTTTTTTCTATTGCAATCAATAACATAAACATTTTCATTCAGATGTTCTCTGGAAGGAGTGCCGCCGAAACACAGAAACCACGAAACAGAGACCTGGAGCTGCAGATTGGAGGGGGGAAAACTCTGGCGGGGCGCTGCCGGGGTGGTCTCCATCTTCTCCAACGACTTCTCCACCGTCTCCATGATGAAGGGGAGTAGTCCACCCCCTGGACCTTGGGTTTGTGGTGGTAACTTGATCTAATCTCTCTATGTATGATCATTGTTGGAATCCATATGATGTGCCTTGCATAAGTATGGATCTATCTATGTAATTCTTATGGTGGATATTGTGGTATGAGATGATTTGTTATACATTTACCGTTGTGTTGGAGCTTTTATGATTTGTCATACTTTAGAGATATTCTATGATGCATGTGATGGTTTGATTTATGCATAATGCCTTGTTTATCCTTGTCATGAGGTGATTGACACCACCAAGTGTGGATAGATGAGAGAGATGTGGTCATGCACACGAATTATGAATCATTGCACTAGTGTTTAGAATATTGTCCATTATGAAGTATGATGTATGTAGGTACGGGATGGCCGATGTGACACGACATATGTATTGAGTGACATGTGAAATACAGCCCAACATCCTTTATCTGGGGGTAAAAAGGAAGAGTATGATGTGGGAGTGACAGCAACCACGCTAGCCTTACGAGGGTGACCTAGCAACACAAATGAGTACTTCTTTCAACTATGTGTTTTAGGACATATAGCCGTCATAAAAGCTACCATTAAAATATGACAATTGTGTGTACTTTATCTATAACATGATAATCACCGTAGATGAGAGAGAGAGGATTAAGTGAACCCATGAACCCATGTCCATTGTTCCTATAAGAGAAAACCTTTGTCTTGTCCTCTTGCATTGAAGAGGATTGGGACACTTTTACATTCTTGTTTTGTTACATTAAACTTCCATCCATTAAATCAATCATCTTATTCTTTAAACTTGTTTAGTGCATAATCAACTAAAACTTGTGACACTTTAGTTGTACGGAATAGATAACTTTTCCTTCTTGCTCCTGCGGATCGATACCCTACTTCCACATTGAGAGGTGCTACAGTGATCCCCTGCTCTTGGGGTTATCAGCGATTGAAATCAATGGCTAGAATAATTTAGGAGGGAGCGTCCAAATCAACAGTTAGAATAATTAATTAGGGAGCCACCTGAAACTACCTGTGGTAGTTTCACAAGCACCGTAAAAGAGGTGGCGTAAAATCATTCAAGTATTCCAGTATTTCTATGAACTTGATCAAGAAGATGATAACTAATTATTTAGGCCTAAGAGGTTAATTCGAACATTGTTAGATATCAAAAACTACTCTAGAGCTCATATGCATGAACAAGAATAACAACTGAATCATCCAGCCAAACCAAATAATGAGTATTCTTAAAAAAATCAATGTTGTTCATTTTATTTTTGGCCAGGAAGCCCAGGATTATCCTACACAAAGCAAACATCAGATCTTACAAAAAAATAAATGGATGCTCAGATATGAATTTTATCATATCCAAGAAATGGGGAACCAATAATACAAAAAATAAGAAGAAACTAGATCCACAATGTAATACTGCAGATTAGGTGAAGAGAGTGAAATATCTTCAATTATATACGTTTGGAAGCCTCCTGATGTGCTCTAGTCAGAAGAAAATGAAAGCAATTTGATGATTTTAGGGCACTTTTGGGAAGAACGGAGCTCGGCTGTACATGGGGAGAGAGAGCAGAGAAGCACCGGAGGAAAAGCACATGGGGATGGATGGGAGGTGCAGCCTCGTGTGTTCAAGCCTTGAAGGCAAGGAGCAAAAGTTAAAAGGATTTTTCACTTTCCGAAGGATCTTCTGTGAGCAGTTTTCTGTACATGAACTAGTACTACAGAAGTTTCAGTGATGAACATAGAAGAGGATACAAAAAATTTGGACAAGAAATCCAGGGGTATAGTAAAAAAAATCTGGATGTTGGGGGGAGCCACGGCCCCTGCTGGTCCCCCTGGTTCCGCCGTTGCTCGGGAATTAGGATGGTGGCCAAAAGCGCAACATTCGTGGACGCAGCTAGCTAGCTGGCTCGTGGTGATGGTGCTAGGCAGATTACCGTGGAGAGATTCAGAAGCAGGTGATGGCGTACATCAGAGAACCACATGAGATTCACAAACAGGTGGTGTCGTACACTCCTTGCCCATCCGATTGATGCCCCTTTGATCTCCATCTCGCAGTAGGATGGAGCCCTCTCGTCTTGCTCTTTGTGACATGCTTTGCTTCCCTAGTTCCATTCTTAAGTGAAGGGTGAGTCTCATGTACTAATCACTACAGGTGCCCATAGTAGGTTGACCGCTTGATGATATAACCCCTGTGGTGACTTGTGATTGTGTCGTGTTTTATTGGGGCTCCCTGTCTCGGAATTGTACACACTTTTCTTATACTCCAGCATTATGTGTTTTCTACATGATACTGTTTGTCGACGTCACCCAAATTATCATTGTTGATGAGGCGAAGGAGTTCCAATCATTGATTCAAATTTATTTATAGTGAAGTTTTTTACTTAGTGATAGTAGCTTTTTAGCATAGAGAGTTGTTGTTCTTATTCAATGATACATTATTATACATAGAATGACAACGGATCATTAGGTGCAAGTTATACTTCTTCATATAATTGGAATCTATGATTGTCAATACATTTTTGTAAATTGAGACATATTTCACAACACACAGTATGATAGCTTAGTCTTAAAGATTAGCATGGACAGTTAATTTAAAACTTTTTTAACCCAATCTATAAATTTCACTTAGGTGTAACAGATAAAATCAACCATTTATGACCAATCTATGCACTTAAATGTATTAACATGCACACGTAAATATATTCAGTATATTTTATTTACGATGGTAGACCATTATACAAGTAAAGAGTATGAGTGCGACAAATATCTTGATAGAGATTTCTCGAGGGTATAGCTATTTTTCTCTCGAGAATGAGGTATACCTATCTTGATAATTATAGTTAAGTGTATGGCTCGTTTTTACAATGGGTTTGTCTTTTAAAAAAAAAGGCATAAAATGCCCAAATTTGAATTAACAAAGCCGCAGAGTATCCAACGACAATTAATACATGCTGATACACAGCTTACAAGCATCACGCACCACAAGCAAACAAAAGATAAAACAACAAAGAACAGCTTGAGGTGCCAAAGCTAAAGTCCGACTACGCTAACAAGAATCTTGACAGCAACATCGGACCCAAGCTGTCGGACGGAGCCGCCAAGAAGAAGAAACGGCAAGGGAAGGCACCCACATCACCGTGGCTGAGCAGAACCTCCTAATCTCGAACGCTCACCAGTCAAATGTGTCGTAGTTGCCGTAGAGGGGAACCCATTCCCCTCTCGCCCAGGCTCGAGGGCGCCGACCCAATGGCGAACTAGGGAACATTGCTGGGAGGAAGACACCCGGCACCCGCCAATCAACACGAGGATGTCGTTGCCGAACAAGACAAGCCGCCACGGCTACCACCCTTTCCTCAATGCACGACCACCACCCCTTCAAACCCCAGACGGCGCCTCCAGGAAGGGAAGCGACGTTGCAGCGCCGCCGCCGTCCGAAGGGGAACACGACTTTCGCCCGAAGAAGGGGGAGGGTTGAGAGGGAATAGATACCTCAACACACGCCTTCAGGAAGGAGCACGGCGCCCCGCGGGCGTCGCCGTCGTCGTGGCCCTCACCGCGGCCAAGGGTTTGTCTTTACAAGAGCCGCCGAATCAAGAAGTGAGATTCTAAGGCCTAGTTTGGTAGTGAAGTATATAATAAACCAAAGTATTAGAATACTAAAGTATTCTAGCGCTTGGTCTATGTTTGGTAGGATTTCTTGGTCCCAAGACACATCACACATGCTCTGTTTCCGGTTGCTACACTTTTTTTGTACTTGTTCTGTATTAAATGAAAATAAGTTTCTCCACCTGTTTCTTGAAGCATTTAGGTCAGAAGACCAATGTTGCAGTTCATATCTTAGCACGTAGAAGTGAACTGTCAGTTTGTAATATTTCTTTTGATGTTGTAGAGGATTGATCCGGGAAGTACTCTGTAATGATACGCCGTAATCAATAAAGCTGCGATATTCTCTCTCAAAAAAAAAGAACACAGAAATAGACAGATACAAGTTTGGATAGAAAACATAAAAAAAGGCTTGTCTTACTTTGTTGTCTGCTTCTATTCACTGGGCTGAGTTCGAACACAATGATTGAACCTAAACACGTGGGCCGTTCTAGTGGTCCGTGCGACCACTCCTCCTACGCGCGCTTCTCGCTCGCTACCTGGGAAAAACCTATACTCCGCGTATCGTGGACGTTACCCTCCTCTGCGTAACCCCTAGTGGGTCGGGCCACAGCTAGAGCAGAGCGGGGAAGAAGACAGCGGCGACACGGCAGACACGTCGGCGACCACCGGAGCCGGTACGACGCGGCTAGGGAGCTCGTCAGGGACCGGCGAGAGGTGCGAGTGGGGAGCTCGCCAGAGTTAGGGTTCAGGTGCGCGGAGGGGGGGGGGGGGGGGGGGGGGCTCGAGCAGGGCGGGGCGCGGAGGCGGTGCGGTAGCGGCGCCGAGCGCGGGGCCCGGAAGCAGGCGGTTAGGCCGGCGGCGGCACGCGGGTCAGGGAAGAAGGTGAAGGAGGAAGAAGAAGAGAGGTGGGCCGCGGCCCATGGCGGGTACACGGAGCTTCGCTACCATGGATCTCCCCGCTACCTCCGGCGTCACGTTTATAGAAAGGGAATGGCAGTTTTTTTTTTCTTTTCTTTTTTTTTTGACAGAAAGAACGAAAGCAATGGCAGTTGTGGACGTGAGAAGCAAAGCCTGTGCTTGGTCTGTACGCCGCCTGGAAGCGATTCTCGCCACGCACGGACGCGGCACGATCCACCACACGAGCCACGATGGAGGAGTGTTGCTGACGTGGCCGGCGACGTCTGCGTGCGTGTGGCGGTTCTAGCTGCTGTGGTCGTCGTTCTCCTTTCATTCCTGCGTTGGTTTCTCGGCCCACCCGCCGGTCCAGCTGACGCCGCTCCATGGCACCCAAGCTAGCTTGCTCATCAACGGCGTCCAGGAAGAGGTCCGGAATTTCCAGCGGCATGCAGCTCGCTGACGCTCAAAAAAGTTCCACGTAGACTGCGATTGCGAACTGTCCTGCTGTATCAGGTTAGACCAAGCCAGATTCGAGTGCACAGTCGAGGCTACATAGAGCAGCAGAGTTGGACCGTGTCGTACTGGAGCTCAGGCTATATGGAGCCCTTTTTCTTTTTGAAAAATTCAAAAAATGGGATTTGTAAGTTTCAAAAAAAATCAGATTTTTCCCCCTAGAAGTAGATAATGATTGTGCAAAAAGCAAAACGAGATAATTTCTATTCTAGACTGAGCAAAACTGACAAAAGTGTAGAACTGGGTGAACAGTGCACATTTGAAAATTTAAACTTTATCGGATATGTTATTTTTATGTGGACTAGAATATAAATTATTTTACTTTTTTTTGCAGAATTTCTTGAAACCTTGAGATGAACTTTTTTTTCCTTCAGAAATCGGGTTCCATGGAGCGCAAGGTCTTTTGGACATTTCGTGCAGACTTGTCCATTCCTGATTTAGTTGCAATTTCGAATGGACCGCATGTCACCTCTCGAGACAGTTTATTTCTTGTTTTCCCAAGCTTTTGCCACATTTAAGAAAATACTAACATCGATTCCAAAAGGGTAAACGTTTAAATTTAGTCAAAACTCACCAATTTTATAGACAAAACAAACTATTATAGCCTTGCAAAACATTCAAGTCAAGATACGATATCGCCTATCATCGTGCTCAGTGGTGTTTGACCATTTGATCACTATAGTTGTAAACTTGCAATCCTTCCTCTTGGCTGAACGATCTCAGGAGCTTGGTGCGGCAAAACTAGCATCTGGACCATATTGGGCATGTTGTTTGGTTTAACATTCCACTTCTCTCGTATGCAGAAGTCGAAATGATCATGAGTTATAACCCAAATGGGTAGTGAGATTGTGCATATGTTTGGACTGCCTAAAAGATTTCAAAATGCACATCTTCTCACAACACTCATGAGGATGATACCCAACATCTCGATTGTACACACAAGCTAAATTTATGTTTGAAATTCATTTTTTATTTTTGTTGCATTTTTTGATATAGGGAGTCGTGAAGGCACACAAACTAGAAGACACAATGCTTGCTTGTGTTGCCTGTCATACGCTGTCTCATTAAACAAATAAAAAGTTTCGTTAAAAAGAAAATAATGGTAGGCCATGCTTTATCTCAACTATATTTTGTCGTATATTTTTGCTTATTTTTATCCGCATTTTTTCCATCAATAGAAAAAACCTAAATGTCAAACTGAATTCTTTTTTCTTCCTCAATCGTTTCTAGGGATATTGATCATTGTATATGCGCCTCAATCAAGTTGTGAAAAAATTGATCATGTTCTTGTGCCAATGTTACAAATATATAATATTGAATTGGCTGCATATACAGTAGTTCTTATACATCTTCTATGTGGTTTGACCTCCATGTCATCAACATTTGTAAATATGGTGTCTATTCTTCTGACCATGGTATAACAAATAGTTTCTGATACCAGTTGGTCAATCCAATATCAGCTTTGCCCATTTTCACATCATTATGCTTCAAACTCATTCCCAGAGTTAGACTTCATTTTTTGGAAGACATTGACTATCGCAGTCACACATACTTTTATTTTTCTATGCAATCAAGTCGACATCGAATTCCTGTATCAAATTTATTTATATTAAATATTTTTACTTGTTCAAAGCTCTGTTGTCACTAGATGTGTGTTTTTTTTTCTGCAAGGTGTGTGTTGTTCATCATTGGTATTTTTTTTTTGAATTTTCTGACATATATTAAACACACATAGAAAGGTTTTTACAAGCATTCTTACAATCAAAATGAACTGAATCCACCACGCAGGTGGGACAGCTTTCAGGAGCAAACCACTACACCAATTAAAACGACTGAACCTTGCTAACTCGTGAGCAACTGTGTTACAACAACGGGCCACCTTTTGGATTCTGAAATTCTGTAGGAAACCAAGTAATTCCCTAATATCATCCGAAATGAAAGTAAAGTCAGCTCTGTTGCCCTTCACATTCATAAGATCATTGACCACCAAAGCACTGTCACTTTCAACAATGATGGGCATCGAATCCACCGAGATCGAAGCCTTGATTCCTTCCCTAATTGCAGTGGCTTCAGCTATTTCGACTGAGGTACAAATCAGGATGGTACCCCAGGCCGACATCACCACCACACCTTCTTGGTCTCTAAGAACAGCACCCCAAGATCCTCTGTTGTTATCCTTTACAAAGCTAGCATCCACGTTGAGTTTATGCCACCCCAGGTCTGGTCTCGACCAGTTTCCCTGAGGAGTATTAGATACCTTCTTTACAATCTCCTTTGACGGGATCATGGGTCTTTTGCCTTTGTAGTCGTGTTCCAACTGGGGATCTTTAACCTGTATAAAGGATGACAGGTAGGACTGAATAAAGTTAGCAGACTCATTTATAGAGCATTTTCCATCGCCAAAAATGGAGTTATTTCTCAAGTGCCAAGATCGCCACCATAGAAACAGAAGTTTCGATTTCAAATCCTCATTGCAGAGACTGAGGAGTTGAAGGGTCCAGTTGTCTCCAGTAAAGGTGAAATTTTCTTCCTGGGGAGCTCCCAAACATCACGCAAACACTGTCTAAGAGCTTTTGCTTTTGTTCAGTTAACAACCGCATGATGGGCTGTTTCAGGTTCCATACCACAAATGGTGCAAGTGGGCATTACTTCCATCTTCCTTCGACATCTGTGGGCTTGGACTCCAAGGGTATTAGAGGCCAGCTTCCAACCGAAAATCTTGATTTTAGGAGGCACCTTTGCCTTCCAGATGGAATTCCATAGGCTTCTGTCCCCTTCAGGGCTCGAGCTAGCAGAGGTTTGGTTGTCTCTGTTTTTCAGTTGCATTCCAAGTCTATACGCACTTCTCACAGTGAAAATGCCATTTGGCTCATGGGCCTAGGCAACAAAATCTTCTCTGGGTCTTGGAGGAATATTGATATTTAAAATTTCATCCACATCTGGTGGATAAAATAGAGCTTTGATAGTTTTAGTCTTCCATGTTCTGCTATCAGGGTTTATCAGATCGGAAACCCATTTCAGCCGAAGGTATTAGATTTCCCTAGGACTTTATGATTTCCCCTAGGAATCCAATATCTCGCCAAATCCTAACTTTAGTACCAGACCCAATTCTCCAAGTAATGCCTTGTTTTAGTAGTTCCAATCCATGAGAAATCCCTTGCCAGCAATGAGAAACATTTTTACTAAACACAGTATCTGTGAGTTCCCAGGATGGATAATATTTGGCTTTTAGAATTCTAGCACACATGCTATCAGGAACACAAGGAGTCTCCAAGCTTGTCTCACAAGAAGAGCTTGATTAAAAATTCTTAGGTCCCTAAAACAAATACCTCCATGACTTTTTGGAGCAGTCATCTTGTCCCAGCCCATCCAATGAGTTTTCCTTCTGTCCTCTTCGTCTCCCCACCAAAAGTTCCTTATAATTTGCTCCAGATCGTCACGAAGTCCAGCAGAAAATTTAAAAACACTCATAGCATAAATACAAATGGCCTGGGCCACCGATTTAATTAGGGTCTCTTTGGCAGCACCAGACATATATTTCTCATTCCAGTCAGAACATTTCTTGCTCAATTTCTCCTTAGAGGTTTTCAGTTTACCATTTTTCAGGGTTCCCTCAGGGATAGGAAGCCCTAGGTATTTTTCATCAGGTGCCATTGAGCCTGCTTGAAGGATAGCCGCCACATCCTCACCATCTTCTTGTGAGACGTGTTGCCCAAACATGATTGAACATTTAGCGGCTTAATTGTTGGTCATTACCCTTTTCATAATTTTCCAATACACTTTTAACTCTACTTGCCTGATCTGCATTTGCGTTGAAGAATAAAAGGCTATCAACAACAAACAAAAGGTGAGAGATTCTCGGGCTTCTTCTGCATATTTTTAGCTCGTGAATTGCATTCTGCTCAATTTGCTTGTTAAGGGATGCAGAGAGACTTTCTCCCACAAAGAGGAATAGATAAGGTGACAAGGGGTCACCCTGTTGGAGGCCTCTAGAAGGCTCAAAGATCTCCATCAATCTTCCATTAAATCTGACCAAAAATCTGACAGACTTGACGCAGGCCATGATCCATTTAATCCAGATTTCATCAAAACCAAATCTTCTCAGGGTTTCTTCAAGATATCGCCAGTCAACCCTGTCATATGCTTTCATGAGATCAAGCTTGTAAGCACAAAATTTCCCAGCATTGTTGGAGCCGTTCTGAATGGCATGGATACTTTCAAATGCAATTATGGCATTATCAGTAATCATGCATCCTGGTACAAAAGCACTCTGGGTTTCTGAAATTAAGTCCTTGAGTATTGGTCTCATCCTATTGACCATGCATTTAGCCACCACCTTATACGTAACATTGCAAAGACTAATTGGCCTGTAATCATTCAGTGACACAGGATTCTTACTCTTTGGGATAAGGACAATACATGTATCATTCACTCCATCAGGCATTTCACCAGTTTCAAAAAACTTTCGGACAGCATGAATAACATCCATTTTGAGGACTGCCCAGTTTTTCTGAAAGAAAGCAGCCGGGAAACCATCTGGTCCCGGGCTTTGGAAGGGCCAATTTGGAATAGTGCAAAACTAATCTCTTTATCGGAAAAAGGGGCAGTTAAACTCTCATTAGTGGGTCCATCAATCTTCTTGTCGAACAGGTGGTGAGCAACTCAGGTTGGACCTCTTGGTCAGCTGTATACAAGTTTCTGAAGAAATCTGTCGCCGGATTCTCCATGGCGGGCACATCACAGATAATTAAACCATCATCTCTAGCCAACTTCTCAATGTTATTTTCTTTTTGCGCCAAGTTGCTGTTCTGTGGAAATAAGAGAAATCTGTTCATCATTGGTATATCATTGTACATACAAGAAATAACCACATATTATGTGCAAATTATGAAATTTAATGTTTTCATAGAAGTTTAAATCTATTACTAACACATTTTAGTGAACTGAAGATATATTGGAGTAACCAAAAATCAATCGAAATAGATAGATCCAAAGAGTCATGCTTAGTCTATGGACTGATATATATTAATCTACGCACTTACAATGCATTCTATTTAGTTTCTTCAAATGGGATGGTAGAGGTATGCACAACGTAAGAGTATGAATGTCATAAATATCAGATTGAGATTTTTAGACTGTATCTTGGGGTATTGCTAAGTCAGAGAATATTTAGAGTGTGTGTGGACTATACATGGGCCACCCACCAAGAAGTTAGGACACACATCACATCCCTAGCAAGGCAGACTTTGAAACTACTGTTTCCTTGATCCGAGTAGGAAGAACAAAATCCGCAAAAAGATGGGCGTGATAACCATGGCTCCATGGAGTATAAACATGTATAGTGACACCATGTCGAAAATAGTCTAGGACGTGTTTATTCCACACAACATCATGTCGAACGCACAAAACAAACATGAGCCTTAAAAAAAGGTAGATATAGACTAGACTGCACCACAATCATTGATCCATGATGCCCCTATCTTCTATGCCTATCCCAACGCCGAAAGCAAGAGGAATCGACGAAGATAGAAATGGTGGACAATTCATCCTTTCAGTCTGGTTACCTAGGGTTTTTTCTGCATTTGTCGTGAATCTGTTCTCAGTGACCCAGCCAGAGTTTGCAATTGTTGAACTACGACCAAGATCAGTATTTATGTATTAAATAATATACACAACCACATTAATACGGTTAAATCACTAGTAACTATTTAGCTAGATAAAAAAACTCCTTTGATTGTCTTTTTTAGGGGACTTGTTTGATTGTCGATAGCCTTTTTTAGGGGAGATTTTTTTTCAGATCTTTTTTTGGGGAGATTGTCGATAGCTAGCGTTCGAGATCATGCACCAATTGGTGCTAATTAATGCTTATTGTAGATAATGATCCAGTGTAATAGGGAAAATTATATAGATGACCCCACTGACACTCTCTCCTAGCTTCGTCCCTGGCTGCATATACCATCTTTCTCATACATCTTCTATGTGGCTCCCCCTCCATGTCAACATTTACAAATATGGTGTCTATTCTTCCAAACATGGTATAACTAATAATTTCTGATAGCAGTAGGTCAATACAGTATCACCTTTGCCCATTTCAACATCATTATGTAAAAACTCATTCTCAGATTTACTGCTTCAGTTTTTTTTGCACGACATTGACTATAACACCGACACATACTTTTGTTGTTCTACGCGATCAAGGCGACTTCGGATTTCCGGTTCAAATTTATTTATAATAATTATTTTTACTAGTTCAAAGCTTTGTTGTCACTGGATGTGTGTTGTTATATTTTTCTGCAAGGTATGTGTTGTTCATCATTGATATATCATTATACTTACAAGAAATAACCACATGATATGTGCAAGTTATAAAAATTTAATGATTTCATAGAAGTTTAAAACTATTACTAACACATTTTAGTGAATTTAAGATATATTGGAGTAACCAAAACTCAATTGAAATAGATCCAAATAGTCATGCTTAGTATATGGACTGATATATATTAATCTATGCACTTACAATGCATCTATTTTAGTATCTTCAAATGCGATTGTAGAGGTCTGTACAACGTAAGAGTCTGAACATCATAAATCACGATTGAGATTTCTAGAGTGTATGGCTACATATCTTGGGTATTGCTAAGTCAGAAAATATTTAGAGCGTGTCGACTATACATGAGCCCACCCACCAAGAAGTACGGACACACAACACATCCCTAACAAGGCAGACTTTGGACCTACTGTTTCGTTGTTCCGAGTAGGAAGAACAAAATCCGCAAAAAGATGGGCGTGGTAACCATGGGCTCCATGGAGTATAAACATGTATAGCGACACCATGTCGAAAATAGTCTAGGACGTTTTTATTCCACACAATGTCATGTCCAACGCACAAAGCACACATGATCCTTAAAAATGGTAGTTCCGCAATTGTTGATCCATGATGCCCCTATCTTCCATGCCTAGCCCAACACCGAAAGCAAGAGGAATCGACTAAGATAGAAATGGTGACCAATTCATCCCGTCGGTCTGGTTACGTAGGGTTTTCCTGCATTTGTCGTGAATCCGTTCTCAGTGACCCTGAGTTTGCATCTGTTGAACTGCGACCGAGTTCAGTATTTATGTATCAAATAATATACACAACCACATGAAAGCACTAGCAATTATTTAGTTCGATAAAAAACTCCTTTGATTGTCTTTTTAGGGGGACTCGTTTGATTGTTGGTAGCTTTTTTTTGGGGAGATTGTCGATGGCTAACGTTCGAGGCCTCCCCAGTCTAGAGCGAAAGGCCCTTTTTACTTTACCGTCCGCTTTTGCTCGGTGGGCTGACTTCCGCCCTTCCTTTCATTGGGCCCCACAGGTGCGACCCGCCCACTTGGGAAAAGAAAAGAACTGGACTGCACGCGAGCGATCGGGATAGAAAGCAGGAGAGAGGAGAGAAAATCGAATCCGCACGCCGCCGGCGGCCACACCGACGAGATGGCTCCTCGGGTGCGAGGAATTTTCCTCGCCGTTCCTTTCCCTTTTGGAAGCCTCCGCTGCCCTTTTTCGTTCAATTTGTCTCTCGTCTCTTCCTCCCTCCCTCCCAGTCCGCGCTCTCGCTGTTTCCCTCTCCTCCGCACGCACGCGCGGACGCTGCTGCTCTCCTACCTCTGCCCCGCCCCGCTCCTTCGGAGAACCAAAGGGCGTGCCCGAAGCGCCGCTAGATTTCTAGCCTTCTACTCCTCGCCATTGGAGCCGCGCGCGGGTGTCCTCTCATTCTTCGGGGCAAACACCACCGCGAGCGTCCTTTCCCAACCCCGGCCGTCCGGCGGCTCGTTTCTTGAACTGCGTGATCAGATCTTTCTAGAGGTACGGTTCTTTAATGTTTCTCCCCGTAGATCTTCATGGCAGTCTTTTTTAGTCGCCTTCCTTTTCTTTGTTTTATTTTAAGCTTGCCATTCTCGAGTGCTCTGCTTTCTTTCTTTCGATGGCGATTATTAATTTCGTTAGATCCTCCACGTTCTTGATTCATTAATCTCTATGTCGTGCAGAACCGGCGCTGGGATGGCCAAACTGATGGGCGGCGCTGCTGGCTTCCAAGGGGGCGCGGGGTTGATGCATGCGCAGAGAGGACGCATGCAGGCTTCCGGCACGCCCTCTCTGTCTTCAGAACGTGCGCCCAGCTTGAGATCTCCAGGTGAAGTCACAAGCTCTAATTTGTTTGTACTACTCCGTACTTGTTTCAAATGTCGTCAAGCAGCATCCCAAATGCTTGCTGTACTAATTTCATGGCCTGCATGCCGTCTACACTGTTATGTTTGCCGAGCCATCTTTACCACGATCATTCAAGTTACTGAAACTGCACCTTCTGAAATCCCATCTTTCTTTCTCCATGATTTTTTTTTCTTTCGGGTGTCTAAACGAGTTCTTGAAAAGGCATTACCGAACTTTTCAAATGAATCCATCTAAGAATTTCAAAAACCTGTTAAAATTCATCAGCCAGTTAATATTGTTGATTTATAACTATGAGCTGCTCGTTAAAGTTGCAAGCTTCGATGGCAGAACCTGAAATGTTTCAGTCTTCATTGAACCTTAAGCTGATGACACCGTGCTGGTTATGTTGCAGATTCTGCAGTATCCCCCGTTTTGTGGGCACGAAGGCTGTTAGTGTTCCCCAACAGCAGCATACGCGGAACAGGGCGGGCTCCATCAGAGCCGCTGCGCTCTCACGCTTGCAAGATGATACCACGAGATATTTTGATTTTGTGGTTATCGGCAGTGGCGTTGCTGGCCTCAGGTACGCTCTAGAAGTTTCGAAGCACGGCTCTGTCGCTATCATTACCAAAGCGGAGCCTCACGAGAGCAACACGAACTACGCACAAGGTGGTGTTAGTGCCGTTCTATGCCCCTCGGATTCTGTAGAAAGCCATATGCAAGATACGATTGTTGCTGGTGCTTATCTGTGTGATGAAGAGACCGTCAGAGTAAGTTCAGCATCCGTCATGAGCGCAAAAGTTGCTTTCTTGTGTGTTATTAATTTTGACTCATAGTTCTTGATTACTAACCTACCTGATGCTCTTGTGTTTCAGATAGTATGCACAGAAGGTCCAGAGCGTGTCAAGGAGCTAATAGCCATGGGTGCTTCATTTGACCACGGTGAAGATGGTAGACTGCACCTTGCAAGGGAAGGTGGACATTCTCATAACAGGATAGTGCATTCCGCTGACATGACCGGACGAGAGATTGAAAGAGCACTGCTTCAGGCGGTTGAAAATGATGAAAACATATGTCTGTTCGGTCACCACTATGCCATTGATCTATTGACCTGCCAGGTTGGTTTTGAGGTCCTTATGCAATCATTTGTTGATTGATATGTTACGTCTTGATTCGTTGTCAAACCTTGTGCGTAACTGTACTCTTTGATTACTTGATGGATAGTACTACCTTTGTTAACCTTTTTCTTCTGATAACTTTTACGTGCACTTGCTGCATCTATGTGCATGCATGTGTTTTCCACTTTCTGCTATTATTTGCAAACTTTCCTTCTAATTAGTGTTATCCTTGAGACAAATAAGAGCACGTAGAACCAAAACTGGACTGAATACTGGTTGGCACATGGTAGGCTAGTAAGAGTACGTGACAGTAGATTGCTCCTAAATTTATGCTAGTTGCTAGTAGACTTGACTGGACGAAAATTGCTAAGCATTGGTCATTTTCTGCCTAAGACTGAGTAGTTTTTCCCCCCCCCCCCCCCCCCCCCTTTTTCTTAAAGTGAATTCACAAGCAACAAATCGTGGAATAAAGTAGTTTGTAGCTAAAAAACTGAAGTCTTGTCACTGAACTGTTTTGTTTTCAGGAAACAGCTTTGGAAGTGATAAGGTACCGGTGATAGATGTCCTCTGGTTTCCAAATGTTTGGTGATAGTGAAATATTAAATGCATCTTTAAATGTTTTCACTTAGTAATGCTAAATTGTAAGGCACTTTTCTATTTTTGATGTGTACCACTTGGCTTGACAAGTTGTCCCCTTGTTTTCGCTCCTTTTTCCAATTTTGATCTATTTGGTTTCAATCACATTCACCTCATGGATTGTTTTACTTGAGTTACCTGGAGCCAAATAACAGTCCATGTTCCCTAAATGGAAATGTGTTTGCTATGTAAAAATGCACAATTAGCACCTCCTATTATAATTTCCATTAGAAGCAGAGTAACTAAAGTGAAGTGTTTTACTGCAGACTAATGGTGAAATATATTGTTATGGTGTGGATTCATTGGACACCAAAGCTCAAAAGGTATATCAACTGATTTCTTACATCCTCCTTTGTGTCTTTATCTTCTCCCCTTGTCATGTTTGTCGTTTCCAAGTTACTTACCACTTTTTCAAAGATTACTTCAAGCTAGATCACTCGGGTCTCTGATCATCTTATGTCATATACAGGTAGTCCGTTTCATCTCAAAAGTAACATTGCTTGCATCTGGAGGAGCTGGCCATATATATCCCACAACAACAAATCCACCGGTATTTGAAGCACCCATTCTTTGTTATCTTTGAATATAGTGATTTTTTTATGTCTACTATTTATCTTCTGTCTTACACAACAACATTTTTTTAAATCATGTATTGTAGATAAACAGATGACCGTGGCACGTCATCTGATTTCTCTTTCACAGGAAAATAGGTTGTTAATGCAATGCTCACGCTTTTCCTAAGACTCCTTAAATCTAAATGTTTCAGGTGGCTACTGGGGATGGAATCGCAATGTGTCATCGTGCACAGGCTGTCATATCCAATATGGAGTGAGTTTTCTGATACTCTGATATATATTTATCCCTTGTATTGGATCTCAGTTTGTTTAACTTTTCTTTATTCAACTTTCACAACTTTATTTGTATACGGAACTCTGAGTTACATAATAAAATGTTGCTATTTCGCAATGGCAGGTTTGTGCAGTTCCATCCAACTGCACTAGCAGACGAAGGCCTCCCAATAAAACCAGCTAAAACAAGAGATAATGCATTTCTTGTAACAGAAGCAGTCAGAGGAGATGGAGGAATTCTCTATAATCAATCCATGGAGAGATTTATGCCTTGTATGATGACCGTGCAGAGTTGGCGCCGAGGGATGTGGTCGCAAGAAGCATAGATGATCAACTGAAGAAGCGTGGAGAGAAGTATGTCCTTCTGGACATTAGCCACAAGCCAAGAGAGAAAATTCTTGTCCATTTTCCCAACATTGCCGCGAATGCCTGCGGCATGGTCTGGACATCACACAGCAGCCCATACCTGTCGTTCCAGCAGCTCACTACATGTGCGGTGGTGTTCGGGCTGGCTTGCAGGGGGAAACAAGTGTGAAAGGCTTGTATGTTGCTGGCGAGGTGGCTTGCACCGGATTGCATGGGGCTAATCGTCTAGCAAGCAACTCATTGCTGGAAGCATTGGTATTTGCTCAGAGAGCGGTGCAGCCCTCTATCGATCACATGGTCGATGTGGATGCTGACCCTTGCCTCGCAGCGAAATGGGCCCGCCCTGTGCTCCCTGTCTCTATTAGGGACAGTGCACTCTCTGACATCATTGAGAGGACAAGGAAAACCAGGATGGAGCTGCAATCCGTAATGTGGGAGTATGTCGGTATAGTGCGGTCGACGAGCCGGCTGAAGAATGCGGAATGGAAGATTGGTGATCTGGAGTCAGAGTGGGAGGAATTCTTGTTCAGGAGGGGCTGGAAGCCTACCACAGTGGGGATTGAGGCCTGCGAAATGAGGAACCTCTTCTGCTGTGCAAAGCTGGTCGTAAAAAGCGCGCTAGCGAGGCGGGAGAGCCGTGGCCTGCACTTCACAGAGGACTTCCCATACCTGGAGGAGAGCAAGAGGAAGCCTACAGTGATCTTCCCTACTGCTATCCAGGAGCTCACATGGAGTTCAAAGCCATTGCAGAAGCAGCTGCAGTGCAAATAGTTGGCAATACCCAGACCATCTGAGTTTGGGGTTTGAAGATTCATTAATTGATTAGAATTACTAAACTAAGCTGAAGTAGCCTCTGGCACCGTACTCACCCAGCCAAGCTGGAGTTGTATAGATTCTTCAGTTATAACTAGACTGAAGTAGCATGTTGTATCAGTGTATTTGCTTTGTTTTTAGTCTATCAGCCCCATCAGCTTCAAGTGTTGTAACTCATAAGGTGCCACTGGGATCATGTTCTAGTACTTAATGTGTAGTATAGGCTGCAGATGATTGTACACATTGATTTGATTGAATGACTAGATTTCCATGGAACTATGTCATTAATCTTGGTGATCAGCATATACGGAAACTTTAGTCGTCATATCTGTTTTTTCTAAGCCTATCATGTTCACGATTTGAGTAATAAGATTTTCCTTAATTTTGGCTGCTTAAATACAGATAAGTAATTGATTTTCTCATGTGGAAAGAGTACACCATTTTTTATGATATTACTGCCTTCATTTCCTGTTATTTTTACAGTGCGAATTGATCGTCAAAGCATCTTATCACTTTATCAGAGACTGTCTTTTACAAAACATAACAGACTTTTAACAAACAGGGCTACGTACAAATCAACTTTGTACGATTCATCGATCACAGCAACATGCTGCGGAGGGTTGGGCACATACACTTCAGTTGATGTAGGGATCATTAGTGGAAGTCTAAAACAAAGAAATGTCATTCGACCAACAACAAAACAAAGTCTGCAATGAACACTTCGACCGGAAGTAATAAAAACAGGTTATACGCAGAAATGAGGGAACTGACGGCAAAAGCCATGGCTACCAGGAAAGATGTGGCAATGGATTTATTCGCGTTTTTGGGGAAATGATCGCTCCCCTGGTTGTCGATCCAATCGCTTACTGATGATGACGAATATCAACAGGTATGTTAGAACCTGCAGTACAAATATAATGAATAATTCAGCATTAGTATCTCCTTATAGGGATTGAAGAACTGAAGAATCTTAAGAAGTCACGAAAGCAAGGTTGTATAAGTGTATTTCCTTCTTTTTTCAGCTTCAGCTGTTGTAACTCATAATGTGTGACTGGGATCATGTTCTGATACTTAAAATGTGTAGTGTAGGGCTGCAGATGATTGTACACATTGATTTTATTTGAATGGCTAGATTTCCATCAAATTATTTGTCATCAATCTTGGTGATCAGCATATATAGAATATCCTTTTGGTAGCTATATTCGGTTGTATGTGGCAACTTGATGTGTATGATGTTCATGATTTGAGTGTTTAGTTTTTTCAAGTGGAAATAAGACACCATTATATTTGGTACGATAAGTAGTTTGCTATTACCCCCATTTGTTACTAGAGTGGGAACTAAAAGCTCTAGAAAAATATTTAAGAAATGTGAAACAAAACCGGTGCCAACGAAAATGGTTTGAGTGTGACGTATTGAACTATATTTGTGGGGATGTATTTATCACATTTCTTTTTTCATACATAGTTGGCAAAAGAAGAGATAATTTTTTTTTTAAAATAACAAAATGGTCCAATGCAAAGGTTAATTAGGCCTATTCCTCGTACCCATCTCACATATCTTTTTCATACAAAGTTGGCATTTCTTCAGCTTGTTGGTACAAGTGAAGTGCCCATCGATCCCTAGACACACTTTTACATGCTTTGCACAGTGCTCAGGATATCTCCCATTCATCAAGTGTATACCACATGAGGGAAGTATGCCTAGCTTAAACTGAAATGATACATACAGTATATTCCACACAGCAAGGTGCTACCAGGAAGCACTCAGCTAATAAAAGCACTCTTTCTCTTTGAAAGGCAGCAATACCCATAATTTCATCAAGCATAGCAAGTCCCACCCAAAGCCCTTGTTGTACATCACACATACAACACCTAAATGGTTTCACGTTGAAAAAGTGAACTTCATTTTGGGGAATTACATCTCAGATTTCTATTCAAAAACCAGTGCAATGCATAGATAATATGGTAAAATGAAGAAAAAAGTTGAGCAAGTCCAATGGCATATTCCTCCTCCTCCTCTTCTTTGGTTTGTTGGTAGAAGTGCCCATGTCAACCATTAGCCCAATCATTGGCAGATGCAGTGGACACTATTTGCTCAGTGCTCAAAGCAAGGTGAGGATATCTCACATCAAGTGTAAAATACACAAGTGAAGTATGCCTAACTTAAAACTAAAAATCTACACACGAGGATAAGCATAATGGCTAATGCAGTGTCATCATCGCAGCAAGGTGCTAACCGGAAGCACCCAGCTAATACTATCTTCATAGAAACCATTTGGCCCAATACTAAAGCTTCATGATCAATGACCAATTGCAGTGTTTGGACTTCAGAAACAATCGTTTATTGGCAGAAAAGTGAAACTGGTCATTCTTTTGGAATGACGGAAATACAGCAAGGCCTACGACAAGAGCACTCTTGCACACAAAGAATTATGCATGCAACACCAAATCAGCCAGTTCACAATCCACCCTAAACAATGCAGTCGCTCGAGAAAATTCAAACTAGACAATCTATCCAACTACCAATTAGCAGCAACTAACAACCATAAGTCCTAATTCAATCATCTCAAATTTAAGTGCATTTGGAGAACATGAAGACGATGAGAGCATAACCATGCTAAGGAACAAGTCATGAGTAATAACACTAGGACTCACGCCAACTGATACATAGCATCAAGTACACTGAAATCTGAATGTTCTCTCCATCCCGGTGACTAAGCAATATTCATCGATCATTGAAGGAAATGTAATAGGATCAGGCCTCTCACCAGTGCGGATAACCAAGTCAAACATAGTGTGTTCTTCCATTACCCTTCAAAGGCCTATGACAAATACCCTTGTTCTTTATTTCAGTAATCAATTCCTGGGCTTTCACGGTATCACCTTGATTAATATAACCCTCAATCATGCACCTATAAACAGCTGCGTTAGGTTGCACTCCCATATCAATCATCTCATTGAATTTTTCCATAGCATCATTCATCCTGCCCATTCTGCAGAGCGCATCTATCACAATTAAATATGTGACTTCGTCAGGGTTCACACCCTGCTTCAACATGTCCTCGAAGAAAAGCATAGCCACATCCATCTTTTCGCACTTAGCAAATGCATCAATCAGTATGTTGTAAACATGGAGATCAGGTACAATACTTTCTCCTACCATCCGCTCACAGAGATCAATCATAGCAGTTAGGGATCCTTCTGTAGCGTACCCATTAAGCATAATAGAGTACGAAACAACATTAGGTTTATGGCCATTCTTAGCCATGGAATGAAATAATTCTGCAGCTTCTTTGGTTCTTCCATTCTTGCAAAGATAGTCCATGACTGAGTTGCAAGTAAAAAGGTTTCGTGTGATACCTTGAGTTCTCATTTCTTTCAACAACCTATTGACTTCTTCCAACTGGCCCGAAGTGGCATATCCATGGATCAAGCTACTATATGTCACTGTATTCGGCCGAACACCATTATCAACCATTTGTCGAAGGACCGCCTCTGCCTTGTCCATTGCTCCTGCTTTGCACAGCCCATCGATAATGGAGCTATATGTCACGACATCAGGCACAACTCCTTGATGTATCATTTCATGGAATAGATCCCATGCTTTGCTTTTTTCACCCTCCTTCAAGAAACCATCTATTACTATGTTGTATGAAAACACGTCGGGAGAGTGCTCAGTTCCTTTTCTGGCCATCATCCGGAGCAGGTCGAGCGCACGCTGACTCCTCCCGTTTTTGCAGAAGCTCTTGAGAATTACTGAGTAGGAGATGGCATCAGACAGGTCATCGGGCAACCTGTGGAGTAGCACGTCCAGAGCCTCCTCTGTTCGATTCATGTCACAGAGGCACTTGAATAAGCTGGTGAAGGTGATGACGCTTGCCGTGACGCCTGTCTTGAGGAGGTGGCCGAAGTGGGCAGGCCCTAGGTCTGGGCGGCACGCGCGGCAGCAGCAATCAATCAGTATACTGTAGGTGTACGCGTTGGGTGCGATCACCAGGCGGCGGCCTGCTTTGGCCATACGTGTGAAGAGAGCGATGGCGAGTGCAGGGCCATCGGGGCAAGTCGTGGAGGGCGGCGCACGCGCGAGGGCAACAAATAAGCCGTTGAGTGCGCGTGTTGTTACCGTGACGGGTTGACGCAGCATTTTGTCGAACAGTTGATGCGCCAGGTCCGGCCAGAGCGTCCCGGAGCTTAGATGATCCTTGAGTTTGTTCAGCAGCTCGTTGGCCGCGGAGCTGGAGAAAGAGCCGGGCCGGAGATGAGACATTGCCGCTGCCTAGGAGGTCGCACCCCTTGCTGCGGCGGTGGCGAATGCGGGCGGGAACGACCACCGACCGGCACAAGCTCGGGTGGAGGACGACGACGGAGAACCGAACAGAGTTCTCCGTCCTTCCTGCTGCGCCGGTGAATGCTGGAGCGCACCGGCGACGACGAACCACCGGCGGAAGCGCTGCTGGGATGGGATGAAGGTGGACGGAGGTGGAGTTTGAAATGGGGAAATTTTTGTATCGGAACGGGATTGGATTCGATTTTGCAGGAGATTGGGAGGGGTTCGTACAAGCATGCGTCCTGCATTCTGCTCTTCCCCAACAGAATCTTTTCCGATTTCGTACGAGACTTGGGAGAGACTTGCGTGTAGCGACTGCGTCTTTTCTTCCGGCGACTGGGAGGCTCAGACATACTATTTGGCCGTTCACTGGTTTTTCTGGTTTTTTGAAGTTTCGCTTTCAGACGGGTTTATCTACTGTTTTTTTCTGTCGGTTCACGAGATTTTTTTTACATGAATATATTTATAAAATCATGAACATATTTTTCAAATTCGTGCACATTTTTTCATATTCATGAACTTTTTGAAATTCGGGGCATTTTAAATTCATGAATAGTTTTCAAATTCATGAACATTTAAAAAAAATCATGTACACTGCTACGAGCGTCATGCATGAGCTCCCATAACCCGCAGCCCAGAAAATTCCGGCCGAATGCGGTTTTGGGCTTTTTGTGACCTGAGCATCCACCACATAACGGCCTGGCCCGGCTAAAAATACGGGGGAACCACATATCGACCCCTCCACTATTATATCAAGGGTATCAGGGGATTTATGGTTAGCCCTCTCACCCCCTCCGCCGCATAATTTTTCTCCACCGCCGCAAAATATAATAATCCTGGCGAGCAATTTATACCATTCACCGCGAAATGGAGCTCGTCTTCGACGGCTTCACTGATGGCCTACTACGCCTCCTCCGACAACAACAACAATCCCCGAGCTCGCTGCAATCACCGACGACGATGAGTTGATGGCACAAATTCGGGGGAAGTCTTTGCACTCTGAGGTATGCGCGAAGAAGCAACGTTGTTCATGTGCCCAACTGATTGAAGCGGTGAACATGGGCCAGCTCGCGCGTGGGACGATGGGAGAAGGAGGAGCGCCGCCAGCGTCTAGTCATGCCCAACCTTTTGCGCTCCTTCGACAAGTAGTGCGGGAATGCGATGGTGACCTTTTTGGGTTGTGCCCTGCTAAATACAGGATTCCAGTTAAAATTCTAGCCCTATGTCAAGTATGAACTAGGTTTGATCTTGTATGAACTATGTTGTTGCTTCTATGAACTAGTTTTTCTGATCAAAACCTAGCGCCCAAGCCATTTTTAAAATTATTAAGTACACATATATGGCATTTTGTTCTCCCCGATAGATTTCTAAACTGGATAATCGTTTTCAGGGAACCTGAAACTGTTTTGGGGGTACGGGTGTTTCTGGTATGTGCTAGAGATGCTCTTAGTTTATATACAGTCAACATTTTAGCACATATTCCCTTTGTCCCTAAATATACATATGACGTATAAATTTATTCAAGAGTCAGTGGTTTCTATGTTTGATCAAGCACATATAAATTATACGAAGATCAACAAAATAATATCAAAATCAATACATCTACCACCATATGATATATTTTCACAACGTATTTATTTAGTATTGTTGTTTCGATATCTTTTCAACTTATGTGGTTAAACTTAGTAAATACGCGATGTATTTGAGTTAGAGGGAGTATCAAATAAGGTTTACTGATATGGATAACATCAAATTCATTTCTTTAGATTTGTCATGAAACATATTTTTGTACCCCCACCCCCTCCAAAAATGCATTTTTATCAGGAATGCATTTTATGGTGATCATATTTGAGTGACTACATTGGCGGAGCACGCCCTTGTTCCGACCGAGAGGGCCAACTAGACACCATGCTCCAGGGCATGCTCGTCATATCTGCTGAATAGTACTACCTATGTTCTGTATTATAAGATGTTTTACCTTGTCTGGAACAACATATATATAGACGTATTTTACTGTGTAATTTCACTCATTTTACTTCGTATGTAGTCCATATTGCAATATCTAAAACATCTTATATTGTAAAACAAATAGAGTATCTCCTAATTATTCCCGCTGCACGTGCACGTCGTCATATCCGTCAAGTAGGTGTCATATCTTGCCACAAATATCCAAATCCACCCGTATCTTAATATATCATAGGGGTTTGTGCCTGAAAGATTAAAGATGTCAACTAGCAAAGAATGAATAGGTGACTACAAGTTAAACAAGGCTAGAGGAAAATCAAACACAATTAATTAGAAAGGATAGAAACTTATCCTGAATTTCAAGTCATTTGTGAGGACTCTAATCAACGTTGGAGAGGTTATTGCAAACAAAGCCCAATACGGTCATGGAGAACGAACCTTCTTCAACATGAGCTCACTCAACAAAGTATGAGCTCTTTCGATAGTGGTAGATCTTGAGGCGGTCTCCATGCCTGTACAAACTTTCGTGGAAAATCCACAACCGTGGATGCTCCTGACCATGATACAAACTCCGCGGGAATCAACTTTGGGCTTGGCGGAATCACAAACCTTGCTCTCTTCTTTCTTCTCCCACTTAGATCTAGCTTTGTCAGGGCAAGGGGAGGGGAGGATCTTTGAAGGTATATAATGGTGGATCCAAATCGTGAGGTCACTTGGGAAATAATATTTCTCTTTCATACCATCTCACACTTTCTAACCATTACCACTATTATGTGGAGGCTCGGAATCTCCGGGTCCTTTCCGGCATTTACTCCAGACCTTTTTAGAGCTTCTTGGACTTGTCCAAATGTGAGCCTAGATCAGGTCCAAAGGTTCTAGGAAAGAATTTCCAGGAATAATCACAAACTAAGAGGGCATTATTGGGGTATATCTTAGGCATATATGATTGCATATGGGATGTATTTTTAGTTATCGGTCCTCACTCACCACAAACATGCCCCCTCTCTCCCCCTCCCCCTTATTTGCATACTTTTGCTTTCTCATCTTAATGTGAAGACAACACTCTTACTTGCTAAAACCTCCCAAGGACTAAACTGACATTATTTTGAGAATCTTGAGAATACCAATGGCATTTTTTGGCATTCCTCGAATCTATAATACCTTGCGGAAAGTTCAATTCCAAAGTAATTTGCTTCTTCATCAATATAGAGCGAAAGCTTCTTTAGTTCAACCCCTCTTAGAATGGGTTCTTACCATGTTTACTTTATGTTGTTGCTTTTATTTTTATTTTCCTCCCACATTGAAGTATTACCTTTATGTTTTCAAAGGTGTGTACTCTTGCTTCTTTGTAATATAGTAAAGTTTAACACGGTAGGGGCTTCCGTCTCTACGGTTATGCAATGAAAAACAAATCTGTAACACTTGCAATGCATGGCTCTAACTAACCCCTAAAATAAACCTTATGATAAAATTGTCTTAGAAAATCCTCTAAAAAAATTCATTTGTTTTTTTATTTCCAAACTGAGGCCCATGAATTTTGTAGAACAATTTGAATTTTTTTGGTATTCCCTCAGTTTCAAAATATAAGTCGCGCTATTTTTTGCTGGTCTATGACGCTCATCTTTGACCAATAATATAAGTGGATTGAGAATATATAAATGGTATCGTTGGATTCGATTTACAAAAATCTTTCAATTCATATATCATTATACTAATTTTATTGACATATTATAAACACAAATCACGGTCAAAGTTAAACGTAGTTGATCATCGAAATTTAAGGGCGCCTTATATTTTGGGACGGAGGGAGTATTTGAATATTTTGCTGATGTGATCACTATTTTTATTTGGTTTTCCAAGATTTTCATTATTCCTATTCTGTGTGGATGTTTTTCCTATTTGTAGATGATTCTTTTGGTTTGGCGGGAGTCGACGAAGGAGGGGTGGATGTTGCACAAGAGGTCCAGGAGCTCGCCTCGCTCCAGCGCGCCGACCCGGGTGAGTGAGGCGCGGGACCAGCACCGTGTCCAGCCCGCGTTCCAGGACATGGGAAACAGTCACCGCCGCCCGCGTGGAATGCGAGTAGAGAGCGGGGTGGGTCACGGCCAGGGCGCCGCCCGTCAGCCAGAAATCGTGCCAGAACGAGGTGCGACGGCCGTCCCCAATGTCGACAGAGGTGATCGAGCGGTAGAGCGGCAGGAGTTTCTAGATGGAATCCCAGTGGTTGCCGGCAATCGGAGCCACGCCGCCCTCGGGGAAGATGCCGCCCTCAGCCCAGACCCAAGCAGTCCACGAGGAGTCAGCGCGGGAGCGCGCTCGGGGAGTGAGTTTTTTGTCTGCTCTGTTATATATTTATCCCTTGTTAACTGAACTACTCACACATATGCTTTCCTGATCAGTGTTGCACTAGTAGCAACGTATTGATCTCATTCAACTTTCGCAACTTTATTTGTATAAGGAACTCTCGAGTTACATGATAAAATGTTGCAATTTCGCAACGTATTTCCCTAATAGAAATGTTGCACTAACAGACGAAGGCCTCCACTAAAACAAGCTAAAAACGTCAGGGGAGATGGAGGTATTCTCTACAATCAATCCATGGAGAGATTTATGCCTTTGTATGATGACCGTGACCGTGCAGAGTTGAAGGCCCTGTGCTGTCTCTCACAAGTGCTCTCACCCTCTCTATTAGGGACAGTGCACTTTGATAGGGAGCTGCAATCCATAATGCGGGAGTAAGTCGGTATAGTGCGGTTGACTAACAAATGCGGGAGCTGAAAACAAATGCGGAATGGAACATCGGTGATCTGGAGTCAGAGTGGGAGGAATTCTTGTTCAGGAGGGCTAGAAGCCTACAACGGTGGGGATTGAGGCCAGCCTCTTCTGCTGTGCGAAGCCTACAACGGTGGGGATTGAAGCTTCAGGTGTTGTAACTCATAAGGTGCCACTGGGATCATGTTCTAGTACTTAATGTGTAGTATAGGGCTGCAGATGATTGTACACATTGATTTGATTGAATGGCTAGATTTCCATCGAACTATGACATCAATCTTTGTGATCAGCATATACAGATTCTCCTTTTGGTAACTTTAGTCCTCGTATCTGTTTTTTCAAAGCGTATGATGTTCACGATTTGAGTAATAAGATATTCCTTAATTTTGGCTGCTTACATGCAGATAAGTAATTGATTTTCTCACGTGGAAAGAGTAAACCATTTTGTTATGATATTACTGCCTCCATTTCATGTTATCTTTACAGTGCGATTTGATCGCCCAAGCTTCTTATCACTTTGTCAGAGACTGTCTTGTACAAAACATAACAGAATTTTAACAAACAGGGGTACGTACACATCAACTTTGTAAGATTCATCGATCACGGAAACATCCTGCGGCGGCTATGCACTCAAACACTTCAGTTGATGTAGGTATCATTAGTGGAAGTCCAAAACTGAACAAATGTCATTCGACCACATACATGTACTACCACAAAACAAAGTCTGCACTGAACACTTCGACCGGAAGTAATAAAGTAACAACAGATTATACAAGAGATGAGGGAAATGACGGCAAAAGCCATGGCTACCAGGAAAGATGTGGCAATGGATTTATTCGCATTTTTCAGGAAATGATCGCTCCCCTGGTTGTCGATCCAATCGCTTACTCGAGCTGTTACTGATGATGACGGAATATCAGAAGGTATGTTAGCACCTGCAGTACAAATATAATGAATAATTCAGCATTAGTATCTCCTTGTAGGGATTGAATAACACGAAGCTTAAGATGTCACGAAAGCAAGTTTGTATCACTAAAACAGAAAAGAACGCATGAAAAAGTAACAATCAATCTTTTAACGTACAGCCTGTATGAAACAAACATACATAAAAGCTATGGAAAGAAATTTAGGAAAAATACAACCTGTATCGAAGTAAATGGTTTGACGTTGACAAAGTGAATTTCATTTAGGGGAATTGTATCTCAGATTTCTATTGATAAACCAGTGCAATGCATAGATGAAATGGTAAAATGAAGAAAAAGATTGAGCAAGTTCAGTGGCATATTCCTCCTCCTCCTCTTCTTTAGTTTGTTGATAGAAGTGCCCATGTAAGCCACTAGCCTAATCATTGGCAGATGCAGTGGACACTATTTGCTCAGTGCTCAAAGCAAGGTGAGGATATCTCACATCAAGTGTAAAATACACGAGTCAAGTATGCCTAACTTGAAACTAAAAATGATACACACAAGGATAATCATAATGGCTAATAGAGTGTCATCATCGCAGCAAGGTGCAGCTAATAGTATCTTCATAGAAACCATTTGGCCCAATACTAAAGCTTCATGATCAATGACCAATTGCAGTGTTTGGACTTCAGAAAACAATCGTTTATTGGCAGAGAAGTGAAACTGGTCATTCTTTTGGAATAACGGAAATATATCAAGGCCTACGCAAAGCCCTTGTCTTAATATATGAAGTAGGCGAAGAGCACTCTTGCACACAAGGAATTATGCATGCAACACCAAATCAGCCAGTTCACAATCCACCCTAAATAATGCAGTGGCTCGAGAAAATTCGAACTAGACAATCTATCCAACTACCAATTAGCAGCAACTAACAACCATAAGTCTTAATTCAATCATCTCAAATTTAAGTGCATTTGGAGAACATCAAGACGATGAGAGCATAACCATGCTAAGGAACAAGTCATGAGTAATAACACTAGGGCTCACGCCAAGTGATACCATAGAATCCAGTACTCTGAATGTTCTCTCCATCTCAGTGACTAAGCAGTATTCACCGATCATTGAAGGAAATGTAATAGGATCAGGCCTCTCACCAGTGCGGATAACCAAGTCAAACATAATGTGTTCTTCCATTACCCTTCAACGGCCTATGACGAATACCCTTGTTTTCCATTTCAGTAATCAATTTCTGGGCTTTCACGGTATCACCTTGATTAATATAACCCACAATCATGCACCTATAAACATTTGTGTCATGCGGTACTCCCATATCTACCATCTCACTGAATTTCTCCATAGCATCATCCATCCTGCCCATTCTGCAGAGCGCAGCTATCACAGTTCGATATATGACTTCATCAGGGTTCAGTCCCTGCTTCAACATGTCCTCAAAGAAAAGCATAGCCACATCCATCTTTTCGCACTTAGCAAATGCACCAATCAGTATGTTGTAAACATGGAGGTCAGGTACAATACCTTCTCCTACCATCCGCTCACAGAGATCAATCATAGCAGTTAAGGATCCTTCTGTAGCGTACCCATGAAGCATAATAGAGTATGAAACAACATCAGGTTTATGGCCCTTCTCAGCCATGTAATAAAATAATTCTGCAGCTTCTTTGGTTCTTCCATTCTTGCAAAGAAAGTCCATGACTGAGTTGCAAGCAAAAAGGTCTCGCATGATACCTTGAGTTCTCATTTCTTTCAACAACCTAACGACCTCTTTTGGCTGGCCCAAAGTGGAATATCCATGGATCAGGCTATTATATGTCACGGCATCCGGCCGAACACCATTATCAACCATTTGTCGAAGGACCACCTCTGCCTTGTCCATTGCTCCTGCTTTGCACAGCCCATTAATAAAGGAGCTATATGTCACCACATCAGGCAAAACTCCCTGCTGTGTCATTTCATGGAATAGATCCCATGCTTTGCTTATTTCACCCTCCTTCAAGAAGCCATCTATTACCGTGTTGTATGAAAACACGCCGGGGAGTGCTTAGTTCCTTTTCCGGCCATCATCCGGAGCAGGTCAAGCGCACGCTGACTCCTCCCGTTTTTGCAGAAGCTCTTGAGAATTACTGAGTAGGAGATGACATTAGGCAGGTCGTCGGCAACCTGTGGAGCAGCACGTCCAGAACCTCCTCTGTCCGATTCATGTCACAGAGGCACTTGAATAAGCCGTTGAAGGTAACTGTGCGGCCGTGACACCTGTCTTGAGGAGGCGGCCGAAGAGGGCAGGCCCTAGGTCTGGGCGGCAAGCGCGGCAGCAGCAGTCAATTAGTATGCTGTAGGTGTAACTGTTGAGTGCTGTCACCCGGCGGCGGCATGCTTGGGCCATGTGTCGGAAGAGAGAAATGGCGAGGGCAGGGCCATCAGGGCACGCCGTGCAGGGTGGCGCATGCGCGAGGGCAACAAATAAGCCGTTGAGCGCGCGTGTTGTTACCGGGACTGGTTGATGCAGTATTTCGTCGAACAGTTGGTGCGCGAGGTCCGGCCAGAGCGTCCCAGAGCCCAGATGCTCGTGGAGTAGGCTCAGCAGCTCGTTGGCGCTTGGAGAGACGGAGTTGGAGAAAGAGCCGGGTGGGAGACGAGGCATGGTCGCCGGCTAGGAGGTCGCACCCCTTGCTGCGGCGGTGGCGAATGCTGGCGGCAACGACCACCGAGCGGCACAAGGCTTGGTGGAGGACGACGGAGGAGAACCGCACAGAGCTCTCTGTCCTTCCTGCAGCGACGGTGAATGCTGCAGCGCGCGGCGACGACGAACCACCGGCGGAAGCCCTGCTTGGATGGGAGGAAGGCGGGCGGAGGTGGGGTGTGGAATGGGGAAATTTTGGATCGGGAGGGGGTTCGATTGAGAGCTCTGCGTGTGCATCATGCATTTTGCAGGAGATTGGGAGTTCGTACAAGCATGCGTCCTGCATTCTGCTCTTTCCCCACTGAATCTTTCCGATTTCGTACGAGGCCTGGGAGCGGTTCGTTGAAACTAGTCGACCCACAAGATGGGATTTACAACATGATGTAATACAGTAGTATGGATCAAACATCTTTAGGTTATATTTAAAAAACAATTATTTAGCATATCTTCACTCATCCCAAAATTTATGAATCAATTTATTTAAAACACAATGGTTTCTATGTTTAATCAAGTACGTATATATGAAGACCAACCAAGTAATATCGATATCAATACATCCACCATATAAGATATATTTTTATAATGTGTGTTGTATTTATTATTATAGTTCTCGATATTCCGTGGTCAAACTTAGTAAATATGTCATGTATTTCAAGACATACGGAGTATAAAATAAGGTTTACCGACGATGGAAAACATCAATATAATTTCACTAGATTTGTCATGAAATGTAGGAGTATTTGCATACAAAAAAAGATTTTGCCATGAAATGTATTTTCGTAGTATAATGATCATGTTTTGTATGGTTGTACTCGCAACGTCCAAATGCAGCGCTTAGAGCATCTCCACTGATGGGGGGATGCCCAACCGGGTAGGCCCAGGACCCCAAGTCGGCCCTCAAGGCCGGGTGGCCCAGAGCCCACCCGGAGTACATCTTCCAGGATACCGGGTCCCCGAGGATCCCGGTACGACGGCTCGGGGAGGCGACAGCGGATATCTCCGAATCAGTCTACGATTGCGTGTCCCGAAGAGTGCGCTCCACGAAGCCGCACTTGTAGGCAGGATAGCTAGCGCCGCCAGCGGCACCCGTCATACCCTGTAAACCCTAGCCGGCTCCCTATATAAAGCTGGCTAGGCGCAACCCTAGAGGCAGACTCATCTCATTCCATAGCCTCCGGAGCACCCGCAAGCTCTGGTGCGCACACCATTGTACACCCCATTCAGATCCAAATACATATAAGCAGGAGTAGGTCTTTACCTCATACAGAGGGGCCGAACCTGGGTAAACTCTGCGTGTGCTACCTCTCTGTGAATCCTAAGTCGCCTGGCTCACACCCGAGTTAAGCCACCCCGTATGGCATCTACCGTGACTAACCCACGACAGTTGGCGCCCACCGTGGGGCCAGCGATCGCTGGAATCTACTTCATGGAGAGTCCCGAACCCGACACCGGCGTCCACTTCAGCTGCCAAGCCATGTCGGGTCGCGGTGACATTGTCACCGGCAACTACTTCGAGCACGGAGGGATCGGCTACGTCGCCGATCCACACACTTGGGGCAGGCCCAACTACGCCCCAATCACTCGTGCGGTGACCATCCCGTTCGGGACCGCCGTCACCGTCTACGTCGTCTTATGCGGCTCGGGCGAAGAAGGCGCCGCCAACAGCGACAACGGCGCCTCCTCCCCACTCAACTCGGTGGACGAGGCCATCATCGACACTGCGGTTGCGAACTACCTCGCACCCGCTTCACCTGCTGCGACCGTCCAGATCTCGGACGACGACGACACCGGATCGATCCTGCCCGTCCTCGACTACGAGTCGGAGGGTTCGACCGATCTGGCCTCGGACGGCACGGCGACACCTGCCCTCATCTACATGACGGGCGAGGCGGCAAACTCTGCCGCCGCAAAATCCGCGGCAGCAAACGCTGCCGCAACGGAGGCCAACGCGCAGAAACAGCGCGAGCAGGAGGCTCGTGAAAAGCAGCAACGCGACGAATCTCTCGCCGCCCTGCGTGGACAGGCAGGTCGGGCGGCTGACCCGCTCAGCACCCCGATCATGCCGGCGAACGTCATCGACCAGGCAACGCAGCTCGAGCAGCTGCGCCAGAAGATGGCTCGCCAGCAGGAGGAGATCCGCTTGAAGGAGCTGGAGGTCGATGCTCAGTCGACCGCTCTCTCCGCGGTCACTCGGCATCACAAGAGCCGCAAATTGCGACTTAACCCTGATGCGCCCACTCGCGTGCTCGACAACGCCTTCGCACACGAAACTGAATTGGAGAGGCAGCGCGACGAGTGTCGCAAGGCTCAGCCCGGCGGCTCGAACCAAGCTCCGCCTCAGCCTCACCCGGCGATGCTGCCTCCAGCGCCGCAGCCTCCGCCGAACCCGGCTCGTCCTTAACCCCAGCCGCGGAACAACGACGACGCCGACCTCGCGGTCTTCGGCACCCCGGTCGATTGTATGACCGCTGCCGCCTCTTTCTTCAAGAGGATCCGGGTTAAAGACAACCCCTACTGGAGCAAGGGGTGCAAGCTGGTGGATAAGGCGCTAGAGCTGCAGGAGAACATGTCGCAATCGACGGCAAGCTCTACTCCAGGTCGTCACCCAGCGAGAAGACGGCTTCGGCACCACACCGGAGCCAAGGAAACAAGAATTCTCCAGGGCGTGATGCTGCCCGCAGCCACCGCGCAGCCGGCATGAGGAGCCGACAGTGTCGAGCAACGCGCGAGCCGGAGGCAACCTGCCGCGACTCACCCGAACGACGCCCGGCACACCATCAACAACAACCAGGCGCAGGCGTGCTCCAATCACTCCGCTCCAGATCTACGCCTGCACCTCAACGATAAGCGCGCCGAGGCGACGCGCAACGACGTCGGTCCAAAGTGCTTTGGACCCGCCATCCGTGGCGAGCGTTTCCCTAGCAGCTTCAAGGGGCCGAGGGAGGCGCCCAAGTACAACGCCGCCATGAACCCGAAAACCTGGGTCCAGGATTATCTGGCCGCCATGAGCATTCAGGGAACGGCTCGCACCTAGCTCAACAACCTCCCCAGGAACAGCGTCAATTCCTGGGGCGAGTTGAAGAGACTCTTCATCACTAACTTCGAAGGGACCTGCAAGCGCCCGACTACGGTCGAGGACCTCAAGCGTTGCGTCCAGAAGGAGGGCGAGTCCACTAGGAAGTGGTATCGCCGAGTCGCCGACCTCATCAACTCGGCGGAACACCTCAGCGTCGACACGGTGCATTCTCACCTCGAGGACAACACCACGTTTGAGTCACTCAAGCAAAAGCTGAGGCGCTCGCACAAAGGCGACATGACGATGGGCCATCTACTCGCCATCGTGCACAAGTACGCCGAATCCGACGCCACCAAAGACGACTCCGATGAGGAGGACGACGAGAAGAAAGGTGGAAAAAACAAGGGCAAGGCCAAGCACTCCAGCGCTCATAAGCGCAAAGGCGATGGCTGCTCCGAGCTTGTAGCCGCAACAACTGTGGGAGGTCGCGGCTTCAAGAGCCAACGCGGCAATTTCCCGACGAAGAAGCTCACCGCCACGGAGATCCTGGCCATGCCGTGTAGGTACCATAGCCTGCCCGGCAAGCCGACCGCCCACACGACTGACGACTGTAGCTGGACTGCAGAGATCGTCAAAGCAAAGACTGGTGCCAAGAAGCGAGCACCAGACGGAGACGACGACGGTGAGCAGCATCAGGGCATGCCTCCCACTGCCAGCTTCATGGGCCACACCTTCGTCGGCCTCGACTCCAAGCGGGAGGAGAAGGTCATTCGGCGCGCCGTCCACGCGACTCTGCCGGACGTGCCCCAGTGGCTCGACTGGTCCGAGCAGCCGATCACGTAGAGCCGTCAAGACCACCAGCCCCGCGTCGACTACCCAAGCAAATTCGCCCTGGTCGTCGCACCCCAGGTCAAGGGCTACATCCTGACCAAAACACTGATGGATGGAGGATCCAACATCAACATCCTCTACTACGAAACGTTCCAGCGCATGAAATTGCGTGACGAACAGTTGGTTCCCACCGTCACCACCTTCCACGGCATCGTCTCGGGGAAGAAGGCCTACCCGCTAGGCAAGATTGCACTCGACATCGTCTTCGGCACCGCCAAGAACTTTCAGCTCGAGAAGATCTGGTTCGAGGTGGTGAATTTCCGCAGTTCATACCACACGATCCTTGGGCGACCCGCTTTCGCCAAATTCATGGCAAGGCCCTGCTACGCCTACCTGAAGCTGAAGCTGCCGGGTCCAAATGGCATCATCACCGTCCACGGCGACGTCGACCGCGCCATCGAGTGCGAGAAAGGCAACGCCGTCTTCGTCGAGTCCGTCATCACCACCGAGCAGCTCAAGCTGCAAGTCGACCCCAACTACATGACCATCGTCAAGAAGCCGACTCTGGACACTCGTGACAAGTTCCAGTCGGCACAATAGACCAAGCGCATCTCGCTGGTCGAGGGCGACTCGTCCAAGACAACGGTGATCGGCTCGCACATGGACGTCGCATAGGAAGGCGCGCTCTGCGACTTCCTCCGTGAGAATCGGGACATCTTTGCATGGCAGCCATCTGACATGCCAGGCGTCCCGAGGGAGCTCGCAGAGCACAAGCTCAACGTTGACCCCAAACTGAAGTCGGTGAAGCAATTCCTGCACCGATTCACCGGTGAGAGACACAAGGCTATTGGCGAGGAGATAGCCCGACTCCTAGCTGCCGGGTTCATCGCCGAGGCCATGCACCCGGAATGACTTGCCAACCCGGTGCTCGTTCTGAAGAAGAACGGAACATGGCGGATGTGCATCGACTACACAGGCTTGAACAAAGCCTGTCCCAAGGATCCATTCGCGCTGCTCATATCGATCAGCTGATCGACTCAACGGCAGGGTGCGAGGCGTTGTGCTTCCTCGACGCCTACTCTGGGTACCACCAGATCAAGATGGCGCCCGAAGACCAGGAGAAGACGTCCTTCATCACGCCATATGGCGCATTTTGTTACGTCTCCATGCCCTTCGGCTTGAAGAATGCCGGAGCGACTTACCAGCGGTGCATACAGAACTGCTTGCACGAGCAGATCGGCCGCAACGTCCACGCCTACGTGAATGACATCGTCATCAAGTCCAAGCTGAAGATGGACCTGATTGCCAACTTGACGGAGACATTCAACAACCTCTGCAAGTACAGGATAAAGCTTAACCCGGAAAAATGCGTCTTCGGCGTACCCGCGGGCAAGCTCCTGGGCTTCATCATCTCCGAGCGAGGCATCGAAGCCAATCCAGAGAAGATCAAGGCGATCGAAGCTCTGAAGAAGCCAGAGAAGATCAAGCCTTAAGCCGCTTCATCTCGCGACTCGGCGAGAAGGCCATGCCTCTGTACCGGCTCCTCAAGAAGTCGGACAAGTTCACTTGGAACGACGAGGCAGACGCCGCCTTGGCAGCACTCAAGAAGACGCTTGCCGAGGCGCCCATCCTTGCATCTCCACTTGAGAAGGAGCCGATGCTTCTCTACATCGTGGCAACCAACCGAGCCGTCAGCGCGGCGGTCGTCATCGAGTGCAAGGAGGAAGTCCACGAACAACTGGTCCAGCGGCCAGTCTACTACGTCAGCGAAGTCCTGACGGATTCGAAGCAACGTTACCCGCATTATCAAAAACTTGTATACGGCATTTTCTTTGCTTCAAGAAAGTTGCGACACTACTTCATGGCCACTTGATGACGGTGGTCAGCTCGTCTCCCCTAGCTGAAATCATTCGCAACAGGGAGGCAACCGGCCGTGTCGCCAAATGGGCCTCCGAGCTGCAGCCTTTCGGCCTCAATTACGCGGTCCGCACTGCGATCAAGTCGCAGGCACTACCCGACTTCATCGTCGACTGGATGGAGACACAGCTGCCGGCAGATGGACCTTGTTCTTTGACGGGTCCAAGATGTACAAGGGCTCGGGGGCTGGAGTCGTCCTCACCTCCCCCAAGGCGACGAGATGCGATACGTGCTGCAGATACAATTCACCTGCACCAACAATGTCGCCGAGTACGAAGCCCTCCTACACGGCCTACGCGTGGCCAAGGAAATGGGAGTCAGCTGCATCAAGTGTTATGGTGACTCCGACCTCGTCGTTCAACAAACGATGGGAATTTGGGATGCAAACGATCACAACATGGCAACTTACCGCCGGCTCGTCGACCAAGTCGGCGGCCACTTCGCCGGCATGGAGCTGGAGCACGTCGACCGGAGGAAGAACGAGGCGGCTGACGCACTCTCTCGCTTCGGGTCCAAGCGGGACCGAGTCTCACCCGGCGTCTTCCTCGGCCACCTGCACAACCCGTCGGTACGACCGCCGGCCGAAATCGACACCGCCAACCCGCCATCATCAGATACAATTCTGGTGGCGGTAACACAACATACCAGCGACTGGAGGGAACCCTACATCGAGTTTCTCACCACCAAGAAGCTGCCTGCCGATGAAGTCCAAGCACGGCAAGTCGTGCGCCGGGCCTCGGCCTACGCCATCATCAACAACAAGCTTTACAAACGCAGTACATCGGGAGTATTCCTCCGCTGCGTCGAGCCAGAAGAAGGAAGGCGCATCCTCCATAAGATCCACTCGGGCGACTGCGGTCACCACGTCGGTGCCCGCAACCTGGTCGCAAAGGCATTCAGGCACGGTTTCTTCTGGCTCTCCGCCCACCAAGATGCAGTCGACATCGTTCGTCGCTGCGTCGGGTGCCAGAAGTACGCTCGGCAAGATCACCTCCCCGCTGCGGCTCTGAAGACCATCCCTCTGACATGGCCATTTGCAGTCTGGGAGATGGACATGGTGGGACAGTTCAAGACGGCTCGCGGTGGCATGACACACCTACTCGTCGCGTTCGACAACTTCACCAAGTGGGTCGAAGTCAAACCCATCAAGAAACTCGACGGGAAGACGGCAACCAAGTTCCTCCAGGAATTAATCTTCCGGTTTGGCTACCCGCACAACATCATCACCGACAATGGCACAAATTTCGCCGAGGGAGAGATGAAGGCTTTCTGCCAACAAAAAGATATCCGTCTCGACTTGGCATCCGTCGCCCACCCGCAATCAAATGGGCAGGCGGAAAGAATGAACCAGACTGTGCTAGCCGGGATCAAACCGTGACTCCAAGTGTCATTGGAGCGAACGCCGGGTTGCTGGCTGGACGAGCTACCAGCCGTACTGTGGGGCATCAGAACGACTCCAAACCGTTCCACCGGCTACATGCCATTCTTCATGGTGTATGGGGCGGAAGCCGTCATGCCCACAGACCTCGAGCACAACTCGCCACGAGTCACCCTCTACAATGAGGACGAAAATGAAGACGCCCGCCTAGTCGGCGTCGACCTCCTGGAAGAAGCTCGCGAACTCGCACTCTCCAGGACAGCGATATACCAACAAAGCCCGCGCCGCTATCACAGCCGCCGGGTTAGAAGTCGCTCTTTACAGGAAGGCGACTTGGTTCTTCGGCTCATCCAAAAGTCGAAAGGGATGCACAAGCTCTCGGCACCATGGGAAGGACCGTTTGTCATCAGTAAGGCGATGGGCAACGACTCCTACCACCTCGTCGACTTGTGTGAGCCGAACAAAAGCTCCAAGTCAGAAGAGGAGACCAAGCGTCCATGGAACATCAGCCTGCTTCGCCCCTATTATACATAGTATCCATTGTGATGTTGTGTAATCAATCAAGGAAATAAAGCCGGTACGCACCCGACCCGCTCGGGAGCTACCGTTTCATCTCAACCATGCTTTCTAGTCTTTATTTTCCTACTCGCACGTTATATGATTGATGGGTCGTCAAAGAGAGCCGGACGCCACGATGCGCGACTCACCACTGGACTCCCTGCTCATGCAGCAAAATCAGCTAATAATGTTCTGTTTTCTCCCAAGTCGTCAGCTACCCACAAAAGTGACCAAGTAGTGCCGCCGGTTCAAACCTAACTTGACAATGAAGCCGCACTCGGACTTTGTCACCATGGGTACCACGCGCGTCACGAAAAAACATCATGCGAGGCACACTTGGCGAGGTCGCATGATCGACTGGCTCACAAAAGCGAAAAACAAACAAGTGACGATAAGCGCACAAACATAAGAACGAAGTGCCGACTTCAATTTCACAAGCCGCGGAGGCGCATGTGAAAGCGCAACCTGACACTTAGCATACTTGTTCATTACATAATATTTTTTGCCCGCAGGCGACAAATCCTAACTACTTCAAAATAACCCCTCTTTTGAATGCAGGGGCGCAAACTTCAGGACGGCGGAGCCGCCCGAGTGGAGGACATCAACGCCTCGTTCGCCGCAGCCAGCGGTGGCAGAGTCGAAGCCCTTGCCAAAAGGTACTCCGACGTCGGCTCCCTATCCGCCACTTCGCCGAGGCCGCTGTTCTGTGGTACCACGTCAAAGACGAAGTCGCCATGGTCGACCATCTTGGCGGCTCGGCAGGCGTACGGGGCGTAGTACTCGAACACCGGCTCCAGATCCACCTCCCGGCCGTTGCTATCGGTCAGGATGCTGGCCGTGATCTTGTCGACGTTAGTCTGCTTGTACCGGCCGCGCACAAGACCGAGTGCCACACACGCGCCGCTCCGGGCAGACGACTCTCGCACCCAGGTGATCACCTGAGGCATCAGCTCCAGAACCCGCAAGACCTTGCAGACGGGCGCAGGGACGCCTTCCTTGGGCGACAGCGTCTGGACGACGGTGCTGACCAAAGCATGCATGCCACGGGCAAAGACACTGATCCGGTGAACATGCTCCGCTAACGTCAGGCCAGGCGTCTTCTCGCCTGTCCAACAAGAAGCAAAACAAGAACTTCAGCAACAAGGCCAAAAGTCAAGTAGGCACATATCGCAAGAAGACGCATGGAAACTTACCCCAGATGCCGATGGCGTGATTGGCGAGCCGCTCAGCCAGCTCCTTCATCTCGCTCTCGGCCTCGGTGGATTTGCGCTCGAGCTTCTCGAGGTCCTCACCGTACCCCTGGGTCGCCTGGGTGAGGGCTGCGTCCGCCTCCTCCTTCTGCTTGCTGAGCCGCACGCAGGAGTCCTGCACCACGGCAAACGCCTCAGTGTGCCGGCTCTCCTGTGCGGCCAGCAGCCGCTGGTGCTCAGCAATGGAGATGAAGCCCTCATGCGCTTTCTTCAGCTCATCTTGAAGGCGGCGGGTCTCCTGCTGTTCGGCTTCAAGAAGCCAAGACAGCTCCTGCAGCAAAAGAAACATTGACAACATTCAATGATCAACCATGGAGAAGCATGGGGGCTACGCCACGGGTTACATCTACATCAACATTCGCTAACCCGAGGGCTAGCCCCACCAAAGAAGCAACATACGCCGAGTCATGAACTCGGGGGCTGCGCACCGAGTGGCGTCTACATCGACACTCAGCAACTCGGGTGCTAGCCCTGGAGCAAATGAGAAAGCTTCCCGAGTCACAAACTCGGGGGTTGTGCCCCGTGTTGCCTCTACTTCGACATTGGTATCCCGGGGGCTACGCCACTCGCTAACACCGCATCCAGAGGACTATGAAGACCCAAGCCGCCTTCTACGAAAATGACTCGGGCCTTGGGGGCTACATATACGCTACAGACGCAACAGGGACAAGAAAATTCTACGTACCTGGTGCGCATCCATCGCTGTCTGGATGGCGGCCTGGAAATTCGGCCTGGGCGCGGGCGCGCCCGGGACGGAGCTCGGGGGCTGAGCAGTCAGTCCACCCGAGGAAGAAGCCGCTGCGGCGACGTGAGTCGCTGTCACCATCAGCGCCGTTTCTGGCACAGACGCGGCATTCTCCATGCCAGTCGGCACAGTCACATCAGCAGTGGCCCCCTCGGGTCGAGGGGGCACAATAACTTCATCGTCTCCGCCTGACACAGGCAGAGGAGTTGGCGCCCTTGCGACGGGCTCCGTGGCACGCGCGGCGGGTTCTGCCCACTGGGAGTCGTTCCCCAGCGCCTCCTCCGTGTCGCTGAGGGACGCATCCTTAGCCCTGCGACATTCGCACGGGTCAAACTCAAGATAACGTCGCCAACGAAACTTCGGGCGTGGAGCAGTGGCTGACCTGTCACCCGCAGGTGGGAGCGTCGAGGTCTGAACCCCCCGGGAGAGAGACGCCGGAGGCGTGACGGCTCGAGTCCTTGCAGGGATATCCCGCAGGGCCTTCCGCCCCGGCTCGGCAACGGCGGTGCGCTGCACGGCGGTCCCAGCCGATCGCTCTGATGGCGGTGGCGTCGAGTCTGCCGGCTTCGGGCGCTTGGATCGGGGCTCGGCACCCCCCGGTCGCGGTCTGCGCCTCCACCGAAAACGGAGTGGCTGATTATCTTCATCTCAGTCAGGCGTCGGGTTCTTCGACCCGACGCGTTCTTCTCTTCCTTCTTCTCCTTCCTCCTCATCCTCGGACGGGATGGGGATCGGCTGGCGGGAGGAGAAGGCGGCCTCGTCGGCCACGGTGGAAGTGTCGGCCTCGTCATCAGAGTCACGCTCGACGACGTCGTTCGGGCCGGCAAGCACCGAGGGAGCGTCTCCACGAATCGGAGGCATCCCGACAAGCGATCGAAACTCCTGCACCCGGCAAACGGAAGAGATCGGTATAAAAAGACCAAGAAAAGGAAGGCTACACGAATCGTCGAGCAGAAGGACTCACCTCAGGAGTCGGATGCTTGGCGGTATGGGCCTCCAGGCCACCCACGGTCCACTCAGGAGCCGGATGGATGGTGATCCGCTTCATCCGCAGCGTGAACTACTCTACCGACTCGAACAACGACGAGTCGTGATGCTGCGGGTCCCTTGTCCCCAAGTACTCGCAGATCAGCGAGGGGCGGCGCCGCAGAGGCGCTATCTTCCTCTTCACCAGGTGGCGATGAGGTTCAAGCCCGTTAATCCCTCGGCCTTCAACTCCTGGAGCGGCGCCATCAGCCGCCTCACCATGGGCAAGTCGGCATCTTGCGGCAGTTCCTGAAGATTGCGGGGCCGGCTCGGCGATGTGGAGAAGGGAAGAATCCCGATCTCGCCATCGGGTGCCGGCTCCTGCATGTAGAAGCCGGTCTTCCTCCAATACACCTTGGAGGGGAAGCCGAGATCCAGGTAGTCGACGTCGCCGCGAACTTGAAAGTTGAGGCCGCCGCAAGGCAGCATGTCGCCGTTTTTCCCCAACTTGCCGTGAAAGATCCACAACCACAGTGGGAAAAATGTGGCGCAGCCAAAGTATCCCTCGCATAGCGTCACGAAGCAGGCAAGGTGGAGGATGGAGTTGGGCGTCAGGTCGTGGATCTGCAGCCCGTAGAAGTCGAGGAAACGCCGGAAGAACTCCGACGTGGGAAAACCCAATCCGCGTTCAAGGAACGCGAGGAAGGCGACGAATTCGCCAGGTGCTGGCCGCGGGCGAGGGTCCGCGGTGGCGATGCGCCACCGGCCCTCCGACATGGGCGGCAGCAACCCCTCGTTGGCAGCTTGCTCCAGCGCATGAGCTGTCACCGAGGATCGCTCCCATTGGCTCTTCGACGCCACCATCCTCGCCGGAAAGGAGAGGGAAGAACAAGAATGCCCGATGGCGGCGATGGGAGTGCAGCGAGAAGCTCAAGCGCGAACAGCTTCGAGGAGAAGAGGAGACGAGCGCAAGAAAGAAGAAGAGTGGAGAGTGCGAATCCATCGGCCACACTCCCCATCCGCTTAAGTAGGCCACGGTGAGTGGAGCCGTTACCGCAGTAAATGGTGCCGCCCACGTCGTCCACTACCGCCACGTCGCGCGATGCCTCGGTTCCCGCACAGGCGTGCCGAAAAATTTGGTCCAGGTTTGGCCACGTCATTCTGTCACGTCTTTTCTGACCGTTGGATCAGATGCGTGCGGGTCGAGGCATCATCATTACCACTGCTCCATCCCGAGGCAGAGGCAGTCGATGCGCCGTCAAGTCCCATCGGTCGACTCGGCGTCAGACAGACAAACACTGCAAGACAAGCGGTCAAAGATGCAGTGACGTCAGCCGGAGAATACGAGGAGACAACCCGCACGGAGGCGAGTCGGTATGGCAAACGTCCCAACGGGCACAAGCCGGCATCAAACGAAACTTGAGTTAGACCGGACGTTAAACGACAAAATCCACCACTCCGAGCCTTTGTTTCTTTTTCTCTGTTTCAGGAGTTCGTTCAACGACACGACCCAGCAGCTCGTAAGACGAAGGCCAAGCCGGCGACGAGTCCCTGCGAACTCGGGGGCTAATGATGGGGGGATGCCCAACCGGGTAGGCCCAGGACCCCGAGTCGGTCCTCAAGGCCGGGTGGCCCAGAGCCCACCCAGAGTACATCTTCCAGGATACCGGGTCCCCGAGGATCCCGGTACGACGGCTCGAGGAGGCGGCAGCGGATATCTCCGAATCAGTCTACGATCTGCGTATCCCGAAGAGTGCGCTCCACGAAGCCGCACTTATAGGTAGGATAGCTAGCGCCGCCAGCGGCACTCGTCATTCCCTGTAAACCCTAGCGTGCTCCCTATATAAAGCTGGCTAGGCGCAACCCTAGAGGCAGACTCATCTCATTCCATAGCCTCCGGAGCACCCGCAAGCTCTGGTGCGTACACCATTGTACACCCCATTCAGATCCAAATACATATAAGCAGGAGTAGGTCTTTACCTCATATAGAGGGGTCGAACCTGGGTAAACTCTGCGTGTGCTACCTCTCCGTGAATCCTAAGTCGCCTGGCTCACACCCGAGTTAAGCCACCCCGTATGGCATCTTCCGTGACTAACCCACGACATCCACCGGCACCCCCGGAATTTTATCCGGTACCTCCCAGTTTTTGTCCGCTTTGGGGTGCAAGAAATTTGACCGGCCCATTTCGAGGTGCTGCCGACACCGGCACCCCCAAATAGAAATAATAAAAACCTTAAATTTATTGATCCAGTACTAACGTTTGCATTTCACACTTCATTCCCATTGCACATGAACACGAAATAAATATCTGACTATAGGAACCGCCTCTTCTTTGGCGGTAAGGATGGCAATTTTATCCAAGGATCCGAGTATTCATGGATATCTGACCCGGTGGACAAGAGTTTGGAAAGCTTCTTCTACCCACAAATATGCCTGCCTCCCCCTGTGTGCATACTTTTGCTTTCTCCTCTTAATGTAAAGACAACACTCTTACTGCTTGCTCTACAAAAATTGCATTAGTTGCAAAACTAAAACCCAATCTAAAACCTCGCAAATATGCTCAATTCTAAATGAGGGCGTCACTTCAATTCTGCAAATTGAAACCCAAGTAAAAACCTTGCAAGGACGAAAATTGAGACGCCGCCGCTGCCTTGTCCAACGAACTGGACCTACGGTTTCCCCCAGTGCTCGAGGAGAGGGTCCGGCAGGGCCATGACAGTGCCTCCATGGAGGTTGAAAGTGCATGGAGCCCCCATTTGTGGTTTTGGTAATTAATGACAATCCCTATGGACTAATGGTTTCATTGAGTTATATTTGAAGGGCTTTTCCATAGGTTGTGCTTGAAGTCCATGCTATGCAAATGAAGATATACATCCATTATTGGCATCAAGATCATTGATGTGAAGATATGAATATGATATGATCAAGAGAAGAAATGATGATGGAGTTCTTGTGTTGAACTCAAGTAAGCCATGCTCTATCTCATGTGTTAAGCCATGAAGAATCAAGATCTTGAGTGTTTGATTTCAAGAGAAGAATTCAACATATGGCTCTAAGTCGTGGTCATGATGGACTCATGTGTTGAGCCCTAGTCGACCAAGGCTTTGAGCATGCAAGCAAGTGAAGAATTCATTATGTGTCTCAAGATATTGTGATAGAGCATGAAGAAGATTAAGTGATGGCCAAAGTGGTGTTCAAGGTGTGATTCGAAGAATGGTCATGTGAGAGTTGAGCCTTTGGCAAGTGTGTCTTGGAGAATGAAGATTGTTTGATAATTCATGTTTATCTTCAAGACACCATCATAATGAAGTTAGAAGAAAAGATACGAGGTTGATCAAGTCAAAGTATAAAGATTGGATTCAATTTGATCAACTCACAAAGCATATATGGTGTACCATGTGGATCAAGTGATCTTGTGGTACGGTAAGCAATTGTTAATTGTGCTCTGTGGACTAACCCATGATATATGTGTTTGGTGTTTCTATATGTGGTTAGGTATCTTTCCATGAGCTTGCGTCAAAAGCAATATTTCGTGTAGCCCATGAGAGGATGATATCAAGTGTTGATCGTCATCAAGGTTGAGAAGTGCAAGTTCAAGATGAACATGCTTGAATCTTGCCGTCCATTTTGGTGTAATGGACATGTGAAGATATTCCTAAATGAGGCTTTCCCATAGTGGAGTATGGGGGAGCAATTTGTAAGTCTTCACCAAGCAAATGAAATCAAGAAAGATGTTCCATCTTGAGGTGGGCATGATTGTCATCATCTAACTCAAGTGAAATGCGCAAGGCAAAGGTACAACCTTGATTGGTTTTCTATTTTGCTGGTCTCAAGGTGGTTGTTGGGAGACCGGGTTATAGGTTTGATAGCCGAACTATCAAGGGGGTTCTCGGGTTAGTAACTTGTTCGCATCGTTCGTAGAGAGCTCAAACCTTTGAATTTTTTACACCATCTTTCTTGGTTCTTATTTCTCTTTTTTTTGGTTGAGCTTTTAGAATTTGTTGTCATCTTCATGATAAGCTTAAGTTTACCAAAAACGGATTTTGTATGAAAAACTTACTGCGTTTTTGTGTTGGAGGTTTTACCGGTTCTTCTTTTATAGAGAGGTTAAACATCTCCCCTTTTGGTTTTATCCTACTTTGCTTTTATTTGTTGTTTCTCTGCACGAGGTGCAAGAGCTTGTTGTTATCTTCAAAACAAGCCCAAGTTCATCGAAAACGGATTCCGTATGCAAAAGATATCGCGTTTCCGTATAACTGGTTTTCCTGTTTTGGAATCCGGATTCAGTTCCGGATTTTCCGGGTCTGGCACCGGGTCGGTCCGGAAAGAATTCCGGGTAAGCACCGGGCGCTTCCGAGCGAGTCCAGTACCTGTTTTTAAGTCCGGTATCAATTCCGGATCATTCCGGGTTTTGTACCGGACAGTGTAAAAACTGTGTAACGGGCAGTTTTCTTCTTGCCCTATATATATGTCTTCTTCCCCAACGGTTAAGCTAGCTTTTTCACACTCTCTCACCTCCATTGTTGACCTTGAATAAAGCTTGCTTCCTCTCCATCCCTCCTATCATTGGTTGACCTCCTCCATTGTTCTTCCTCTCCTATTCGTCCCTAGCACTTGTTGCTTTGGTGGAATTCGAGAGAAAAGGATTTGAGAACCTCTTGTGTTCTTGCTTTGCATTTGTTGCATAGTTTTGAGCTCTCCGGTTCGATTAGTTCGAGTGAGAGCCCGAGTGCTTGTAACTCTTGGAGGGTGACCTCCTAGATGGTTTGGTGGTTGTGACCGCGGTGACCTCTTCGTGGAAGATTATGAAGAGGCCCGGGTCTTCTCCTTCGTGGGGATTGTGAAGTGGTTGTGGAACTTGCCATCTCCGGAGTGGTGGAAAAGCTAACCGTAAGGAAAAGGCCCTTGCTTCGTGTGGGGGCTTGGAGAAGAAGGTGAGCCTTCGTGGCGTACGGGTGTCCTTCGTGGTATCCCGCACCTCTCCAACGGTGACTACCTTTCTTCGTGGAAGGAAACATCGGGATACATCTTTGTCTCCACGTGCCTCGGTTATTTCTATACCCGAGTTTACTTCCTTGTGATAGCCTTCGTGCTTGAAGTTATATATATCTTGTTTATCACTTGTGATATATCTCTTGTGCTCATCTTGCTTAGCTTAAGTTGTTGGTGCACTTAGTTGAGCCTAGCATATTTAGGATTTGTGTTTGAAAACTAAACGATAGTTTATTTCCGCATTCTTTCAAGCCAAATTCGTAATAGATTTTTTAAACGCCTATTCACCCCCCTCTAGGCGACATCTCGATCTTTCAGAGGTAACGGGACCCTCGGGTGTCGCCATTGTCAGCACGGGCCATTGCCGCGCAGGGATCTCGCCCCGGCCCATAGACCCCCAGAGACCGCTGAAGCAGGGACATGCGGGAGACCGGGAAGCAGATCATCGGAGAGGACCACCATCATCGGGAGAGAAGCCACATATCATCACTGTTGAAGTAGGGTGCACCGGCCACCGCAGTGCAACATCCGCCGGATGGATGCCAAACCAGGTCAGCCAGCTAGGGTAACGCGTCGAGCAGGGCTAGTAGCGCTGTCACGGGGACCTGCCACATGCACCTTGCCACTGTCGACCATGGCCGCCGACCCGCAGCCTCCTTCGCGAGGACCGCCGGGGCGCAGTCAAGCAGTCACCGCCGCAACCCCCAGGGTTGCCTCGCGCCGCTCGTGTGCTCGCCGCGTGAGGTAGAGAGGCCTGGCCCTCTAGATCTGGTGTCGCCGCCACGAAACCCTAGGCCCGAAGAAGCTCCGCTCGGTTAGCCTTGTCGAGCTCCCATGCTTGAGGGGGGAAGCTACGGGGAGCAAGGTCCTGTTGTGCCGGATCCGTTCGGACTTTGTCCAGCAGGGAAGGGGGCACTCGAGGTGGGCCGCATCGCCTCCCGAGTCACCCGTAGGGAGGGTGACACGAGGGGGGGGGCTTGGAGCTGCCTACTCAATATTTTCTTAATACAAAAACCATCGAGTATTTGTAAAACCAAAATATTCAAAAAAAATAGTATTTACATTCATATGCAATAAATACTTCAGTTTTGGGGAAAAAAAGTGGTCTGGACCTCTTTTTTGTATATTGAAACAGTAGTGCACTTTCGTAAATACTCGAAATAGGCTTTCGCCCCGCTATATCAATATAGCAACCACCTGATGCAACTTGATTCCACTACTAGGTAAACAGCACAGTCACGCCCAAAAGAAAAGAAAGAGAAAAAAGAAGAGAAAACACAAAGCCGACAACGACAGATCGACGAAAACGAAAGTTACTCGCAACTGCTGTGTCCTCTCCGGCGTATTCCCACTATGATCCTAGCACTCTGAATCGCCGTGTACCAAACAACATCTCCAAGAAGGAAAAGCGGCGACGACGACGCTGCTGTCTGGACTGGTCCTAGGGCTTCCCCGGTACGCTCCGAGGAGTGGGGAAGGGGTACACCGGACGCCCTTCAGGAAGGAAGGGTGACACTCTCAAGCGTCACCGGGTCGGTGCCAAAACGACAAGGATTTCTCCCGACCCCCAAAAAACCACCCCCGTATAATCGGTAGAGCTCCACCCATCTTGCCATCCACCAACATACGCCACCACGGTCTTGCATTCACCATCGTCGTCACACCATGGCAAACGTATCAAGGCCGGCCGGCCCGAGACGAAGCAGCCGTAGACAAGGTCCGACAGTATCACAACCACGCGGGAGGGACCAACCTCCACCGCCATAGACGGTAGCCGACCGGACGCCACGACAAGAGCGCACCGAGTCATTGGAACCGAAGTGCGACTCATCCTGTGAGCCGCGCCCGCACTGTTAACGGGCTTGTACTAAGAGGGGCCGGCGCCAAGGACGTCGCAAGAAAGATCTAGAAGACTGGAGATAACTTGACTTGGACGACACGAAGATATGTAGTCTCCTAGAAGGACTCCAGTCGACACTTTCCTAAGGGAATAGACTTTCCTTGTAACCTAGCGAGCCTCCGTGCATATAAGGAGGACTCGCTGGACGTAGAAGGGATCGAATCCAAGCCCTAAACCCTAGAACATACGGCGACTCGACACCTCAATCGCCGGCGACTTGATACCTCGATCGCCAACCCTTGTAACACCATATTCATATCAATTCCAATCTAGGATAGGCAGGAAGTAGGTCTTTACCTCAAATTGAGGGGCCGAACCTGGGTAAACATTGTCTTCCTCGTGCCCTGTGATCTTAAGCTCGGAGACGCTCGATTCGCACAACCCCACGTCCACAAAGTCATCGCTATGACATCTGCCGAGATTACCCCACGATAGTTGGCGCCCACCGAGGGGCCTGCGGTCAAAAGCGTCACGTTCCGCGCAGGATCAATCAAGGGAGTCGAAGATCTCGTCACCGGCCAGATCAGGATGGTCGACGGCGTGCCTCTGATCGATCATTCGGATTGGGGGCCTGAAGCTGATCACTTGGAAACAGGCCACGTCATCCCGTTCGGATCCATCCACGTTTTCGTCGGCTTCATCAGCAGCAGATCTGCGAGTCCGCAACCTGGTGGCGACTCAGAAGAAGGGGTCGCTATGACCATCGAAGAAGAAGATTCAACAAACAACGAGCAACCGCATCTTGAAGAAGAGGAAGCCCAATCAATTGAGTATGTGCTTGAAGAAAGATTGGGCGGAAATCACGAAGCGAACAGCTCGCCCTCCTGTGGAGATCAGCGCGCGGAAGGCATCTATGCAACGGTGGAAGCTGGAGAAAGGCTAGGCATGGCGCCAGGCAGCTGGACCCCTCCGCCACCTTAAGTCACGGAACCAGCCGCTCCAGGAGTCGCAGCGTCAGGATCAGCCGCACCAGGAGTCGCGGCGTCAGGATCAGCCGCACCAGGAGTCGCGGCACTCGAGTTAACCGCACCAGGAGTTGCAGCGCCAGGATCGCTCACCTCAGGAGCTGTGGCCCCAAAGGAGTAGCAGGTGGTGCGGCTCAAGCAAACAACACCTCTGCAGGGCCCACTACCACTCCAATTACAGGACAAACACCATATGGCCCACTCTACACACCCATAACAGCGGTAAACGCCGTGGCGAGGGTATCTGAGATTGAAGCCACAAGGATAGGACTCTACGATGAAGTACAGAGGATAGTTGATGAGCGCAGTAGGCTTATGCGAGAGGATCAGCGGCTTCGCCAAGAGCAACAGCGACTCACGGCCGATGTGGCCCTTATGCAAACACAACAAAGTGAAATCAATACCCAACCTCATAGGCGCTATGCAAGCCGTCTGCAGCCGGGGTTGGTCACAGTAGATCCAACATCTTTGTTCCAATCACCACGGGAAAGATCAGCGGAGGCGGCACCTGCGAACATACCAGCAATCCCATCAGTCGCAGTTAACGCGCCACGGGCAGGGGCGACTCCATCAACAGTCGAGCATCAGAAGTCGCGGCTCCCTCAGCAACGCCCCCCGCACCAACTTTCACCATGCAGAATCCACCTCGAGCCGCGAATACGCCAGGATCGAGGGCCGTGGTCCAAGCAAACGGTAGGATGGTAATGCCACCACCAATGCCCGCCGTGTTCTCACAGCCACAGTCAATGCAGCCGCCCAGATTCCATACGCCTCAAGGACACTATGTCAACCCGGTGGACAACGTTTATGCGGCCACCCATATCTTGTCCAGGCTCATACCAGTGGGAAACACACCCATGGATAGGGAAGCGAGGCGTGCGATAGAGATGTTAAGTACAGCAGTGGTCCAGCAAGCCAACATGTCTGAACATGCGGGGTGACTACATTCCACACCCAACAACAGCCAAGCTACGGCGCAAAGAATCATTCACTCCGAGCCGCCGCAAGCTGCGGCTTCAAGTTCAGCTCGGCGCCAAAGAGAAAGAGACCAACCAGCAGTACCAGCGCAGCCTCCACAAACGCAACCAATCACTGCCAGAATAGAAGCACCACAACACCAGGTGGGGACCAACGCGCCCGGAAGGCCAATTCCGTCTAACTTGTCCACGCGGCTTAAGGGGCCAGTATGTTTTAGTGAGCGGATCAGATCTGAGCCGTTCCCAGCAGATTTTAAAGGGCCTCGTAAAGTCACAAATTACAACGCCAGTATGGATCCCACTACCTGGTTGAATAACTATGAGATGGGCATGAGCATCCTCAACGCCTCTGAAGAAATATGTGCCCGATACTTGAATATGATGTTAGAAGGCGCAGGGCAATCCATCCTTCGGGCATATTTATCAAGTATATAGCAAACAGGTGTTTTTATCTATATAACAGTGATAATCAGAGTAAGAACCTCATGCCTTTATGTAAACATGAAAGAAGAATATTGGGTTAAAATGTACACACCAAAAAATTTATTATATTTTCTGTTCAATTGCATCAGCTATCTAGTCGGACGGGTACATTGTAATAATTCAGTTACTGCACTTTGATGCCAACAGGCAACCTTTACCAACGCTAAACAGAAGCATATAGCGGAATTATCATTTAACTTCTTAATTAACCACGAGTCAACGTGCCAGCTGAAATACCACATAAAACAGTATACACATTTTGCTGCGACAATAGTTCAAAAAATGCAGTAAAGTTCACCATCTTGGAAACTGGAATAATCCATCCGGTCCCAGATACATAGGTTGTAAATTTGACTCTCTTGCCCAACATTTCTATGAGTAGAATCAATCCATCATCAATCCTTCGATTTTGATAAAATCATTAAGAAGTGTGCACACTAACACTAGATCTCACAACTGATACTATAACATCAAATACTATGAATTCTTTCTCCATCTTGGAGACTAAGCAATATTCGTCACAGCAAGGTGCTAACAAGAAGCACTCAGCTAGTAAAACACTATTTCTCCTTGAAGGATAGCAATAACCATCATTTCATCAAACATAGCAAGGCTCACCAAAGTCCTTGTTATCCGTCATACACGAAGTATGAAGCAACATCTAATCAGCCAGGCCACAATGTGCTTGAAGAAAATCCAAACTAGACAATCCATCCAACTAAAAACAAACGGAAACTGGCAACCATAAGGCTTATTCCCACTTCTCAGTGCAAGAATAACAAGATTGACAATGCATTTGGAGCATATCAAGACGATGAGAGCATAAGTATGCAGTAAGTGGTGTGTAATGACACTAGCACAACAACAGCTGATACCATAGCATCAAGTAATCTGAGTGTTCTCTCCATCTCAGTGACTAAGCAATATTCATCGATCATTGAAGGAAATGTAATAGGATCAAGCCTCTCACCAGTGCGGATAACCAAGTCAAACATAGTGTGTTCTTCCATTACCCTTCAAAGGCCTATGACGAATACCCTTGTTCTTTATTTCAGTAATCAATTCCTGGGCTTTCACGGTATCACCTTGATTAATATAACCCTCAATCATGCACCTATAAACAGCTGCGTTAGGTTGCACTCCCATATCTACCATCTCACTGAATTTTGCCATAGCATCATTCATCCTGCCCATTCTGCAAAACGCAGCTATCACAATTAAATATGTGACTTCATTAGGGTTCACACCCTGCTTCAACATGTCCTCGAAAAAATGCATAGCCACATCCATAGCTCCACACTTAGCAAATGCATCAATCAGTATGGTGTAAACATGGAGGTCAGGTACAATTCCATCTCGTACCATCCGCTCACAGAAATCAATCATAGCAGTGAAGGATCCTTCTGCTGCGTACCCATTAAGAATAATAGAGTATGAAACAACATCAGGTTTACGGCCCTTCTCAGCCATGGAATGAAACAATTCTGCAGCTTCTTTGGTTCTTCCATTCTTGCAAAAAAAGCCCATGACTGAGTTGCAAGCAAAAACGTCTCGTAGGATACCTTGAGTTCTCATTTCTTTCAACAACCTAACGACCTCTTTCGGCTGGCGCAAAGTGGAATATCCATGGATCAAGCTATTATATGCCACTGTATCCGGCCGAACACCATTATCAACCATTTGTCGAAGGACCGCCTCTGCCTTGTCCATTGCTCCTGCTTTGGACAGCCCATCAGTAAATGAGGTATATGTCACCACATCAGGCACAACTCCCTGCTGTATCATTTCATGGAATAGATCCCATGCTTTGCTTATTTCACCCTCCTTCAAGAAGCCATCTATTACCATGTTGTATGAAATCACGTCGGGAGAGTGGTCTGATCCTTTTCCGGCCATCATCCGGAGCAGGTCAAGCGCACGCTGGCTCCTCCCGTTTTTGCAGAAGCTCTTGAGAATTACTGAGTAGGAGATGACATTAGGCAGGTCATCAGGCAACCTGTGGAGCAGGATGTCTAGAGCCTCCTCTGCCCGTTTCATATCACAAAGGCACTTGAATAAGCTGTTGAAGGTAATTGTGTCGGCCGTGACGCCTGTCTTGAGGAGGTGGCCGATGAGGGCAGGCCCTAGGTCTGGGCGGCACGCGCGGCAGCAGCAGTCAATTAGTATGTTGTAGGTGTGAATAGTTGGTGTCATCACCCGACGGCGGCCTGCTTTGGCCATACGTCTGAAGAGACCGATGGCGAGGGCAGGGCCATCGGGGCACGCCGTGCAGGGTGGCGCACGCGCGAGGGCAACAAATAAGCCGTTGAGCGCGCGTGTTGTTACCGTGACTGGTTGACGCAGCATTTTGTCGAACAGTTGATGCGCGAGGTCCGGCCAGAGCGTCCCGGAGCTGAGATGATCCTTGAGTTCGTTCAGCAGCTCGTTGGCGACGGAGCTGGAGGAAGAACCGGGTCGGAGACGAGACATTGCCGCTGCCTAGGAGGTCCCGCCCCTTGCTGCGGCGGTGGCGAATGCGGGCGGCAACGACCAACCGCCGGCGCGAGCCCTGGTGGAGGACGACGGACGGAGAACCGCACAAAGTTCTCCGTCCTTCCTGTAGCGCCGGTGAATGCTGGAGCACGCCGGCGTTGACGAACCGCCGGCGGAACCGCTTCTGGGATGGGACTTGGGAGGAAGGCGGACGGAGGTGGGGTTTGATATTTGAATGGGGAAATTTTGGGTCAGGATTCGATTTGGAGCTCTGTGTGTGCATCATGCATTTTGCGGGAGACTGAGCCTTGGTAGCGGTTTCGATTTACTGATTTACTGATTTATTAGTACGAGACTGGGCTTGGGAGCGGTTTCGATTTAGCCAGTGTCTCTTCTTGTATTTTTTACGACAATGATTTATTTGTATGGGCCAACATTTTTTAGCACATCTTCCTTCATCCCAAAATATATCACGTACATAAATTTACTCAAATGGTTTCTATGTTTGATCAAGTACATATAAATTATATGAAGATCAACATTACCATATCGATATCAATACATCCAAACATGATATATTTGTTGTCATGTATTTATTCAGTATTATAGTATATCCTCTTCTTTTTATATGGTCAAACTTAATAAATATGTCCTGTATTTTAGGAAAGAGGGAGTATAAAACAACGTTATTGGAGAAATGCATCGAATATACCTTCCCATGTTTTGAATTGTGTGTAGGTTTTAAGTGTAATCATTCTTTATCTTGACCTATCAACGAAAATGAGAACAATATTAATTTTAGTTCATCGTCTTAGAATGCTACTGTAAAGGTTTTTAATATGCTCGTATGGATTATCTTCTGGTTTTCCTGCAAAAGTTTCTTTCTCGATGCATTGTATCAAGATAACATTAATTTGATATGCTCTATTTAGTTGAGGGAAGCTTATATTTGAGTGGCATTCAGATATAAACGATGGTAGCTTTTTATGGATAGCGAGAAGTATAAAAGATAAGTACTAAAATAGCAAGATAAAAAAATGAAACAAAAATACACTAAGTGTGAATGGAGACAATGATCAATCACTATACTCCCCGACAATGGCACCAAAAAAGAGCGGGAGGACCCAATCTGATAAACATGTTTAAAAGAACTTCAATGGATGTTATAAAATAAAGTACATCTAATCCTATATGATTCTTGTATCATGCTTCCGTTCTTAAAACCCTAATTAAAAACCTTGTAAATATGCCCAAGCCTAAATCAGTAAACCTTGTGATGAAAATGTTAAACAAAATCCTCTCTCGTAAAAGTTTGGGGTCTTTATATCCCAGCGAGGCCATGAATTTTTAAAAGTTTTCAAAAAACTGTTTGGTACATGTATATTATACTGCCTGGTAATAACATTTTTATTTTAACATAATTTGCAAGGTTTTTTTTTTCCTTTTCCTCTTTTTTATCAATAATTTACTGACCTTTTTCATTTTTCTTCATTCTTGGAAAAAAATTGTTTGGCCTCGGCATCGTTTTTCAAGACATTTCTTTTCGTGATACCTTATATTTCAGTTTATCTTCAGTACATCTTGGTTCATTGAAGCCATTACGTCGTAATATTTATTCTCTTAAATAACAGGGTTTTATTAAGCGCTAGACGCTGATTGAGCTTTAGCCTTTTTATTTTTCTAAAGGATTAAAGCGAGCAACACAATTAAGTGCACATTTAAGCGTAGTTAAGTTCGGCACCTAAGCAAGGTTAAGCATGTGCCTAGGCGTGCTTTTTATAACCTTGCTAAATGTACATACTACAATAACTCTCTGGGCCATGTGTTGTCCAAAACATCGTGTATTCCTGAAAAATACGGCTACTTACATATTATAGTTTTGAAAATTCTGTTGATTACAGAAACATACAGCAGCAACTATGGACGGAGACATATCATTACTGGAAGTTCATAACTGAATACTTACGGTCATTCGATCATATACATTTACAACACAACAAAGTCTGCATGAAAACTTCGTCCAGAAATGAATATTTAGCAACAGGTTATTGTTACATGCAGCTAAAGGTCTCGGCGGAACAGATTGTAGGCAGAGATGAGGGAGTTGATGGCAAAAACCACGAATGCCAGGAAAGATATGACTATAGAGCTGTTCGCCATTTTCGGGAAAGGATCGCTCCCCCAGTTGTCGACCCAATCGCTTACCCGAGCAGTTGCTGATGATGAGGAGGATATCAAGAGGTATGCCAGCACCTGCAATTCAAAAAAAAAAACATTGGTATCTCCTAGCAGAGATTCAAAAATTTACTATTTGTAACATGTTGCAAGGTTATCTCAAGCAAACAGAGAAAAATGAAAAACTAAGAAACATTATGTTAACACACAGTTGGTACGAAACAAGAACATGAAAGCTCTGGAAAGCTACCATATGGAACGTAAACAAAATCGGCACTAAAGAAAATGCTTTAACTGTGACAAAGTGAATTTTGTTTTACGGATGGATTTATCTCAAGATTTCTATTCACGTAGCTGGCCAACATAAGAAACAAAAGAATAATAAAAAGAGCAACTCCAATGAATAGTTTAAATGGCATAATCCTCCCTACTTTTTGTCCTTTTTTTTGTACACGTGCCCATCTAAACCATTTGCCTGATCAATGACAGATGCATTGCACATGATGTGGTACTGCTCAAAACCAGGTCAGTCACACACGAGAGAAGTATGTGTGGCTTAAAACTGAAATTATATGTACAAGCATGAGCGAAATGGCTAATACAGTATCATCACAATGAAGGTTTTAGCATCAAGCACCCAGCTAACAATATCTTCACAGAAACCATTCACCCGTACTAAAGCTTCACGATCAATGACTAACTGCAGTGTTTGACTGTTCTAACTTCAGAACACAATCATTAAATGAAAGAAAATGAAATTTATCTCTTTTTCTTGAAAGGCAGCAATAACTCTCCAATTGCCACTCATCAATAGTTCACTCTTTTGGAATAAAGTAAACATATGAAGACCTGCCTAAAGCAATTGGTGTCCATCATATGAAGTACGAAGAGCACTCAAGCCCGCAAGCCCATGAGGCAATATGCATTCAACACCTAATCAGCCAGTTTACACCAGAACCAAAATAAATAATGTAGTGTCAGTCCAAACTAGACTATGTATCCAACCACCAATAAACAGCTGCTAATAAGTTAGGACAATCAGAATGTACGCTTAGTTCAGATTTCTCAAATTTTAGTGCAAGTTAGGACAAATCAGAATGTACGCATTTGGAGCATATCAAGATAATGGGAGCATAAATATGCTAACGGCGATTGCAGCACAAAAAGGAGCATAAACATGCCAACGTCGATTGCCGCACAAGAAAGAAGCAAATCGGTAATCACAAGAAAGAAATCTTCAGGAGCTTAGAAAGTTTATGCTTTGCTTCACCATGCTGACTTCGTACCTTACCCTTATTCCCTTCTAACATCACATAACTTACAGGTTGCACAACACTAAAGATACCTACCGAGAAGGAGCAAGAGGCTCTGAGATGCAAACCTTTTTTTGAAACTTAAAACACCCAATATATTAGGTCAGCAAGCCGCCTCATTAAAAACCTTCCAGTCCCGTTAGGTACCCTGGTAAGGAAAAGAGCGCGTCTGAAACTTGCCGCCTTAAACATCCACAATGGTTACATCGTGTATCAAGCTACTAAGCAGAAATCTAGGGGGCTCATCGTCCCAATTACAAGAGGAACCACTTAAGAAACACTCGCTAGCTAGAGCATGAGCTACTTTATTTGCTTCCCTCGGACAATGTTTAAAAGAAACACTGCCAATTGGTGCGATGAGATCCATACACTCTGCAAAAATTGCGGATGCCTCACTCCACCATCTATCTTCTCCATTGCAAGCATCTATTACCTCCATCGAATCTGATTCAGCTTGTACTTTTGCGAAACCAAGCCGGTTGACAAGAGCCAGTCCCTCTCTCATTGCAATAGCTTCAGCCATTGAAGCCGTCGCCACATGCGGAATAAACATAGTCGCCGCCGCCACAAATTTTCCTTGAAAATCTCGGATCACAGCACCTATAGAACCAGCGCCAACATCCTCATGAAAAGAGGCATCCACATTAAGTTTAATATGGCGTGGGTCTGGTTTAGACCACCTAGCCCCATTACCACTTCCTGTAGACTTGAAGGAGCTCGCAGCATTAGCTGTAATTGAAAGGATTGACATCATGCATTGATTAATAGCTGGAACTGTTTCATTATGAGTGCGCCGGCGTCTAATCCACCATAAATACCAAGACGCCACGGCCACCGTTTCTTTAAAACCAACATTAGTAAAACCTGGGAGGTTGTTGTTTGGACTTCGGAATAGAAATTCCAGAACAGCCGATCCAGACCTATCCACATGAGTCGCATCATCAATAGTTTCTGAAATGCCCAAATAAGACCAAATATCCTTTGCAATTTGACACTGAAACAATAGGTGCATCACATCCTCTGGTCCTTGATTACATATCGGACAACCACCAGAAGTTCCAATGTGTCGATTGTAGAGAATTGATTTTAATGGGATAATACCATGGAGAGCTCTCCAAATAAATATCTTTACTTTACTCGGAATTTTCAAGCTCCAAATAATTTTCCAGACTGGATTTAGAGTTGATCCTCCAGGAAGTGCTAACTGTCCCGCATGCGAACCAAATTGATGTCGCCATTGGATATAGTATCCTGAGCGAACCGTGTATTTGCCATGTTTTGTCTCTCCCCAAGCAATAAAATCTTCAAAGCTCTGACTATGAATAGGGATTTGAAGTATACGGCGTCTATCTACATCTCCAAACAGATCCATGAGAATAACCTCATCCCATTGTCCAGTATGGGGATTTATCAAGTCACAAACTTTAGTATAAACAGCACGTCCCCTTGGCGACATTATCCTCCTAGTAGGACTACTAGGAATCCATGGATCGCTCCAAATATTAATTTTCTCTCCATTGCCAACTCTCCAAATGTAACCCCTTTTAAATGTAGACAAACCAGCGATAATACTTTGCCAGGTAAAGGAAGAACCCGCCTTTGGGCCAGCTTTAAGAATATCACCATCAGGATAGTACTTGGCCCGCAGAACACGTGCACATAATGATTCTGGTGCATTCACAAGTCTCCAGACCTGTTTCGCCAACATAGCTAGATTAAAAGAATGAAAATCTCTAAATCCCATACCTCCTTCCTTTTTAGGATAGCACAACTTCCACCATGCAAACCAATGCATTTTATTGCTGTTATCATCATCACCCCACCAAAACTTTGATATAGCATCCATCATTCTTTTACAAATACCTTTCGGTAATAAGAACACCGACATAGCATACACAGAGATGGCTTGTGCCACAGCTTTCAACAAAATTTCTTTACCTCCAATAGATAAGAGCTTCTCTTTCCACCCATTAATTCTCTGAATAATTCTCTCGATAAAATGCTCAAAACAATCACTTCTGTCTGCCCCAACTAGCGCAGGAAGCCCCAAATATTTGTCCGAGAGAGCTTCCGTATCAATATGAAGAGCCTCACAAATTTCAGCCCTAACTAGTACATTAGTATTGGGAGAGAAAAATATACTTGACTTTGCCAAACTCACCAATTGTCCTGAATTTGCACAGTACGTGTCCAAAACCCGTTGTAAGGAAGTTGCATTATTCATATCAGCTTTCATAAGGATTAAGGAATCGTCAGCAAAAAGTAGATGTGATACTGACGGTGCATTCCTGCACACCCTCAACCCATCAATGCCACCAACTTCTTCTTCATACAACAGAAGACTGGATAACCCCTCCGCACATAACAAGAACAAATAAGGAGATAGAGGGTCCCCTTGACGGAGCCCTCTAGTAGGAGTAAACATATCGGTTTCTTCAGAATTAAACCTCACCTGATATCTCACCGATCTAACACAAGCCATCATCAAAGATATCCATCTTTCGGAGAATCCCAATTTCCGCATCATATTTTCCAAGAAAATCCATTCCACTCTATCATAAGCTTTGTGCATATCTAACTTGACAGCACAATATCCATTGCTCCCTGACCTCTTATTTTTTATAGCATGAACACTCTCATACGCCACCAGAACATTGTCAGTAATAAGACGGCCTGGAACGAAAGCACTTTGCATAGGAGAAATCACATCCGGCAAAATCTCCTTTAATCTTAGGGCAAGCATCTTAGAAATTATCTTATATATGACGTTACATAAACTTATAGGTCGGAATTGTGTTACCAGTTCTGGATTATCTACCTTAGGAATCAACACCACTGTAGTATCATTCCACCCTTCCGGAATAAGTCCCGTACTCAAAGCCTGCAAGATCTCTTGTGTGATCTCATCCCCACAGACACACCAGAATTTTTTATAGAATATTGCATGAAGCCCATCAGGGCCGGGGGCTTTAAAATCTCCAATGCTAAATGCAGCCTTTTTCACATCCTCAGCCGAGAAAGGAGCATCTAATTTTTCATTCATCAATTGAGTAACCCTCGGCTGTATTTTCTCAAGCACGGCCGGATCAATCTCCTGGACCTCAGACGAGAAAAGATTAGCAAAATAATGAAGTACAAAAGGTTTTAGTGCATCTGTACCTTCTAGCCAATTATTTGCATCATCTTTTAACCTCGTAATATAATTCCTCTTTCGCCGCGCTGATGCAAAATTATGAAAAAATGATGTATTTCTATCTCCATGTTGAATCCAGTTGGCCCTAGAACGCTGCGACCAATATACCTCTTCTTGCTCCAGTAATAATTCTATAAGATTTGCCATTTCTTTCGCCTTAGCCTCGCTCTCATCAGTAATCTGTCCACTCATAGCTTCCTCCAACTCACGTTGAGCTTTACGTAATCTTTTCTTGGGTTTTTGCAAAACTGTAGAATCCCACTCATGCATGGCTGCATGCATACGCCCTAGCCTGGCAAGCACACCTCCATGCGTCTCACCTGCTGCCTCCCAAGCATTCACGACCACATCACGAAATCCTTCCTCTCTCAGCCACCTTGCCTCAAAGCGACGAGGCCCTCTTTGGTTTCTGCCAATACTAGCCTGGAATTCCGTATCAAGCATGATAGGTCTGTGGTCTGACCGTACATATCCTAGATGTTGGACAACAGCTCCAGGATGCATGGAGACCCAATCGCCATTGGCAACGGCACGATCAAGCCTCTCCCTAATTCTGCCTCGCTTCCACGTGTATGCATCTCCTGCAAACCCAAGATCATCAAGATTACAGTCTGTTAAGGCGTCGCGGAAAGCTTGCATGTATGCATGTGGCCTCATATTGCCCCCATCCTTTTCTGTTGAATATAGAATCTCATTAAAGTCGCCAATAATAACCCAAGGAAGATTTGAGTTATTATTTAGCTCTCTTAATTTATCCCAGGTTTTGTATTTGTCCTCCCACCGAGGCTCGCCATATATACCTGTTAGCCTCCAAATTTTCCCCGGTGATTCTAAAACTTTCACATCAATATACTTAGGTGCTGAAAAAATTTGTTGAATAATAATCTCCTTCTTCCATAAAAGAATAACTCCTCCACTTCTACCATCACTGCGATTTACGATCTTTAAATCCATATTTAATCTCCTTCTCAAACACTCTGCCGGATAATCGTCGAGGTGTGTCTCTGACAAGAACAACACATCAGGGTCACTACGCCTTCGGAGATCCAAAAGCGAACGAACTGTCGGGTCATTCCCCAAACCCTGACAGTTCAAAGATAAGATTTTCATTGTGGCCGGACGGACTCCACAAAAGAGCCCGCCGATCCTGGTGAAGTGGAGTTTGCTCCGTCCTTCTTTGTTCGCTTCGAACGATTTTCCTCAGTCTCATCTGTCTCAAGTAAATTTTGATCAAGTTCCCCATCCACTTTCATAGCTGTGGCACTATTTTCAACAAGCTTCTCCTCAGTTACGATCGCCTCATTTTTTGCCAACTCATTAAGCATTAATCTTCTTTTTGCTCCTGCTTCAGAATTTTCCTTCTCTGGTAACTCCTTGTCCACAATTTTTAAATGACTAGGTTCTGTTCCCAACAGATGATCTTCTGGTAAAACAGCCTTTTCAGCCAGCGATAGAGCATTGTGTCGCCAACTTGTGTGGACCAAGCCCCTCCCAGACAATGTGTCACCACGACCAGCAGGGTCCCTACCACGCCCTCTGACCCCATAACCACGGCCACCATTAAAACCCCCACGGTTTCCTCCAAACTTCTTGCCACGCCATGTAGACCAATCAGCCTTAAGCCAATCTCCCCACTTAAGCTTCTCTTCATCATGTTCTCCCGTACCGCATTCTAGATGTGTATGTCCGAGAACTCCACATGCACCACAAAATTTTGGGATCTTTTCATATTTCAAAGCGTAGACCTCTCTTTGACCTCCTCTCGAAACTGAGACAATCCGAGCAAGAGCCTTCCTGACATCAAGTCTAACTCGTGCTCTCACAAAATTACCAGCGCCATGAACATCAGTTTCTACCTCCAGCACCTTACCCACCCTCTTCTCCGTCAGGTTGGTAATAAGAGTTTTGTCACGATATCCAATAGGCAATTTATGAATTTGGATCCAAGCAGGAATAAAATTAAGATCGATAGCTGCAATAGACTCAAGACCATCATAGGGTTCAATACTTACAGCATTCTGTCGGAAGTGCCATGGACCACCTTTTTCAATTTTCAGCCAATCCCCTAAGCAGAAACATTGGATAGTGAACAAAGTTTCCTCCAAGGACGTGAATTTCACCTCCTTAGCCGGACTCCATGCTATCATCATATGTTGTTCAAACGTTTGAGGACTGAACGGATTTGTTGTATGCACCCGAACCAGTGCCATCCACTTAATTCCGTCCTTCGCGACCTCAGTTTCATCTTCAAACACCAGATCATCAAATTCCTCTTCATCAATACCGAGCCTTTGAATCATCTCCTCCAGGTCTTCTCCCTTCCGAGTACTTGGCAGACCAGATTGATTCGCCGAAGTTTCAGAAGAAGCAGACGCCATTGTTTCAATCAGATCGAGAAGGTGCAGCCCCTCCCGAGACCTCCCGAGCAGCCTTATGGACAACGATCAGACCTGAACCTGATCCGATACGTACACCACCTGGTAAGGCACAGGCGGGAGAGAGACGAACTCCACGCCGGAACGAATTCCGGTGAGCGGAGGCTTGAAACCCTAATCGCCAGAGGCGGCTAGGTCGTGCGTACCTTGATCGATTGTTCTTTTTTTCAGCTTTTCCTCTGAGATGCAAACCTGATCCATGGTGAAGTCGAAATAATCGCCCTTGGGCCGGGGAATCAAATGTTTCTTCCTCATCAAGTGTGCGCCGATCGCGAAGAACTGGAACACGGAGTACAAGAATCCGATCACGTTCACCGCCTCTGAGTACCTGGGCCGCAGCAGAACACAACCGTGTAAAGGAAATTAACCAACGGAAGAACCCTAACCGAACAGCAGGATATTTTGTGAACTGAATTTTGGAAGGGGGAACTTTGTTTGTTTCTTATTTTGCTTACCGTAGCTGGGTGTAGTTGCTGTAGGAGTCGAGGGCCCAGCCCTTGCGGGTGTCGGCCGCGAGGACCGCGAGCGCCGTCAGGCAGAGCCCCGCGGCCGCGAACCGCGCAACCAGCGCGGTGCGCTGCAGCGCCGCCGCGCGGCGTTTCCTGTACATGATGTCGGGCACGACCCTGCGGTCCCGTTCGGCGGACCTACCCGCCGCCGACGCCGGCACCGGAGGCGGCGCGCCGCGCGGCGGAGGCAGAGGCGGCGGCGGCGAGGCCTGCACGTGCGGCAGCGGCGGCCGCGCCTTCGGCTCTGGCACCCACTGCTGCGGCTGCGGCCTCGTCTGCGGATACAGAGGCGGCGGCAGCTGCTGCCTCGGGGGCGGAGGAGGAGGAGGGCGGCGGCGGTCCTTGGTGCGGGTGCCGTTCCAGGAGTACCACGAGCGGCCGTCGCCCGCGACCTCCGAGGTGCGCTCCGCGGCGCGCGGCCGGATGTACTCGGCGGCGTTGGAGATGGAGACGGCGGTGGAGGGGGCGGACGCGGCGGGGAGGCGGGGCCCTCCTCCTCCGACAAATCGCCGCCGCCCGCCCGCTGCTGCTGCTGCGCCGGCGGCGGAAGCGGGGCCACAGGAGGGTCCTCTGGATCCCCGCCGGCTGCGCGCGGCGGCGACGGCGGCGGCTGCACCTCGGCCATCAATTTGGGGAGGAGGCAGGAGAGTTGGTTGGGAGGGGAGGGGAGTGGGGTTTCTCTGTCTGTCGAGCGCGTTGCTTCGTGGTGGTGCTCGGGGAAAGTTTTGAAAGAGCTTGGATACGTGGATTGGAGGATCATCTGTGTACCACACTACCACCGCGTGGTGTGTGAAAAGTGATTCCATAATCTGTACAAGGCTAGTTTTGCTTTCATGCTAATTAATTTATGGAGTATTTTTATTTTAAGGTGACTGAAATGTTTAAAGCTTCCTTCACTCTTATGTCTACAAAAAGTGTAGTTGTACAAAAAGAGAGTAAAATGCATGGGCATTAATTCGAAAGAGAGTAAAATGCATGTGTCTACAAATAAAGTGTAGTAAGATGTGTCATCGGTCACGTCCGACACCTTTTCCCGTGCCCGCATCTCTGCCAAGTGTCGCTCCCTCTCGCTCGCTCTCTTCCCGGTACACACTTGAGCTTCTCTCGACCTTCAACTTGTACGTGGCTTCCCACCGACAACGAGCTAGCGAGGTGGGGAACTCGAGGTGGGAGAGAGTAGGACACTGTCGTGCCAATTGATTCGGTTGCCGAGGGTAAGAGTTGTGGGCTCACACATGGAATGGTGTGGCGAGATACTAACGGGACGGATACCCAATAGCCTAACAGGGCGAGGACGGGGAAATCCCTCCATGGAGCCTCCAAGGGGACCTCGGCCCCTGCATGTCAATGTAACAACTATTTAATATGCGCCCAAAAAACTATCCTCTTTGTACCCACTGACATCCTCACTTACTCCCTCGCTCTTAGACCCTAGCCACCACACGGCTCACAGTCTCGCGCCACTTCTCACTTCCTAATCCCAAATCGTGGCTCTCACCTGCCTCCACGACTCGCACCGGCGAGCTCATCTCCATCCGGTCTCCCTTCCCGTCCATCATGAGGAGCTTGGGAGACGTGAACGTTTGACAGTGATGGGCTACGTTTTTCGCGTCGGTGTGCGTCGAGCAGCATCCAGATCGACTTCTCCCGCAAAGAGCAGCAACCGACCAATCGCTTGGCACTCCCTTCCTCTATTTTTTTGCATATCCATGTCCCCGTGGAGATCTAGTATCCATGATTGACGAAGATGGACCCCCCCCCCCCTCGCGTGTGAGGCTTGGCGGGGACGATGGTGTGTCCTCCAGAGATTCCTATCCTCGCTACCACCTCTTTGGTGGACCAATTATCCACCTATAGAATTTTGATGTGCGGTTTCAAACATATATGAGCTAGTTGACATATCCTTCATTGCTTTAACACAGCTGATATGATGCATATTTACTAAAAATACAATCGCAACAACTATGAAGTAAAGCTAAATATAGAGAAAAAATTGACTGAAACTTCATGAAGTGAGTGGAACTTTCAATTACAAGTCTTTTAGCGATTCTGTAATAAACTGTCGTCTACTCTAAAATTGTTTCGCTATGCCTTTCTTACTCCTCGGAATATCGGCGCACATGAATTCTGTTGCAGTTGCGACTCCTACAAAAAAAGTCTGAAATGAGTTTTGCTGAAAAGAATAACCTTTGCATCGATGGACACGAACACATTTGATTAACCAGCTCATTTGTCCTAGGTATCTATTCGTTGTCACTTGTGGATGTGATGGAGGTCCTTTTTGACACTGCCATGACCCCATACCAATCTTCTGTTTCTTACTTTCTTTAGCTTTCTCCATTTAGTTACCGCTTTGTGTATGCTTTGTAGTGCGACACCACTACCAGCTAGGTGGACCACCATACGTCGTAGATTCTTGGATTCTTTTCTCTTGCCCTTTGGTTATGTGGTTACATCTCGTGGACTTGGCTAGGTTCCTTTCAGTGCCTCTGTGTACTCCAAGTACCATCATCTCGCTCAATTTATATTACTTGTGAAATGATTTGTTTCCTTATTCGGCCCAGTAAAAGCCCAGTATCGTATTTCGACCTAGGTTGGGATTACGGATGGCACCCGCCGGGTTCGGGGCCGGGTTTGGCATCCCCATACCCGCACCCGGTCCCTCCACCCGCACCCGCCACCCGCACCATACCCGCCGGCGGGTCAAGATCTCTACCATACCCGCGACCCGGCGGGTACGCGGGACCCGCCCCGTACCCGCCCCGTACCCGCCAAGCATTGCAGCAGCACAGAAAATGGGGAGAGAGTGGCTGGGTTAGGCGAGAGTTAGAGTGTGAGGCAATGACATGTGGGCCACTCCTTAGACATAGCGGATATGCGGGTCTACGGGTATGGGTTTGGCACCCCTATACCCGTCCCCGCTAGACCCGACGGGTCTAGGTTTTTACCAATGAGCAGCCCCGTGGGTTTTTTTCTTACCAAACCCGCCCCATTTAATGCGGGTGCCCGTCGGGTATCGGGTTTGCGGGTACCCATTGCCATCCATAGTTGGGATCATTGGACTGCTCTGGAGGTTGCGCTTTCACGATTTTTCCGAGTTTGTGTTTCTTGCGGAAACGATTTTTCTAAGTTTACAATAGGGAGTAGAACACCAATAAACCACAATACATATACTACATGTATATATGATTTATTTTTTAAAAAAATTATTGGGTATGATTTAGCTTTGCTCCGCCATAAAAACGGGCGTTCGTCCTCCACGGTCAGAAACCCTAGCTAAGTGGTTTATCCTTTGAAGGCAAATGTTTTTTGGATCTGGTTGTATCAATGCAATGCATATATGTTGTTACGATAAAGATATAGGCTGTTTGTAAATTACTTTTCATAGAATACATGTCAAACAAATCAACCTAAGGACGCATAGATTTTCCACGTTTTCTTGATGACAATGCATTTTCACACAAAATATTTCCTTTAATTAATGACATGCGGGCATTACAACAGCGCAACGTTAATTTTGTTAACCTCTAATGAATCGTCTATCCGAATGCATGCCGGGTGTACTAGATAGTTCTACACAAACGGGATTAATTAATTGAAATGGATAAGCTCGAGAATTTCTTGGTTTACACGGGAGCACGTTTTACTTCACATCTTATATATTCAGCTCAAATCTCAAATCCTTCATATGTAGCATTTGCGAACATTTTACTATAAGCTGATCTCCTTGAACCTGCTACCTAAGCCATGGCTCATGTCCTTGTCGTGCCCTTGCCGGCCAAGGCCACATAAACCCCATGTTGCAGTTCGCGAAAAACCTGGTGTCCAAGGGCGTCGACGCCACCCTAGTGACAACCCATTTCATCGCTCGAACAACCAGAATCGACGCCGGCGAAGTGCAGGTCGAGGCCATCTCCGACGGGCACGACGAGGGCGGGTTCTCGCCGGCGGCGAGCCCGGAGGAGTACATGCGGAAGCTGGAGGTCACCGGCTCGGCCTACCTGGCCGAGCTCATCAAGGCACGGGCGCTGTCCGGGCGCCGGCCCTTCACCTGCGTGGTGCATGACTCGTTCATGCCCTGGGCGGCGCGGGCGGCGCGTGCGATGGACCTGCTTGCCGTCCCGTTCTCCACCTAGTCCTGCGCCGTGAGCGCGGTGTACCACTACGTGAACGAGGGGAAGCTCCCCGTGCCGGCGGCCGGGGTGAGAAGAGCGCGGGGCTGCCGGCGATGGAGAGGTGGGAGTTCCCGACGTTTCTGTTCAGCGACGGGCCACACCCGTCGCTCACTGTGCCGGCGCTCACCCAGTTCGCCGACAAGGACGAGCATGACTGGGTGCTCTTCAACTCGTTCGAAGAGTTGGAGGGTGAGGTAAATAAAGAATTGCTATTCAACTCGTTTGTACGGAGTAATTCCTATCCGGGGTTGGGTCTTAGACTCTTAGCTCGCATTTCTGAAACTTCTAGACGAAACAAAGAGGTCACAAAACAGATCGTTTGAAAAAATTCTATTTTATAAAGGAATTTTTGAAAACTTTCTGATCACCTTCCTTTTTTTCCTGCCAAAACTTAGGGGGGTTTTGTGAACAACTGGGGGTTACTCTTTTGGGCTGAAAGCTCGTAGACATGAGCTGGGCCTAGGTGCAGGAAGGCTTTTACGCCGGCATGCACAACAAGATCCGCACAAATTTCTAATTATTTGTCTCAAAAAAAATTCTAATTATTCTTGTTTCCAGGTCCTGGCTGGACTGCCGAGCCATTTCAAGGCCCGTGCCATCGGGCCATGCGTGCCGCTGCCCGCCACGGATTCCGGCGATGCCGACCGCTTCACCTACGGCGCCAACCTGCTAGACCCGGCGGAGGACACCTGCATCAAGTGGCTTGACAGCAAGCCCCGGGCTCCGTCGCCTACGTCTCCTTCGGTAGCTTCGCGTCCGTCGGCGCTGAACAGACGGAGGAGCTCGCGCGCGGCCTCCTCGCGGCCGGCAAGCCCTTCCTATGGGTGGTGAAGGAAACCGAGGAGGCGCACCTCCCGCGCCACCTCCTGAATGCGGCGACGACGTCGGGCGCCGCGCTCGTCGTGCGCTGGAGCCCGCAGCTGGATGTCCTGGCGCACCGCGCCGTGGGCTGCTTCGTCACGCACTGCGGGTGGAACTCCACGCTGGAGGCGCTCGGCTTCGGCGTGCCGATGGTGGCGCTGCCGATATGGACCGACCAGCCGATCAACGCCCGGCTCGTCGAGGGGGCCTGGGGCGCCGGCGTGCGCGCGCGCGGAGACGCGGCCTCGGGGATATTCCTGCGCGACGAGATCGAGGGTTGTGTGCGCGCCGTCATGGATGATGGTGGGATCGCGGCTTCCGCGCGCGAGGTAGCGCGGCGGTGGAGCGACGAGGCGCGCGCGGCGGTCGCCCCTGGTGGCAGCTCTGATCGGAATCTGGACGAGTTCGTGGAGTTTCTGCGCGCCAACGCCGACAAGAACTGGAAGCCTCCGGGATTGGAAACCAACGAGACTGGAGTAAGCAGGGTCCAAGACGTGAGTTGCATGTGAAACTATGCAACCGCCAACCGAGGCAGGGTCCAAGATGTGGGTTGCTTAAGGGTTTTTGCTTTGTATATTGTTTTTTAATAAAATGGTTTACTTACAATTGAAATATATAATTTCTGTATTTTCACTTGTTAGCATTATACAGGTCATTGTAGAAATTAGACGTGAAACGATATTTGGTAACGTGGTTGAGCAATTTACTCCACATCCGCAAGACTAGCTTAACCAGCGTCTTCCCCATGCACTAATCATAATAACACCGAGGACAAGCCCGAGATTAATAAACACATCACTATCACCAACGCCAGGCCGGTCCGACACCTCGGCCTGCCATGGGCGTCGGACCGTCGTTCAGTATACTCATGTCTAACCTATTAGGTTTCGCATACTAGAATTTGGCTACCCATGGTGATTTTATATAATAGGCACAGGTTATAAGTGTTTGACTCCAACACCTAATATATTGCGTGATCGGTATTCAGTTTCAACTGTAGGCTATACATATATTCGACACAAGTTCAACAACATCAGTCATAGATCCCTTACTCATATTTTAAAAATTGGCATACTTAATTGAATGCATATTATGGTTCGAGGTTCTAAACTCCTAAACAAAATAGGGGGTATTTTGTACCGAAAATGCAAAACATAGAGGTGAAATAACCATCTAGACACTCCTATGAACCCATAGTTAAAGGATGAAGTACTCACGCTTCACCATGAGGCGACAATGGTCGTGTAGAGGCATCTGACAGAGTACCGGGATAAGGCTTCCATCCATAATCGCGATGGTGGCGGCCATGTATCGTATTTTGCAGAGTCCCTCCTCGGATTTTAGGTTTTTGGGGACTATATATAGGCCAAAGGGCTAAGCGAGGGGGTGCCGAGGCGGCAGAACGCACCGACGCGGGGTGGGCCCTGCCCGTGCCGCCTAACCGTGTCGTGACGTCGCTACCTGATAACCACAAGTATAGGGGATCGTGTGTAGTCTTTTCGATAAGTAAGAGTGTCGAACCCAACGAGGAGCTAAAGGTAGGATAAGTATTCTCTCAAGTTCTATCAACCACTGATACAACTCTACGCACACTAAACGTTTGCATTATCTAGAAAATAAAACTACGGTAGCAATACGGGTATGAGGTAGTTTTGCAAGATAATAAATACAAGAAAGTAAATGTTAGTGCTGCAGCAATAAAATACACTAAGTAACCATATACTAACAGTACCATGAGTGTGGAAAAGTGGTGGTAATTGTGGTGGCTTTGTCCAAGATTAATTAGTGAAGGTACTTGGTTCATTGTCTTCGATGCAGTTTTCTATGTGGGAGAGGCTAAATATACATGCACTCCACTACTTGGGATTACAAGTACTATATGATTGGATTGTTAGAAAGCATCCGCAAATACTAACAATGCATTAAGGTTTCCCCAACCATAGCCTTAAGTTCAAGGTCCTCTTACTCCCATACGTGCAACTAATCGGTTCGCGTTCTCAGGTTTCTGTCACTCCGGCAGAACTTCCCCCGCTTCGTTACAAATACTACCAACCCTAGGGTGTTTGATCCATGCGCGCACAAATATAATGGACACCAAAGGACAGCACCATATAGACATACAACTCTAATGAACCTCATGCATTCAATTAAGCAATCAAAAGACAAATAAACTACGGAAACATGATGTAAATCATAGGATAAATATTATAGCATCAAACACCATGTTTACATAGGACGGTACAGAGGTTTGTGGGAGGATGAACCACTGAATACAAGGAGGAGATGGTGATGGAGATGGCGGTGAAGACGGCGGAGAGGGCAGCGGCGGCGCAGGGCGGCGGCGCCGGCGGTGCGGGGAACTCCTTTCCCCGCCGCCGGCAAGCTTGGGGAGCGCCGCCCCTTAGCCTCCCTCCTTCATGGCTTCTTGGGAGCCCTCCCCCATGGAGATGGGATCCATGGGGGAGGCAAAAACGTGGCTTTTGGTGGCTGAAATTCGTGGGTGGAGGAGTCCTCCACGAATTAGGTTTCCTCCCTTTATATATCTTCTCGGATTTCCGTCACCCCCTTTTAGGGTTCCACCAAAACGGGCCTACAGGCCGCGTCCGAACTCCGATTGGGCTGATCTCGGGCTTAAAATCTTCGTATGGAAAATTGTGACAACTTTCGTAACAGCCAGGTCTCCATAACGTCATCTTCGAGGGTCAAACTGGCAATCTTCGTAAAAAGTTCTCAGACAGATTTCAGGAAAGTCCCAATTCGACTCCAACAAGGTTTCCTCTTGTATTCTTGATAATTTCTACACATCAAAGAGTAAAACAAGAACATTGTGCACTTTTGCAACTATTAGTAGGTTAGTCCAAATAAATAATAAACTTAATATAAAACAAGTGCTAAAAGCATAAAAATGGCATGAAACAATCAAAAATTATAGATACGTTTTGGACGTATCAACATCCCCAAGCTTAATTCCTGCTCGTCCTCGAGTAGGTAAATGATAACAAAATAATTTTTGATTGTAAATGCTATGATCAGGTCTTTAACAATTGCATGATGTATGGATAATAAAACTTAGCAATCATGTTTCCTAATGAAAAGTATCAACGAACTAAGAGCTTATAACATGAAATTTATAAACATCAACAAGATTGTAATGACCATAATAAAGCATGATAGAGTGGTATCTCGCTTGCCCTTAATTGTGGAGCAAAACATAAATGCCAAGGCACCTCTGAAGTTCAAGTGAAGACTAGATATAGAGATATCAAAGATAAAAGCATCATGGTTATACCTCAATTAATCGTATTCTGGGACAAGCACATTACACTAAGAACGACAGCTATGCTCTCGAAGAAGTGCTCAAAGAAAGGATGGTGACTCAACATAAAAATAAAAGATTGGCCCTTCGCAGAGGGAAGCAGGGATTAACACGTGCTAGAGCTTTTTTTTTAAAAACAGAGGTAAAAATGTTTTGAGAGGTGTTTGTTAATTGTCAACGAATGGTAGCGGGTGAGAACAGTATTCTACCTGTCAAACGGACTTTTAAGAGCGGCTCCCATGAAGGACGTTATTTCTACCAGCAAGGCAGATCATCCCTCTTTCTCTTTGGTTTACACACATTCAGGTATTTCACTGTTTGTCATTGCTTACTGATGAATCAGGGCAAAAGTGTGAAGAGAATTAATTGGTTAAAGTTGTAATTAATTGGGACTGGGCACCCCGTTGCCAGCTCTTTTTGCAAGTTATTGGATAAGCGGATGTATATGCCACTAGTCCAGGTGTAAAAGTCCATTTGACAAATAGAATAAAGAATAACCACACTAATTCCTCATGAGCTAGTAAACATTGACACAAAAAGAGAAATATTTTGAAGGTTTTAAAGGTAGCACATGCAAATTTACTTGGAATGGCTTGAAATACCATGCATAGGAATTTTTTGGTGGACTCTTTGGGATAACTTGGTTTTAAGGATTTGGATGCACGAGCAGCATTCCCGCTCAGTACAAGTGAAGGCTAGCAATAGACTGGGAAGCGACAACCACGAGAGCGATAACGGTCATAATCATGCTTGCGACAAAATAAAATTAACGGAGGCATAAAAACGATACTAAAACTCTGAGGCAAAATAGATCATCAAGGCTTAATTGACTTTTATTTTTCAGTCATAACATGTGTGAGCATGTGCCAAGTCGATTCAAGTGAATTATTCAGAGGAGGATACCACAATACCATACCATCTTATGAACAGGACAATGCATGTTGATATCAAAATAACATAATATGCACTATTAGCTAGTTGAGACTAACCATAAGAAAACATAAACTACTAAACAGTATTATTCACACATCATTTTTAAGTTTCAACAAGTAATCCATTAACCAAGTAAACATTGAAAACAGAGGATAAATAAAATATGTGACGATCCACTTATTAATGTAACTGGTGTTTGATGCTAAGATAAATAGATAATAAAATACAGCCGCTTCAAGTTTAGTTAAGTTCCTATGTTGCTCAAAAAACAAAGTTTAAAGGTTTGCAAACCGTGGGGTTATTGATGAAGAGGGATGCGGGGACATCCCCAAGCTTATGACTTTGGTAATTCTTCAATATTCCATAGTTTGGTGTTCCTTCATTCTCTGTGAAAAAACTTCAACACAAAAACTTTCCCATTCTTTTCTGCGGTTAGACATTAGTACAATAGATAATATTTCCCAAGTGCTACTATTAAACCAAATAAAATTTTGTTTTTAAGTTACAGAAAGGTTGCTTAAATGGCCAACTTATAAATGAAAGGTAAGAACCATTAAAAATCAAATGAAAAAAAAGAGGCCACTCTTGCAACAAAAGTCAGAATCTGTCCAGAAAAACAGCAGCTGGAAAACGCAATTTTTAGGTGCACTTAAACATGCCCGAAATTTTAGCCAATTTTTGTACATGCAGAGGATTAGGTGCTACAACATCAGTAATTTTTTCGTGATTTTTAGAGCTTCCAGTAAAATATGAAAAATCGCGCAATAAGCAGTAGATACCGAAAACAGAAAATCACTTTTTACATATGTATCAACTAAGCTAAATGGATAAAACTTGGTACTTTATTTTTGATAAACTAAGAAACCAGAGGCTAAGCAAGACCTAAACATGCTAGCTACAGCAAGGAAAACTCTAAAAAAAATCAAAAGTAAAACCAAAAAAATAAAGAACCAAACAAAGAAGCAAAACAAAAGAAAATATTTTTGTTATTTTGAATTTATAAGTGAAAGTAAAGAAGCAATCGAAACCAAATAAGGAGCCTAATAAAACTAAAGAAGGTAAAACCAAGACATATAAAAGCAATTATAATACAAGTTAAGACAATACATATCATGTGGACGGGTAATATAGAGTATGAACGAGACAACCTCATGTTAGTTGATGAATAGGGGGATGACTCGGGCATCCCCAAGCTTAGATGATTGTATCTTCTTGAATATGTTCTTGGGATGCACCTACACATCCCCAAGCTTGAGCTCTTGCGTCTTCTTATTCATCTCATATCACCATATTGATTAGATCTTATAAGCTACATCCACATAAAACTTCACAAAACTCATTAGTAGGGTTAGTACTCATTAAATAAAATCCACTCATGTTCAAGCATTGACAAGTTTTATAATTTTTACTCAACATTAGCCACTGTATATACTAAGGTGTTCATGATTTCCGTTGTCCGTCGAAAAACTAATGAAACTAACAACACCAAGTACAATATTGAATAAACAAAGAAATCTGTCAAAACTGAACAGTCCGTAAAGATGGCATTCAACGAGATAGTTAAGTAGCTCAAATCGAAAAACTTTAGTCTAATGAAAGAAAGATAATAATCTCAGGTTTATGCACAAAAATTTTCAAGTCAAAATACTATTCTGAGATTTATCACGATTTTATTTACAGAGAAGCACAAAATCTGTCTAAACAGAACAGTCAGTAAAGATCGAATTTTTCGACCTATCTACGTACCTTAAATCAGAAAAAGTTAGTCTAATGAAAGAAAGCTAATAAGCATCACTTTGCACTCAAGAAATTTCAGATCAAGATCACGTTCTGGTGATTTTAAACATTTAATACGGTGGAGCACAGAAAATCTGTTTCTGGACAGCAAAGTAAAACTATCAACTTTCAATTAACTAAAGACTATAATTAGCATTTTATTTTTATGTACAGAGGTATATACACAATATTTACAATATTTACATGTTTTTAATGAAAAGCTTCCATGGAAAGATTTGTTTTGGTTTCATAGGCATGAACACAAGTGTTCAAGGTCGACCCCCATTTAACCATTACTCATCTTTCCAATCACTTTTCTTTTTGAAAACGTTTTTAGATAACAACTACACCTAATTTTTTTTGTAATTCGCATTCCCTATCCATAGTAAGATAAAGAACAACTTAATACTGAAAATAAAAACTACTTAGAGATAAAGCAAACAAGTGCACACAAGAACATTAACCTACGCTATGGCTCCCCGGCAACGGCGCCAGAAAAGGTCTTGATAACCCACAAGTATAGGGGATCGCGTGTAGCCTTTTCGATAAGTAAGAGTGTCGAACCCAACGAGGAGCTAAAGGTAGGATAAGTATTCTCTCAAGTTCTATCAACCACTGATACAACTCTACGCACACTAAACGTTTGCATTATCTAGAAATAAAACTACGGTAGCAATACGGGTATGAGAGGTAGTTTTGCAAGATAATAAATACAAGAAAGTAAATGTTAGTGCTGCAGCAATAAAATACACTAAGTAACCATATACTAACAGTACCATGAGTGTGGAAAAGTGGTGGTAATTGTGGTGGCTTTGTCCAAGATTAATTAGTGAAGGTACTTGGTTCATTGTCTTCGATGCAGTTTTCTATGTGGGAGAGGCTAAATATACATGCACTCCACTACTTGGGATTACAAGTACTATATGATTGGATTGTTAGAAAGCATCCGCAAATACTAACAATGCATTAAGGTTTCCCCAACCATAGCCTTAAGTTCAAGGTCCTCTTACTCCCATACGTGCAACTAATCGGTTCGCGTTCTCAGGTTTCTGTCACTCCGGCAGAACTTCCCCCGCTTCGTTACAAATACTACCAACCCTAGGGTGTTTGATCCATGCGCGCAAATATAATGGACACCAAAGGACAGCACCATATAGACATACAACTCTAATGAACCTCATGCATTCAATTAAGCAATCAAAAGACAAATAAACTACGGAAACATGATGTAAATCATAGGATAAATATTATAGCATCAAACACCATGTTTACATAGGACGGTACAGAGGTTTGTGGGAGGATGAACCACTGAATACAAGGAGGAGATGGTGATGGAGATGGCGGTGAAGACGGCGGAGAGGGCAGCGGCGGCGCAGGGCGGCGGCGCCGGCGGCGCGGGGAACTCCTTTCCCCGCCGCCGGGCTTGGGGAGCGCCGCCCCTTAGCCTCCCTCCTTCATGGCTTCTTGGGAGCCCTCCCCCATGGAGATGGGATCCATGGGGGAGGCAAAAACGTGGCTTTTGGTGGCTGAAATTCGTGGGTGGAGGAGTCCTCCACGAATTAGGTTTCCTCCCTTTATATATCTTCTCGGATTTCCGTCACCCCCTTTTAGGGTTCCACCAAAACGGGCCTACAGGCCGCGTCCGAACTCCGATTGGGCTGATCTCGGGCTTAAAATCTTCGTATGGAAAATTGTGACAACTTTCGTAACAGCCAGGTCTCCATTAACGTCATCTTCGAGGGTCAAACTGGCAATCTTCGTAAAAAGTTCTCAGACAGATTTCAGGAAAGTCCCAATTCGACTCCAACAAGGTTTCCTCTTGTATTCTTGATAATTTCTACACATCAAAGAGTAAAACAAGAACATTGTGCACTTTTGCAACTATTAGTAGGTTAGTCCAAATAAATAATAAACTTAATATAAAACAAGTGCTAAAAGCATAAAAATGGCATGAAACAATCAAAAATTATAGATACGTTTTGGACGTATCACTACCCCTGGTAGCCCCCTTTAGCTCTCCGATTTCGTCTCAAAAAGTTAGGACCCGTGATATTTTTCTTCGAATTTTTGCAAGTATTTTTTATGACATTAATTTGAATGCAAAGACAGACTGAAAACAACTACTGGCACTTGGCACTGGGTTATAGGTTAGTCCAACAAAAATACTATAAATTGATATAAAATCTATATCAATCAAAAACTACACATACGATTATCAGTAACATGCCTTGATTATAGTGAAGGAAGAAGCTAGCAATAGTGATTGAAGCCCAACTTCATGGTGGAGGCTCAAGAAGAGGAACGTGGGCCTTCTGTGGTCGTTCGGGGAATTTCGCGGTTACTCTCACATCTTTAACGAAGATTAGTTTCAATGGTAGGAAGTGAATATCGTGGTATTGCGTGTCTCGGTTTACTTTTACTCGAGTTAATTCACAGTGATTTTATCTTGTGATAGCCAATGTGCTTAAATTGTTTTTAATCTTCGCATTGATTGTTTCTCACTTGTGTTATTAATCTTGTGCTCATCTTTTTGAGTTTAAGTTGTCTATATGGACTTAGCCGAGCCTAGCATATTTAATATTTATGTTTGTAAAATTGTTTGATTAGCTTATTTCCAGATTTATTCAACTCAAATACGTAATTATTTTGAAATGACTATTCAGCCCTGTCCTCTAGGTGACTTTTAGGTCCTTACACTCACTCTAAAAAAAATTCGTCGAAATTGTTTATTGTTCTACATAATATGGCAAACATTATTCTTTCTTATTACATAGTTTATTTTATAATGCACTTAGTTATAGTTAAAGATTAGCTTTGGATTTTGGAATTCAAAATATCTATGAAAACTACAAGCATGACATAAAATTTATATTAAATTATTTTAAAATCTGAATAAGAAATATATAGTAATTGTAAGCATTACATCATATTTTACATTGTATGTTTCCAAAAATAAGGTCTATAAATTAATAAGGAATGGTATTTTCTGGTGTTCAACAAACTTGTGCATTTATTTTCTATTATTTTGTAACATGACGTCCTTCCTGCAGCATAGGCTTGATGCATGGGGCCGCCATGACAAAACTGAGGGTCGGTGTTAAATAGCATAAAATGTGGAATGCACTTTTCAAATCACCTAACTCTAGGGAAAATTCCTCCAATATGGTTAAAGCTATTGCTTGTGTAACAATATAATAGGCAGTAGAAGATAGGAATTTAATCTTTCACTAACTTTAACCTTTTCATGTCTATATGCATACATGACTTTGAAGAAAGTAGCATGACAAATGATTCGGTATGCCTATACAACCTTTTCCGTATATGGTTGCAATTAGTAGCTTTGCATGGTCCAACCCTCGACTTTGCATTGTAAATTAATTCGTAAGTGCTCCGCAATAATAATTTGCATTGTGTGGGCACACGGGGTGCGAGTGGCAAAAAAAGCTAGGTAGCTGGCAAAAATTTATAAGCTTAGCAGTTTTAGTTGACGATGAGCTGCAAAAAGGGGAGAACAGAATTATTAATCCTCAAAATTGGCAACTCCATTGCTCATCAAGTAATAAAGAAAAGCTAACTAAAGCTAAGCGGTTTGAGTTGAGGATCGATCGAGTTGCAAACAATTAAAGGCACGGAGGATCTTCATTATTGTCCATTATCACCAAAGCTTCCCAATCAGGCGAGCTGAGAGCATAATCAGAGTTACTCCCTCCGTTCCAAATTACTCCCTCCGTTCCAATTTAATTGACTTGCTATGCACCACATGTCGATATATCTAGACATGTTACATGCCTAGATACATCCACATTTGGTGCATAGCAAGTTAATTAAATTGGAACGGAGAGAGTAGATGTCTTCCAACATGTCTAGATACATCTGTATTTGGACAAATGGAAGACATCTAATTTGGAACGGAGGGAGTAATATATATGGCCATGCAATGGCATCGAGCAGGACTTTATGTGGCCGCAGGTTTATGCATGCAGATGCAGGCATTTGGACAGGGCACTGCAGAGGGGAATGATATATACATCCGAGGAATTGAATGTGTGCAGCAGCGATCGGCTCAGGGAATGAATAAATGATGATAGCTTAGGTATACTCAGTCGATCGATCTCTCTGATCGATGATGCAGTGAGTCTGAAGATAGAATGGCTGCCAATTGCATCAGACTGAAGTTATTGATCTCGCTCACTCACTCATACAGGCGATAGCCAGGATGCATCATAGCACTGCTCTGTTATGAATGGGTGGACAGATGGATCGCAGGAAAGGGACGGGTCGATCGTTCGAGTCAAGCAGAATAATTTTATTTCGTTTGCTCTCTGAATCATGCAGGGGTTCGTGGCTCTGCGTGCACTGAACTGCTCCATCAATCGATGATCATCTCTGAGTCCTCCAAATTAAAATGGACAGATGGGCTACTCGTGTGAACCTTTGAATGCATGCAATGCAACACCCAGAATTGCCAATTGGCAGCTACCAGAATTCCCACCCTACAATAGCAAAAGGTGAAAGGGAGCCCGGGCTACATGTAGCCTGTATTTTTCGAAAATTTTGAAAACGTCATTTTAAAGTTTCAAAAGATCTGATTTTTTTCTAGATATTTATAATGATGTATTCTACCAACATGCAATTTTTTTAACTCGAAACACCTTGTATTTTGTGCCACAGAAATAAGAAAAAACTGAAACATTACGGAGGGTTCAAATTTTGGCACTGTTCACTACTCCAGATTTTCAATTTTGTCATTTTTACACAACCTATAATATAACGAATTTCGAGTTGAAACTTTGCAAATTGATAGAGTACATCATTTTCTACATATAGAATTTTTCCATATTTTTTTGAAACTTTAAAATGTCTTTTTCAATTTTTTAAATAAAGTGCTACATTTAGCTCGGGCTACAAAACATCTCACTCCCCTATAATATCCCTAGCTAATACACACCTATACCTGAGCTACAACCTGACAAAGAAAAGGCTAATCCAAGCGGTCATATGCCTTCTTAAGGAATACACCCTTATGGCGCTACATCGTGACCTCATGCATGATCTTATGAAGCGTCAAAATCCATCATGGATATACCGTCGTTTAAGGATGAACCGATGAGGATGCGTTGGACGTTCTCCCATTCGAACAAATCGCATCGTGCATACCTTAGTGACGATTCATTGGATCACAAACTGGAAAAAATTTGTGGCCCGCACTAACGTAAGGATCAGAGTAATCACATCAAAGTTTAGGCGATACATGACCAATGTCCAAGTGAAACAGCCGTACAACATGGGCGTAATCACCGCCTGGATATATTCTTTTACAAGAAGAAAACTGGAAGGCCGTCCGGACCAGGTGCTGAGTTAGCTTCTATCTCCATAATCCCCTGGCCTACTTCCTCGGGCAAGAATGGGAGGGTGAGGACGAGACGCTACCAAGCCCCCTTGTAAATCTCTGTAGATTTAATTGGGGCAATTTGCTTCAACTGTGGCCCTCGCTCGTCTTTGAATAACACCGCACAATCTGTAGTGACATGGGCCAAATCATCCAATGAATATGGATCCGACGTACCTAGGACGAGGTAGCAAGTTCGATGTGTTGCTTGTTCCGCAACGGTCAGCTCCATTACCTCAACCCTGGTCCTGGCGTGAGCTAGACGGGCGCTGATGCGTCCATTTTATATAGTGTTTTTTATTTACTTTATTACTATGTAGAAGTAGGATTTCTGCATTTTATAGCGCCAGCGCCCTTTTATGTCTATGTGCCCAGGAAGTTAAAATATTAAAGACTAATTCCATACATGGTATTTTTACCAAGTATGGTATGAATATGTTGATTAGGAGCACTTAATACCTTACTTGTGGAAAAATAATTCGCTGAAAATAAAGAAAAAAGAGAAAAAAGCGACATGCAAGAAACCGAGGAGATAATGAGTCACGATACGGTCATTCCCAACCAGATCACCGACCATACCTCCTCCAGGACGACTGCCTTGTCCAGTACTTTAACCATGTAGCCTCGGATTTCCGACCGTACAACAGCCGTTACCACGAAAACGGTCTAGAAAACCTAGCCTCCGGAAGGGATCCGAGGGGGAATCAGCAGGAGGCTGCCACCATCTTCACTGCTGCGATCGGGAAGGCCAAGTCATCCATCTCCATCATCATCATCACCTCTCCTTTATCTACACAACAAATCCCTCTTCCATCTTGTTGTAATTCTCCAACTTGTAATTGTGTATTTGCACTTGTACTCGTACCATTGTTCATCTTTCATTCACACCATTAATATGATAGTGTCTTGTGCTTTCATGTGTGAGTAGTTTAATTAGTTCTTGAGAAGATGGGGAAACCATAGTTTTATTAATATGAGATGATAGAAATTATACGGTTTAATACCGGTTGTCATGTGGTAACTGTCTACTTCTGTATAACGTGCGAACGTCGACTACACGGTATTTGCCTTCGGGACTGAAGTAGGTTGTTAGTGTTAATACAAGGATATAGTGGTCACTGTGCCCTGCTTAAACTGAGTACCCTTTCTCTCGTGGGTGCCACTAGTCATTGTGATAACATGCATGTGAGTAACGGAGAGACACAAAACCCCTCTCCTTATCCATGGGTCATATCCCTTAATTGCTAGTGGCTCGGGCCATATACCGGGTTCCTACCGAGGCTAGCAGCGGTTGTGCGGGCGTGTATGCCTGATAGACTCAGGGCACGTCTTTACTTGGGATTCCGCCCCTACATGAATAATTAGATACTGAACGATATAAACTATCTCCGCTCTCTAAATATGCTAGGCTGGAACCAATGCTTCACATCCTATATAACTAAATAGTTCATCCCCACTAACTATTTCTCTCAACATGCAGCCTATCCAACTCAGCAACTAGCCACATCAGCAATTTCCATTTGTTTCTCTTTTTTACTTATTTTCTGAACACCTAATATTATTATGCCATGTCAGCAACGAGTGGTTCAAAGCATATGGGTCCAACGACGCTCAATTGGCGCTTCTTCAGCGATCCACTTCTGAGTCCACGATCGATTCCGCTTCCTCTCCTCTCCCATATTCATCTTCTCGGCTTCCACTCAGGAAACAAATCGTCTAATGGTTCCCTTCGTCTCCCGCAGTCTATAAATCACCACAGTCGCCAGCGTCAGCGTGTCACATGATTCCTCTTGACGCCCTTGGCCGTTCTCAAGTCCGACGGGTCGGATGCTGTGTTACCCGGCGACGGCTGCTTCCGGTATCTGCTTCTAGCATTTGATCACTGTGCCAGCACCAGCGTTATCTAGATGTTTTCTGGAGTTTATACCGAGTACCAACCGCCTGAGAAAATATCCGATCAAGTGGTTCTCAATTGGTGCGCTGAGAAAGAAACAATCAATTGGCTGTCTCTCTCCACTGCAGTGCAGGGTCAGCATGTTGTGTCATGTGTGCTATCCAACTCCAATCCTGCAACATATATCTATGTCAGCTTAGTACGGATTTTACTGGTGTTTTTTTTACTCTTCTTCGACTGTTTTGTAGAATCAGAGCAGATGTCATATTCCAGTCTATTTTGCGTTGTGGTGTTACCTGGTAGTAAGTTCTATTCCGCCCGAATATTCTAATCTCATGCTAGAATGTTGTACAGATTTTGCACCATTAAATTCACGTGCATCTATATGTTTTTGCTATTGATCTCATAACCGATATTGTCACGCTAGAAGGATATCCTCATAGGTTGGTCACATGGGAATTTTTTATTTTGGTTGTCATTTTCCTTTCTCAAATCTCAATTCATGGCTGCAGCCTGTAGGTACGTGATGCGCCCTTGCCGCTCTGTGAGATTCAACCATTACATCTTCTATATCAGCAGGCTATGTTTACCTAACAAATTATATTGCGACCAGCTATCGCCTATCGATCGGTGCCATCTCCAAAATCATTGCTATGTCCTGTAACTGCTGTTGTATGTTAGTTCATAGGTGACCCTTCTCTTTTTGTGTGTTTTACGATTATTGCAATGCTGATTGTGCCGCTTTGCTCAATTAATTGCATCGCCACAAGTTAACCTAGGTATGGTGCCCCTACCTTTACTCATATTTGTTACTGTAAGTCTTTCCCTAAAATTTCAGATGTATTTTTCATATTTCTGTAATTTTACATAGAAGTTCTTTATCTTACTTCACCCTTTTTAGTGAAGATATTTGATGAAACGAATGTGCTGGTGCAATGATGTCAGTGATGTGATCGATGTTGTCTATTTCCTTGCGGTCCAAGATTTATTGTAGAGTAACCTGAGTACTTTCTGATGTTAGCTGTGTACTGAGGTTAGATGAATCACAGGGACCGGAGCACTGAGATTCATAGTTTGGGTGGTAGGCCCATGTATAATAGGTTTTTTTTTCATGTTTTACCGGCAATGCCTAATATTCCGGTCGACGAATCTTAAGGCTATATGGCCATGATAAAAGTAAATTGTTACTTTAAATTTCCATCAATTATTCTTATATAACCTTTACCTCTAGCTGCTCAAGATCTGAAAGCAATATGTTAAACTACCTTATGAATTTTTGTCCATTGATCATTGAAAGTTCTTTTGGCTATATAATAGTGTCACTTTTGATTCTAATTTTGGTTTACAAAATGAGGCTTTTTAAAGGGAGATGATGCTAATATTCAGGTAATTGTAACAACTAAAAGTTATGCTATTTATCTCACCTTTATTTTCTGTTATCGGACATCGATGCATACACATTGAACACAATGTTTTGGCATATGTTCAGGCCGCTTCTTACTTAAATTGAAATTAGCATGTTGTGAGTAATAGCATTTTAAAACTAGGACAGAAACTTACTGTCAATCTGCTAATAGTTTTGTTTAGGACATGTTGTGTTTCATGCTTCATGTTCTTATAGACACAGACTTTTGGAAACTATACACGGAAGTTTTATTTCCCTAACATTTGTTTTGACTCATTGATCATACTCTATTTAAACATATGTTCCCGCAGCAACGCGCGGGGCATCATCTTGTTATTGCAGTTTCCATAACCATCACTGTTTGCTTGCTCCGTCACTTTTCGTACTACCTTTCACTTTCTGCTAAATTAGCAACAACACAACAATCTCTTTTTCCACACACTTGCTTGCTTTGGATCAAAGTAACTTGTAGGTGAATTTTTTTTAATAATCAAAGGACAAGCTAAAGACCATTTCCTGAGCTCCATGTGGTTCGATAACTCTTATTTCAAAACTAGCTACAACAACATGTGCACTTGCAGGCATCAGGCGCTGTGGCGGGAAGCTTAGGGAGGAGGAGGCCGAGTGCAAGGGAGGGGGCGCTCAAAACTGGGAGTCAGCCAAAGGGGTGTCGGGAAAGAATGTGACTAGTTCTAGGTGAGGCAGGGTGCGCGAGATTCGACGAGACCAATGACGAAGAACCCCGAGACAGGGCTGGAAGAGGTCCCACTGATTAGATGTAGCAGACCACCCTTAGGAAGCGCGGTGATAAGGGCGTTGGGACCTCCATCCTCACACTTAAAGAGTCCTTCTCTGTGCCCCCAGGAGATTCTAAGGGGGGCACGGAGCGGGAGCTGGTCAGCAGGTCAAGGGTCTACGAAGCGAGACCAAAGAGGACCATGGATCCAAGCCTCATAGATGTTGGAGCCATATTGTGAGAGGGGAACCCCAATGACCACCAGAGTGTGAGGGAAACTAAGAGATGGATGAAATTACACAAGGAATCTTTGTCTCAAAGAAGAGGAGAAAAGGGATATGGTGAAATCAGTAGACACTACAAACTTAATTGTATTGAGCCTTGGTATGGAAACCTGCTAAGCATCAACTTCCAAATTCATGGAAACCTGGAATTAAAAAGGGCAATCCTGAGCCAAATCCGTGTTTTAAGAAAACAAGGGAGTTCTCGTACTAGAATTCAAAGAAAAAGTATAGGGGCCCCCTCCAAAAGCACAAACTTGGGCCGCGCACTCATGGAGACAAACGTCATCATTGGGAGGAGAGAGAGACGGCCGAAAATGTCTAGGATATGCAGCGGATACGATTGACACCTGAGCAGAAGGGAGAACAACAATAGGGTGATATGGCCATCAAAAGCTTTCAGGGCATCATCCACCTGCCAAAAATGGGTGCTAACACAGGGGAGACTGGTCCGACAGTCGGGGCACCTAGTTCCCCCAGGGTTGTTAGAGTCGCCAGAGGAGTCATCCCCCGAGTCGTCTTCTTTCGAGTGCCCGTGGTGGTACTGGTCCAAGAGGCGAGGGGAGGGGGACTTCGGATGGTCCTCCTCGGTCTTGATATCCACGATGAAGATCCTATCCATCGTGGTGGTGTTGGATACACATTGCCAACAACGAGTCGTTCTCCACTCTGAAGGTGCAAAGTTTGCATAGGTCTCATGTGGTTTCAAAACTGGCTATATGTTGGTTTGGAGTACCTGGCCATGAGGCGGGCCGGGCCGGGCTTCGGGCCGGGCCTAAAAAAGCCCGCGGGAAAAAACCCAGTCCCAGGCCCGGCCCGGCCCGACCATCGGGCCTAGATTTCATGCCCAGGCCCGCCCATAACTACAAAATCCCATCGGGCCTCGGGCCGGGCTTTCTTCCTGAAAACACGAAAATCTGTTGCCCAGGCCCGCCCAATAACAGTCATCGGGCCTAAATCTGCTGCCCAAGCCCGCCCAGTGGTTAGGCCCGTCGGGCCCAAGCCCGGGAATTTCGGGCCGGGCCGGGCCGCTCGGGCCGGGCTGCCCATGCCCAGGTATAGTTTGGACTAACCATTGGTGGTGGGCTCGCAATTCCAGAGCATAAAATTAATAGTGAGAGGAGATCGACAATTCTTTTAGTTGCAAACCTCGAAAAGTGGAGGATTTTCCTTTGCCGGACATCCTTGATAGCTTTCGAGTGTCCGTGTGCGGGGTTTATGATTTGATCTTTGCATGAAGCATTTTTGTAAGCCTATTTGTAAACCTCGCTAAATAATCACTCCACATATGTATACAAGGCCACTTAATTTTGTCTAGGGTCAAATCAATTTAATCTTGACCACATCGTATATATGAAAAAATATCAATATGCATGTTCACTTCAAATCAGTGCCATCAAACTTAAACATGTTTGACTTATAACAAGACTAGACCATGTATATACAGACTTAGTGAGTAAGAAAACAGGTATATTTGCCCAGTTGGAGTTAAAAGGTATATATGCCGCATATAATTAATTGGCATATTTTATCCAGTATAATAAGCACGTATGCTCCTCAGTTGCAGCTAATAACATGTAAGTACAGCAGGTGGCACTTTAATTGGGCTCGTTTGTTTAAGTTGCTACTTCCAACCTGATAACTCACATTATTAACTAATGCACCATCGATCGAGCATTGACAAAAAGTAGCTTTTTGACATCCACCCTACCTGGCTACAATACCTTGAATACTTATCGCCGGCCAAACTTGCAATGTTATAGAAGGAACAGCTACAAACAAACCAATTAACAAACTCCACATGCCAAACAAAGCTACTTTCCAAAAATCAAGTAGCATTAATATTGTGTTTTCGTTGCACAAACCGCGTACGGCCGAATCATAGCTCGTTGTGGATTGTCTAATTTAAATCACGATGTGATGATTGTTGTGCACGTACGCATGCGATGGATGGATGGATGTAGGGATACTCCAGTTAGATAGCCGACCTCTGTTTTGTTAATTATATCTTGCGGCCTCAGATATTCGTATGTGAATATGATGATTAAACTAGACACCTAGTGGAAGGCGGCCAGCATGTATATGCGCCGTAAGCATTTGTTTAAATTTACCAACCCATACATGTTTGTTAATTCATGTGAAGATTATTAATTACTTGTTACTTTTGTCCACATTCCATTGAGCTAGCTAACGAAGGCTTACTTTATGGTTACTAGATTGTGAAGGGTTCTTTAACCCCTTGTGAAAAATAATCGTGAATGTTGAAGAAATTAGTCAAACACACATAAAATTTGGAAAAACAATTGTTCAGAAATGTTGGACCATCTTATGCATAAACACTTAATTTGCCGCAATAACGACACAACATAAACACTTATTCTAGACCATCTTATGCATGCATCCATGTTAATTATTGTTGGACAACGAGGTCTACGACGTGTGAATGTGATCACCAGTGAGTCTCTCACGACCATCCCCTTGCATGAACTCAGGGGTCACCCTTGTTCAACTCACACAACTATATTTCTACACTACGGGAATGGCCAACAGTGCCGACGGCCAGAACCTGTGCCGACGGCTATTTATCGGGGCCGTCGGCACAGAGCCGTACCAGGGCCAGCCGTCGACAAGTCCGTCGGCACAGAAACGGCCGTCGGCACAGACGTTCTATCCCGACGGCCACCGTCGGGACACAGGAAGCCGTCGGCACAGCTTGTGAGGTGACGTCGACGGCACTCTGTGCCGACGGCTTTGCTGCCGGCACAGGACTCTACCATTTTTATTCATTTTTACCCTATTCTTCATTTTTATGTATCTATTTATTACTCTCAATTAAATTTAATATGTTTTTATTCATTTCTATATGTATATAGCTACGCCAAATAGCGGTCACCACCCACATAAAATAACGTCGCGAATCTTATCTCTGAAGTATTATATGCGAATGTTGATTTGTGTTATCGCATGTGTGTAGATACTATTGCAAGTGTTGGGGTGGATATTGGTTTTCCATGTACCTCCACGCATTGTTTATCCCGCCATCTTTCTCATGTTCCTATGGCCTAACCTAACCCAACCAAGCAAAAAAGTCCACTGGGCTACCCCCTTTCGACGCACGTCTATGGGGGTAGACGGAAACGTTAGGGTTTTTCCAGCGGATTCAGGGTTTCGCCGAAGTGGGGCCCCGGAGCGTCGGAACCCCACCCAAACCTAGGTTGTGCCATACCATATGTATACAAGTGTGTTTGTGTGTTTCAAATGTCCAGGAATCTACTCCTAGGTGTGACCGACATCACCGGCTTCACTTTCTCTCTAGTGAGTTTCTGCACTTAGAGGTGAAAACGACCCTTTCGGGCGAACCGGATGGAATCTTGTGTCGATTTGGGGTAGACTTTGGTTTCTCATGTTCCTATGGCCTAACCTAACACAACCACGTAAAAAAGTCCACTGGGCTACCCCCTTTCGACGCACGTCTATGGGGGTAGACGGAAACGTTAGGGTTTTTCCAGCGGATTAGGGTTTCGCCGAAGCGGGGCCCCGGAGCGTCGGAATCCCACCCAAACCTAGGTTGTGCCATACCATATGTATACAAGTGTGTTGTGTGTTTCAAATGTCCAAGAATCTACTCCTAGGTGTGACCGACATCACCGGCTTCACTTTCTCTCTAGTGAGTTTCTGCACTTAGAGGTGAAAACTCCCCTTTTGGGCGAACCGGATGGAATCTTGTGTCGATTTGGGGTAGACTTTGGTTTCTCATGTTCCTATGGCCTAACCTAACCCAACCAAGCAAAAAAGTCCACTGGGCTACCCCCTTTCGACGCACGTCTATGGGGGTAGACGGAAACGTTAGGGTTTTTCCAGCGGATTCAGGGTTTCGCCGAAGCGGGGCCCCGGAGCGTCGGAACCCCACCCAAACCTAGGTTGTGCCATACCATATGTATACAAGTGTGTTTGTGTGTTTCAAATGTCCAGGAATCTACTCCTAGGTGTGACCGACATCACCGGCTTCACTTTCTCTCTAGTGAGTTTCTGCACTTAGAGGTGAAAACTCCCCTTTCGGGCGAACCGGATGGAATCTTGTGTCGATTTGGGGTAGACTTTGGTTTCTCATGTTCCTATGGCCTAACCTAACACAACCACGTAAAAAAGTCCACTGGGCTACCCCCTTTCGACGCACGTCTATGGGGGTAGACGGAAACGTTAGGGTTTTTCCAGCGGATTCAGGGTTTCGCCGAAGCGGGGCCCCGGAGCGTCGGAACCCCACCCAAACCTAGGTTGTGCCATACCATATGTATACAAGTGTGTTGTGTGTTTCAAATGTCCAAGAATCTACTCCTAGGTGTGACCGACATCACCGGCTTCACTTTCTCTCTAGTGAGTTTCTGCACTTAGAGGTGAAAACTCCCCTTTCGGGCGAACCGGATGGAATCTTGTGTCGATTTGGGGTAGACTTTGGTTTCTCATGTTCCTATGGCCTAACCTAACCCAACCAAGCAAAAAAGTCCACTGGGCTACCCCCTTTCGACGCACGTCTATGGGGGTAGACGGAAACGTTAGGGTTTTTCCAGCGGATTCAGGGTTTCGCCGAAGCGGGGCCCCGGAGCGTCGGAACCCCACCCAAACCTAGGTTGTGCCATACCATATGTATACAAGTGTGTTTGTGTGTTTCAAATGTCCAGGAATCTACTCCTAGGTGTGACCGACATCACCGGCTTCACTTTCTCTCTAGTGAGTTTCTGCACTTAGAGGTGAAAACTCCCCTTTCGGGCGAACCGGATGGAATCTTGTGTCGATTTGGGGTAGACTTTGGTTTCTCATGTTCCTATGGCCTAACCTAACACAACCACGTAAAAAAGTCCACTGGGCTACCCCCTTTCGACGCACGTCTATGGGGGTAGACGGAAACGTTAGGGTTTTTCCAGCGGATTCAGGGTTTCGCCGAAGCGGGGCCCCGGAGCGTCGGAACCCCACCCAAACCTAGGTTGTGCCATACCATATGTATACAAGTGTGTTTGTGTGTTTCAAATGTCCAGGAATCTACTCCTAGGTGTGACCGACATCACCGGCTTCACTTTCTCTCTAGTGAGTTTCTGCACTTAGAGGTGAAAACTCCCCTTTCGGGCTAACCGGATGGAATCTTGTGTCGATTTGGGGTAGACTTTGGTTTCTCATGTTCCTATGGCCTAACCTAACCAACCAAGCAAAAAAGTCCACTGGGCTACCCCCTTTCGACGCACGTCTATGGGGGTAGACGGAAACGTTAGGGTTTTTCCAGCGGATTCAGGGTTTCGCCGAAGCGGGGCCCCGGAGCGTCGGAACCCCACCCAAACCTAGGTTGTGCCATACCATATGTATACAAGTGTGTTTGTGTGTTTCAAATGTCCAGGAATCTACTCCTAGGTGTGACCGACATCACCGGCTTCACTTTCTCTCTAGTGAGTTTCTGCACTTAGAGGTGAAAACTCCCCTTTCGGGCGAACCGGATGGAATCTTGTGTCGATTTGGGGTAGACTTTGGTTTCTCATGTTCCTATGGCCTAACCTAACACAACCACGTAAAAAAGTCCACTGGGCTACCCCCTTTCGACGCACGTCTATGGGGGTAGACGGAAACGTTAGGGTTTTTCCAGCGGATTCAGGGTTTCGCCGAAGCGGGGCCCCGGAGCGTCGGAACCCCACCCAAACCTAGGTTGTGCCATACCATATGTATACAAGTGTGTTGTGTGTTTCAAATGTCCAGAATCTACTCCTAGGTGTGACCGACATCACCGGCTTCACTTTCTCTCTAGTGAGTTTCTGCACTTAGAGGTGAAAACTCCCCTTTCGGGCGAACCGGATGGAATCTTGTGTCGATTTGGGGTAGACTTTGGTTTCTCATGTTCCTATGGCCTAACCTAACCCAACCAAGCAAAAAAGTCCACTGGGCTACCCCCTTTCGACGCACGTCTATGGGGGTAGACGGAAACGTTAGGGTTTTTCCAGCGGATTCAGGGTTTCGCCGAAGCGGGGCCCCGGAGCGTCGGAACCCCACCCAAACCTAGGTTGTGCCATACCATATGTATACAAGTGTGTTTGTGTGTTTCAAATGTCCAGGAATCTACTCCTAGGTGTGACCGACATCACCGGCTTCACTTTCTCTCTAGTGAGTTTCTGCACTTAGAGGTGAAAACTCCCCTTTCGGGCGAACCGGATGGAATCTTGTGTCGATTTGGGGTAGACTTTGGTTTCTCATGTTCCTATGGCCTAACCTAACACAACCACGTAAAAAAGTCCACTGGGCTACCCCCTTTCGACGCACGTCTATGGGGTAGACGGAAACGTTAGGGTTTTTCCAGCGGATTCAGGGTTTTGCCGAAGCGGGCCCCGGAGTAATACTTGTGATAAGAGTAATAAATAAATACATTAAAAAAGATGGTTTCCCATGTGCCTACGGAAAAACTTGTGATAAGAGTAATAAATAAATACATTAAAAAAGATGATGTAAGTGAAAAAAAAAAAGGAAAAGCCTATGCCGACGGCAAAGCCGTCGGCATAGGTCCCACACCTTATCCTTATCCCGCCACAGCTCCTCGACCACCCATATCCGCATTTCTTCGGCCGGCTACCCGCTCCGCGGCTGCCCCGCTCCCCCGCCGCCCTGCTCCGGCCAGCCACGACCCCGCCGCCACCCGCCCCTACCCAGCCCCGCCGCCACCCCGCCGCCGGCAACCCCGCCCCCTCCACCCGCCAGCCGCCATCCCCGCCACCCGCCCCTACCCAGCCCCGCCGCCAGCCCTTACCCACCCCCGCCGCCAACCCCGCCGCCGCCAACCCCGCCCCTCCACCCGCTAGCCGGCAACCCCGCCCCCTCCACCCGCCAGCCCCTACCCACCCCCGCCGCCAGCCCCTACCCGACCCCCGCCGCCACTCGCCCCGCCTCCGCCGTGCTCCCCTCTGGCCGCACCGGCCCCGCAACCTCGCCGCTCCCCTCGACGTGCTACCCTCCTCGCCGCAGGTACCCTCCGCACCGCCAGGTGCTCCTCGCATCTCCCCTATTTTCTGTGTATTTTAGATTTAGTGATTTTAGGAGTAGGATTTTAGGAAAATTAGTGGTAGAAAAGAGGAAAATAGATGGAAAATTAGTGGTAGAAATTAGAAAATAGCACAATAGAAATTATAGATGGAAATTTAGTGGTAGAAAATAGAAAATAACAAAATGATTTAGGGATAGATGTAGCAAATAAAATGTTGTTGACAATCATAGAAGGAAAATAGGTGTTAGTGTTTTTATATATTCATTTCATATATGACTAACCCGTGTATCAAATGCTTTTACTTAACTAAGTATCATGTCGGAGCCGGAGCGAAAGTTTCGTGGTGTTCATCGGAGACCCACGAAGATCCCGACTTGGGCAGCTCAGATCACAGTGGATCACAGGAAGATCCAGCTTGGTACTTTCAGGTGCCCGTGGCAGGCGGCCCGCGCCTACGACTGCGCGGCGGTCCAGCACTTTGGGGCGAGAGCGATCCTCAACTTTGAGGATGAGCGGAGCGTGGCGCATCTGTTAGCGCCAGATGGCATGAGGATCGCGACGAAGGCCGAGGAGAGGGAGCACCGGCAGGCAGAGAGGCTGCTCAGGGCGCGCCACCAGCGCGAGGAGGATGACCCCTTGGTCAAGGATCTCCTCCTTGATCCCCAGGTGATGGCGGTCCAGTACCAGGTTTTCAGCGAGAGCCGGCAGCAGCGCGGGCAGGGCGAGGCCGGCCCCTCCGGCACGCAGCAGCAGGGCGAGGACTCTAGCAGCAGCCTGTCCTCTTGTTGGGACCGCTTGGACGACGCCACTGACACCGGCGCGAGTCGAGTTTAGGATGTCTATCATCCTACCTGTCGTACTACTAGACTTATCTTGCTACCTGTTGTACTGCTAGACTTATCATACATGCTACCTATGTATTATTGTGCTACTTGTCTATATGTGTTATGTTTAGCTAATATGGTTACATCGTTCTGTGGTTTATTCTGTTTTATGTTTAATTATTAGGTAAAATGGAGGGATATTTGCTTATATATTTCGATTGTTTGTACTTTTTAGATGACGTAGCTTCCCGCCAGCCAGCACCGTCGGTCCCGCGCGTCGTCGCGGCTTCTCCAGCTGAGGAGGGGCCGCCTCGGTGCCCTTTGTTTTGTCGCCCTCTTCCGGAGCACGTCCTCGACCTTCTCCGGCCACCGATCACGCTTCGAGGGTATAAATCTTTCGCCTCTCTTGCTGCATAGGTTTATTTTGGTCTAGATCACCAAGTCAGTCGCGTAACCCGAGTCAGATCCCATCCGGAAGGGTTACAAATTTATAAATATGCAGGATTGTCCATCTTTGCATATTTATAACCGTAACACTTCCGGGTTGTCCTGTTGGACAGTCCGAGTACGTGTAGATCGGGTCGTGTTCCATGTTCTACCCCTTCCTGAGACGTAATTTCGGCAGCACCTCCCTGTTGTTCTTCGGATGCACACCCTCTCGGCTTGACAAGCTCGAGACGTGTATTCTGAAGAACAGCGGGGAGGTGCTGCCGAAATTCCGTCTCGGGTCGGGGTAGAACATGGAACACGGCTCGATCTACACGTACTCGGGCGGGATAGGCCCTCCTATTAGAAGTGTAGGTGAACCCTTGCATGATGTAAAGATTAAAATTTGACCGTAATTAATCTGGTGACACTAAATCATTTTATTATTACTTGGTGCATATTAAAAGACTGCGTGCTTGTTTCGCTCCCAATAAAGCAGAGGATGGCTGATAATGGGTGGATGTACACTGGCCGTGTCGATAAGATTAAAAGAACAGAGGAGTGGGAGATGAAGACCAATATATTAGTGAAGGAGTTAGGGCGTGGTTCAAAGGCAAAAGGAGTTCGTGGAAGGTGCCCTTGCACTCATTGCAAGAATCGTGACCGTCAAGGAAAGGAAGATATGACTAAACATCTTTGGTTGTATGGGTATACGCCTAACTACGTCACGCATGTCAAATTTGATCAGTACGAACGTCTCAGAGTTGGGGTGATGCGGCAGCGGATCGATGGCAATGAGTACGATGGGTTGAGAAACATGCTAGATGATCACCATGCTGCTTACATGCCGGATTCGCCACCTCCACAGGAGGAACAGGAGGAACCGGGTGAACCGGAGGCACCGGATGAACCGGAGGAACCAGAGCCAACCGCGAAGGCTTTCTATGAGACGATGGCCTCGGCTACGAAGCCTCTATACGAGGGTGCAAACCAGAGCCAGCTCGATGCCGTAGCTCAACTACTAAGTGACAAGTGTCAGTTCTCCACCACCCGTGCAGGCTTTGAAGCTAATCTGACAACAACTGGTAACATGTTGCCCAAAGGGCATTGTCTGCCAAAATCCATGCACGAGGTGAAGAAACTATTGGGATCGCTCAGCATGGATTATGAAAAGATTCATTGTTGTCCAAAAGGATGCCTGTTGTTCCGGAAACAATATGCGAATGACAAGTACTGTAGCCTTTGTGGGGCCTCTAGGTATGAGGAGAAAACGCTGCCTGATGGTCGGAAGAAGCAGGGAAAAATCCCTGTGAAGGTTCTTCGGTACCTCTCATTCATAAAAAGAATGCAGCGGCTTTTCATGTCCGAGGAGTCTGCCAAACAAATGACTTGGCACAGGAAAGGGAAGAGATACGTCGACGAGTTAGGACGGGAAAGGATGGGACATCCATCTGATGGTGAGGCATGGAAGAACTTCGACTTGAAACACCCCCTTAATTCAGCAGATGCTCGGAATGTCAGAATTGCAATAGCAACAGATGGGTTCAATCCATATGGGATGTCGACTGCGTCGTACAGCTGCTGGCCCGTGTTTGTTATTCCGCTCAATCTCCCTCCTGGGGTACTAATGCAAAGGAAGCACATGTTTCTGTCGCTGATCATTCCAGGGCCCGAATACCCGGGGAAGAATTTGAGTGTCTACATGCAACCGCTTGTGGATGATTTGCACCACTCATGGCACAATGGGACGTGGACATACGACCGAGCATCAAAGAAAAACTTCTTGATGAAAATTTGGTTCCACTATTCCATGCACGACCTACCCGGGTATGCCCTATTCTGCGGATGGTGTACAGCTGGTAAATGGCCATGCCCAGTGTGCAGGAACCAACTTGAGTTCCTTTGGCTAAAGTCAGGTCGCAAGTATGTCGCGTTTGACAAGCATCGACAGTTCCTCGAAGGAAGCCATCCTTATCGAGAAGACAAAAAAAACTTCACGAAGGGCATAGTTGTGCGTGAAGAAAAAGCAATACCGAAGTTCGATGGTGCAAAAGTTGATGCCGAGCTACGTGCTCTCGTGCCTGCTGAGGGATCTATCCGAAAATTTCAGGGGTATGGTGTAACGCACAACTGGACTCATGTGGCAGGCTTAACGCAGCTAGAGTATTACAAGGACCTCGAACTTCCCCATAACATCGATGTGATGCACACCGAAAAGAATGTTGGAGAGATGATCTTTCACACAGTCCTGAACATTACTAAGAAGACAAAGGACAATGTGAAGGCTAGAGTTGATGTTCAGAAGCTCTGTGATAGGGAGAGATTACACATGCGGCCTCCGAACCCTCGTCAAAAAAATTGGTTTAAGCCAAATGCCGACTACTGCCTTAATAATATCCAAAAGAAGGAGGCATTGAAGTGGCTCAAAAACATCGCCGTGATGTTCCCTGATGGTTACTGTTCCAATATAAGTAATGGAGTCAATCTTCTTACATCAAAAGTCACTGGGCTGAAGAGTCACGACTATCACATATGGATTGAGCGGTTGATGCCGGTGATGCTTCGAGGGTATCTCCCCGATAGTATCTGGCGAGTGCTTGCGGAGTTGAGCCATTTCTTCCGCACGCTCTGTGCGAAACAGATATGTCCCCTGATTATTGCGAAGCTGCGTGATCTTGTGCCGGAGTTGCTATGCAAGTTAGAGATGATCTTTCCGCCAGGCTTCTTTGTTCCGATGGCACATCTCGTTGTGCATCTCGCGAACGAGGCACTCTTGGGTGGACCGGTGCAGTTTCGTTGGCAGTTTTGTATTGAGAGAGAGTTTAAGTACATTCGAAACATAACTGGAAACAAAGCTAGGATTGAAGCATGCATAGCTGAGGCAACAATACGACAGGAGATGGCAGACGCCGTGACAACGTACTTTCCCGATGAAGTTGCCACTATGCATAACCCGGTCACTCGGTACAATGTCGACGAGCCCAAGAATGACCCCAAGCTCCTCCTCTTCCAATGTCCCGGTGGCAAGGCCGGTGCCGGTGAAAATTGTAAATTGACCAAGGAAGAGAAGGATTGCATAATGCTCTATGTGCTTATAAACATGACGGAAGTACTCGATTTCATGAGGTAAATGGTGAACAAATTACTTTGCAACTAGTAACTCAGTTTCGGTCTAATACGTATTTTCTCCTTTTAGGCAATTCCAAGATGAATACTGGTTGGGAACGGTGGATCCCGATCCCGCGGAGCTGGACACTCTTCTGAAAGAGGGTGCTCACGGAGGAAAAAAATTTGTGTCTTGGTTCATGGGAAAAGTAATTTCTAACGTGTCCCTATTACCTTGCAATATGTGACTTGTCCCTCTTATTACACGTAACTAATGCACAAAACAATTTGAACCGTACTTGTAGGGAGCTGATCCCAACGTTGAGATGACAGATGAGCTGAGATGTGTTTCCCAAGGATTTAACCGTACCGTCATGAAGTATGAGAAGTATGATGTGAATGGGTTCCGCTTCCATACAGAGTATCACCAGAATAATCGTCCTGGAGCAAAAACTGTAAATACTGGGGTCTTCACCAAAGGATCCAGAGGAGCCGATGGAGCCAATTACGTAGATTACTACGGAAGGTTACAGAACGTATACGAGCTGACGTTCAATCGTACAAACATAGAACTCAAGCTCGTTGTGTTCAAGTGCCACTGGTTCGACCCATGCACTGGACCACATGGTGGACAGAGAAGTGAGCCTTCCATTGGGTTAGTTGAAGTTAAGCCTTCAACCACCTATACCGGAGCCGATGTCTATATTGTGGCTCACCAAGCCAAGCAAGTTTATTATTTGCCCTACCCATGCCAGAAAGAGAACCTCAAGGGCTGGGAAGTCGTGTTCCGGGTATCCCCACATGGTAAGCTACCCAGGCCCTCCGACGACGATTACAACAACATTGACCCTAAAACATACGAGGGAATTTTCTATCAAGAGCAAGAGGACTTCGGGCACTTTGACTTACAAATAGGTGGTCTCGAGGAACTCGAGAACAATGCACACACTCATGGTGAGTCAGTGGTCGATCTGAAGGACATAGATGTGCTCTCGAAGTTTCATGCGGAAAATGACGACGATGACGAGCCTGGCGATGAGCTTCCGCCCTACTACTCACGTGATATAGTGATAGTGATAGTGATAGTGATAGTGATAGTGAGAATGAGAACCGACACCCTGATGAGGAGAGTGATGACGATAGGTATTTATTTTTGGTATCTACATGTTATTATGTCTTTTATTCTTTAGTATTTATTTTTTGACATGCTTCTTCATTGCATTATGTCTTTATGCTTAGTGTCTACATTTTATTATGTCTCGATGCTTACTTGTTTTCTCTTTCTCAATGCAGTTGATTGAACAATATGAGTCAGGGCAAGGAAAGCGCTTCTGGTGGTCCTTCTCCCGGTGCTACGCCGATCCGACGCTCACCTACTATCAGCCGGGGAGATATGGGGTTCACCCTGTCGCCGTCTCCGCCATAGATGTAGGGTCTTGGGCGTCTAGACATCTAGCTATATATGTATGTATCTATTTGATGATGGTCCTATGTGTGTATCTACCTGATGATATAGCATTTTGTTTGATGATATATGGAGCCATTGTGTGATTTTGTTTGTAGTGAATTTGTCGTGATTTTTGATTATTTTTTCTGCTATTTTTGCCGCAAAAAACGAGCTGCTGGTTCCGAAAATCTGGTAACACCTGTGCCGACGGCATTGCCGTCGGCACAGACCCCTTAATGTGACAAAATGGTCACCCCTATGCCGACGGCATTGCCGTCGGCACAGGGCTCTCCCAGGAGCGCCCAGCTGCCTCCACGTGGCAGATCTGTGCCGACGGTTTTGCCGTCGGCACAGGCTCCTACCCCTGGCCCGGCCTGTGCGGGCCCACACGCCGCTGTGCCGACAACCTAGGTGCCGACGGTGCGTTTCTGGCCGTCGGGAAAAGCTGTGCCGACGGGTTATGTCTGTGCCGACGGCCAGGTGGCCTATGCCTACAGGGCCCTATGCCGACCACCCTGTGCCGACGGTGACCGTCGGCATAGGTGTGTGCCGACGGCATCGGGACCTTTGCCGACGGGCTTCGGCCGTCGGCACAGCTGGTCATTCCTGTAGTGCTAACCCAGCCCGCTAACCTCTAGCTCAACTAGAAACCATGGACACCTCCTCGGGTCAAGTTCTTCATATGGGTTAGCGTGCGAGGACAGTTGGCGAACAATTGAGAGATTTGCTAGGCGACGGATACAACACCGGTCCACCACTTATGTATGTTCAATTGCACCCTTTAGATAGGGTAATATTGTGGATCCGCCCCCCCCCCCCCCCGGTTGTCGGTGAGAACTTCGTGGACTGGTGGCAGCATGACTCCTTTCTGGTCCACCCACACTGAGGCAAGCAACATCTTTGGCGACCATGCTCATGGGATGGTGGATTTTTGGAATCATGGAAACATGGTCGTCCGGGGCAACGTTGCTAGTTTGCTCCCCAAGGTTGGCGTCCCTTTGGTAATTCTGTACATAACATTCACATCGAGATGAAAACAATTGTATTTTCTTGAACATAATGTTGGTCAAATCGATGATTGAAATTAAAGCTCAGAATATAAATAATGCGCGTACTCAGCCATGACAAATACGTCTCCACGGGCATACAATTAGTACTCCACGGGCTTAGTATAAATCGAGAGTTTGCACGTTTCAAATATCTTGCTAGTTACATTAGGTTATGCCAAGCATAACATAATTAACTCTAAGTTACATGAACGTACCTAATACTAAAGCTTAAAAGCGCTCGATAGTCGATCCTCTCCCCTCTAATGCTAAATTGCTAATGCATCTATCTTAAAGCGCGGGAATTCTAACTGGCCACTCGCTCTCCCTATTTAAAACCGGTTCCACCCTCCTTCCCCAACCCCTCCTCACTTCATTCCTCGTCTTCCTCTTCTCCAACTTATGATCGATAGATTCGATTCATTCCCGTCACTGCAACGGCCTCGCTTGCTCCGATCAATCAGCTACACAAAGATGGCGGCGCGGACGATGTGGGTGAACGGGCCCATCATCGTGGGCGCCGGCCCGGCTGGGCTATCCGTGGCGGCGTGCCTCCACACCCGTGGCGTTCCCTCCGTCGTGCTGGAACGCGACGACTGCATCGCCTCCCTCTGGCAGCGCCGCACCTACGACCGTCTCCGACTCCACCTTCCCAAGCAGTTCTGCGAGCTCCCCGGCATGCCCTTCCCGGCGAGCTACCCGGAGTACCCCACTAAGCAACAGTTTGTCTCCTACCTCGAGTCCTATGCCGCCGCCTTCCACGTCCAGCCCCGCTTCCGCCAGTCCGTCGCCTCCGCGCGGTTCGACCACGCCGCCGGCCTCTGGCGCGTCCGAGCTTCCGACGACAGCAGCAGCACCACCACCACGGAGTACATCGGGCGGTGGCTGGTGGTGGCTACGGGCGAGAACGCGGAGCGCATCCTGCCGGAGTTCGCTGGCGCCGGTTCGTTCAAAGGCCCGGTGACCCACGTGTCGGAGTACAAATCAGGCGAGCCGTACCGGGGAGCACGTGTGCTCGTCATCGGCTGCGGGAACTCCGGCATGGAGGTATGCCTGGACCTGTGCGACCACGGCGCCCGGCCGGCCATGGTGGTCCGCGACGCCGTGCACGTGCTCCCGCGCGAGATGCTCGGCGTGGCCACCTTCACGGTCGCCGTCTTCCTGCTCCGCTTCCTGCCGCTACGGCTCGTGGACCGCATCCTCGTGCTCCTCGCTGGGCTATTTCTTGGGAACGACCTGCCCAGGCTCGGGCTGAGGAGGCCCGACAGTGGAGGACCCCTGGAGCTGAAGAACACCAGGGGCAGGACGCCGGTCCTGGACATGGGCGCGCTGGAGAAGATCCGGTCCGGGGAGATCGCGGTTGTGCCCGGGGTGGAGAGTTTCGTGGCCGGCGGGGCGGAGATGGTGGATGGGCGATTTGTGGCGGCCGACGCCGTCGTGCTTGCCACCGGGTACCACAGCAACGTCCCACAGTGGCTCAAGGTGCGTACTTGATGACAACATAGAGACATATTTTACCACTCGATTGATGAAATTAGTGTCGAATGCTGCATGTACTTGTCATGACGATGATGGGTCATAAACTGAGAGATGGGCTGACAGCGACAATCAGCACAAGTGTGCACTGCACTTGCTGAATCACTTCATTTCACTATTAAAAGTAGCCAGAGAATCACCATTTTGCTTTCTTTTCCATTACATAGTTTTTCTTTTTTGGAGAAAGCCATCATGGCACACTTTGTTGATATTAAAGAAAGTTAACTGACAATAAGAATGAATGTAATTCTGGTGTGCAGGGAACCGACTTCTTCAGCGGGGAAGGGTACCCGAAGGTTGACTTCCCGGAGGGGTGGAAAGGCGAGTCGGGGCTCTACTCCGTCGGCTTCACACGGCGGGGCCTCGCCGGGCTCTCCCTCGACGCCGTCCGGGTCGCGGGTGACATCGCCATGACATACCACCAAGATAACAAGACCACACCGTCGCCTTCTTCTTCTTCTACGGTCTGCTCCTCGGTAGCACAGCTGGTACCCTCACAAGCTCAGACATGATCATTGGCATCCTTAACAGGCAACCATGGATGGACCTGGGGTGCATGCTTGGCTGCTTCAGACATTCTGGCAAGGAAGAAGGGTTGTCGCTGTCATGGATACCAGAAGCCACGCTGTCTTAGATAGAAGATAGATCCACCTAATTAACCGGCAGGCAGTGCCCAAATTTTGCCGTGTTTATGGGCACTGCATCTGCATCATCTCCCTCTGTAATATCCAGCTAGCTAGCCAGCTGCCATGGCTCCAATAAATCTGTGACTCCGCATAGTCTTGAATGAATACTGGTACTAGAACAGGAGACGACAGGTTGTATGATTACTGCTGATGATGGTAGGAATAAAATCAGTAATCATGAGCTAGCCATCAACTCCGTCAGTAGGAGGATCTAGCCGCTGTTGCTGATCTGTGCCTTTTTGGCCCACATCCACAGCTTCAGGAGTCGTGCATATGTCCGTCCTACTACTGTACCCATACGCTGATCGGCGATGCTATGCACACAGTTCTTCCCCCTGCCAACAAACATACCATCAGCAGGTTATTAACAAAGATCCCGATAGGTAAGTGTTGATGAACTGGAGTAAGCTACCTTGATCCTGATTACCGCTACTTTTACCTTTTGACGACGATCTGTTCATCCGAGCGATGCTAAGATAACCAGTCAGGCACAAGTCTCTTTCTGTATGATGTACACAGGATCAGTAGTCGTAGCAATCTCCCCCTCCAAGAAGCAAGCGTGCACACGAGCAGGCACATGGGCTTTAATAAATAAGAATGCGATGAATTTGAATCAATCAGAACGTGATGAATTTGAATCAATCTGAATGTAATCGATCCCCGATCCCGCCTGTCAAAATCACCAAACGACATGTTACAAGATTCAGCTAACACAAGTTTTTCTTTTCACCTCGAGAGAGAATTGGAGTGAAAGCCTCACAGGGTAAAATTCAGAGCACCATGTTGTGGTTTGGTGGAGCTAAGAAACAGGGCATCCTTCCAAAGCATATACTCAGGTAGGGGAGGGTCCAGCTGCAGAGCACCTCCATGTGCCTGAGTTATGCATTGACATTGGCAGGCTCTGCATACACAACTTCATCATTAGCAGCTGCTCATCATCAATGCCCCCTCTTCGCATCTCACGTCGCAATTACTCGGTGACAGCAACAAGAGAGGCCAGAATATTGATGATCAGCACACAAGAAAAAGAAAAATACAAGTATAACTTCCTGGAAGCAGGCTGATGGATGGGAAGAACTGGCTAAAAGATATGGATATGGTTTTGATTTGATGGGCAAGTTGCAAAGATTTGACGCTTAACAGTAGCACGCCGCCAAACGACTCGTATAGGAGCCGACAATTTCAGATCGGAATGCAGCACAAGCACAACTAGTAAACTAAGACCAAAAGCATACATACATATTTCAAGCTGCATTTCCCTGTGAGATGAAACAGTTGAGCTGAAAAGCATGTGTAACCAACCTTCTTGAAGCCGCAAGATTAAAAGTAGATAAAGACATGGTCATAACTAGGGCCGAAATGAAGCAGGTCTAGATCGGGATAATCATGAAAATTAACATATGCTTGACAGTTAACATTAGAGCATATTAGTACACTGCTAACACAAACATGATGTAAACGACAAAGAGCATATTTAGACTGGAATAATCATGAGCAACAGCACACGAGGAAAAGGATAAAGTTCCTTAACTGTTTTGTTCAATGTTGAGCCTGGCTGACTCTGAGATGACATTCTTTTTGCTCAAGTTCATAATTAAATGTGTTTCCATCAAAATGAGCGAGGCTGACTCTTCTTTCCACTACACATGCGTGCGACTGTGAAACCCTAAGCAACAGCACATAACTGTTGAGTCTTTTGACATCCGTCCAGCGGAATGTCAGTCCTGTGCACTTGTCTTTGTGTGACTGAAGTCATGTGCAATAATGTGATTGCAAAAACTAGAGCCAGGCACAAGTGACTGGTATTTGCTCAAATGTGATTACGAGTGCCCAGATGTGGGTGTGACAACATGAAAGGACTGCATTTTTCCATAGGCAAAAAGGAACTCAGCATAATAGTTGCCAATTTGACCAGCAATGCGAAGAATTAGAGCCCTGGCCTTAGATTGCTTGCATGCGCTGAATCGAAATTTTGACAAACACTCGTGCTGTGAAGGTAAATTCTAGCTTTTGACATCCTGGCAGCACAATGCCATAATAGGACCATTTCTCTAATGTGCTTGCATATGTTGAATGCTTGAAAACTTTGTCAAACAATCGGGGTTTTGATGATCTTCTGGTTCTCTGATGGTAAATACTAGTTCCGAACACACATGCCCAAAAATAAACTTAAATTAGTCTAGAACGAAGGAGCCTTGGAGTAATTCCGAACAATGTGGCATATACGAACACCATTTTGATGAGTAACGTGTTCTCGAAAAGAAGCAATAAGATGCAGGAATGGCAGGACCCTGGTTCAAACAGTATCCGGTCAGCCTATATGATTAGATATTCGTTTGAGTAGACTCCCAGAGTGTGTACTGTGTTAGAGATGCATTGCATTTGATTGCACGTGTGGTCTGTTGATAATGATACAAACAAGTGGAAATACCATGCTATATAACAGTAATGTTATCCGTGTTATCAGCCTCCAGTTTGGTGGTATTTTACAATCTGTACATATCCGTGATGGAAGTGGGCTAATTTCTTTATCCAAAACTGAAACTAGGAGCAAAGCATCAGTCAAATCTAATTGACCAGAAATTGAAACTAAGAGCAGAGTGCAGGAGATTGTCTGAGTTCATCATCAGCAGAAGTACAGAACTTAGAAGGGGGCTGGGTGCTACCAGCAAGTGCTACCTCGAATTGCTGGGCGGAATCACATCTTCTGCACGCTGACCGATTGGAATCGGGAACCGTGAATCAAGGAAGAAGCGCTGACTGACGATCGTGCCGAACTCTGAAAGGACAGAAGAGAGCCTTACGCAGGCGGGAGGGAGGCGGCCCGCCGGCCACTGAGATGAGATGACGGCGGTGGCGGAAGATTCGACCCGAGGACGGGCGGCTCACGGCTTCAGGGAAATACGCTTCACCTGTTGGTCGGCGTATACCCAGGAAGCCGTGGATGGTGACGTTTGGCGTAGTTCCATGGAAAGCGCTACCCGAGCCCTCTTTGAGATTTCTAATACTCAATTTTAGGCTACATAAAAAACAAAAAATCGTGGCAAATAAGTGGTCTTGTTCTTGAAGAAGTTGATTTTAGCATCCAAGTATTCAAGAGGTCCAAGTCAAGCAAATATGAAATTCTTACAAATTTCGTCAAAAATATACACTTATTGGTGTGCAGCCCCAAAAAGTGGGTTCCATCGCCGGCTGATTTGGTTTTTATTATTGTTGATGCAGCGATCTTCGCTTCTCTTTGAGCTCGTCTTGATGTGGTGTTTCGAGATCATACGGCGTGTTTGGTTACCTGCAGCTATTTTAGACTCATTGCATATTTGTCTCATTAGAACCTCGTTAAGGAGCACCGAACAACCCCTAAGGTTTGGTAGCCCGCGGTTCGTCGTTTCATCTTTTTTTGTTCAAGTGCTTGTTGTTTGGTTATGCTTAGTGCCATGATATGCTAACCTTCTCGGGTGAGTGGTGAACTTACATATCACTCGACTAAGAAAACACAAAAATACTCAAGCATAACGACTTAAACTAAACAATTCACAAAGTATGTTAGTGGTGCAACACGAATTCAGCACAATACTACTCGCGATGCAACACAAATTTATCATCGAAGTGGTTTAGTATATACCACCTCGTAAAATATACATATCTGATATCAGGTGTAATAAGTCATAGCTAATTGCTTGGATATAGATCAGGACATCACCGAAAACACATCATCGTCAACACCATCATCAGCACCCTCGCAATATTTCTTGCGAAGGAAAGAAGCAAACTACTTTATCTTTGACCAGGGGGTCATCAAGATAGCTGATACTTCCGCTTGATCTCCACAAGGTGCGTGAGAGCGAGGTGCGGCGCTTTAACCCCGATGTTAGAAGAGGGATAACTAGTCCTGGCGACGATGATATTCATATGATCATAGTTCTTAGAGGAAATTGCACGCTCCACCACCTTTTGCTTCATGTGTTACACAAACCACCACTTAAACAGTTTTTTTTGTAGTTTTCCCCATTTGATCATCTAATAACCTATTTAGTCATGTTGACGACAAAACCTATAATTGGGCCCACTCTTGTCAATGCTCCAATTAATGTATATCAACTGAAGGAGATATAGATCAGGACATCAATTGAAGCATTGACATGTGTGTCTTAGCTCTCATAGTTAATATTTTATGAATTTTAAGCTATTTAAGTTTTTATATGTTAATTGAAGCATTGACATGTGCGGGTCCAGTTGTCGGTTTTGCTGTCAACTGAGCTTAATAGTTGATTAGATAACCAAATGGTGAAATCTGGAACATATTAGACCACCACATGGTTAAAAGCGCTAAAAATCTGTCTAACCGGTGATTTGTGCATCACATGGAGTAAGAGGTGGTGGAAGTTGCAATTTTCTCGATAGAGCTATAACTGGCTCCATGCAGCTGATATACAATCGATGGCATGTAATTTTTTCTTTTGGGGCTTTCATGCATGTAGCCGTAGTGCTAATGAGGTGTCTCGTGAGTTGTTTGGATAGGTCGAGCGAACTCGGTGCCTACTCGGCTTTCCGGCATTGTATTCCTGGATGTATCGAAGAGGTTGTGCAGTGTGCACTCTGAACTTGTGAGCGAGTAAAATGAGAAAACCTTGACCTCAAAAGAAAAAAACAATTTCCTAAGCAGAATCTGTTAATCAAATTGCATGGCTTCATCCTTGCGAAGATTATCCACCGTACACTAAAAGAGAAAAAATGTACTGCTGAATACCATCCGATGTTTGTGCTGCAGCGCCCTTGTGTTGATCGGCTAGAGCTAGCAGGTTGACCCTTTCATCGAGCTGGATCAGACAGAGCTGGGGGCAGACGTACTGTCTATTTTTAGACCAGGTCTATGGACAGTTGCAAGCCATACTAGCCATATTTTGCGGGGTACACACTTTAGATTCATGGGTGTATTACTTAGTAAGTACTCCCTCCGTCCCAAAATAAGTGTCTCAAAATTGTACAAAAGTGAATGTATCTATACTTGTTTCATGTTTATATACATCTACTTTTTGACAAATCTAAGACAGTTATTTTGGGACGGAGAGAGTATATTTGATAGTGTGAGTATCTAAACTGAATATTTACAGTATATAGTCTTCAGATATAGGCAGATAGTAGTACAGTAGCTAATTAACTTGTCTTCCTGTCTTTGATATGCGTGTAAGTTGCCACAATGATTTCAGCGCAAATTGACACTCCCGAATGTGAGTTCAGAGACGCGCGCGCGTGTACGTACGTATAGCGGCATAGGTACGTGTATCTACGTACTTGAAACATCTTTCTGCATGCATGCATAGATCTATTACGCGGGATCTGGATAGAGAGTGTCTCCTCTCTCTCTCGATCAGTCTATCCATCCATCCTTATCCTCTTCCCCCTTGCGTCTCTCCCGCGCGCCTTGCCATGCAAGCCATGGAGCAAGGTCTCTACGTGAAGCTATCATATATACCTGTTCTCGCAGATCCACCACACACATCACTCTCCGACTCTCACCATCGTCGCTTCTTTAATTTGTTCTTCTTCGGTCACTGCGCGCCGGCTCGATCCCTGATCTCATCAGCAAGCTACCTACCTGTCCATCTCGATTTCCATGGCCGCGTCGTCGTCTCTTCTTCCCGCACTGCCGCGGCTCGCCGTCGCGGCTCTCTTCGTGGTGCTGCTCTGCGGCGGCACGCCGTACTGCGTCGAGGGCGCGAGGTTCATGCGCGATCGCGAGGCCAAGCTGGTCGGCGCAGGGCACTGGGGATCAGAGGGGACGACGGGCGCGAGCGGCGCCGGCGTCGTCGCGCACGTGGAGCGGCGCCGCACGGCGGTGGTCACGAGCAAGGCCCCCGTCCCGCCGTCCGGCCCCTCTAAGATGCATGACTGATCGATCTATCATTGGCGGTCGCGACGATCGATTGCGTGCCCGCCAGCAGAGCCTGCCGGCGCCGCCATTTTGAAGGAACAGCCTGCCGGCTGCGCACTCTGAGTAGGAAATAAGCGGATTTATCATCATTTCTTGATTTATGTGTTAGGCTATTAGCTTAATGTGGTTCGTGTTTTAGAACATTGTTGTTATTTGTCTTGTGGTCCACGCACCTCTGTTTGTTTAAAGCATATTTGTATCTCAATTTTTTTTGAATCACTATCATTTTTCTGCAGCTGGTTATTGTCATTTCTTTCTCTAGTGTTCTTCCCACATTTAAAAAAATTGATGGAGATTTAGACCAGTATGAGTTTCAGTATATTTTTATTTTGTACTGGCTCTGAGTTGTATCTTCTTAATTTGTACTAGTTGTTTTCCTTTATAAATATCAGATATAAGATGCCTTCAGATATCTTCTCTTAAAAAACAATTTACCGGAGATTTAATAACACGAGAAATATCGGGTGGAAACCCGAAAACCTAAATTGGAGCTCGGGCTACATGGAGCCCATTTTTTGAAAATTCAAAATCTACATTTTAAGTTTCCAAAAATCGTGAAAAAATTCCTGGATATAGATATTGTCCAGATCTTCAATCGTGCAAATTTTCAACTAAGGATGTCACAAGCTCCAGCGCAAAATACAATGGGTGGTGAAGAATTCACAGTTTCAAAATGAAATTTCCCTGATTTGCCTTTTTTGTACAGCCCAAAATACAATGAATTTGGAAGTTGAAATTGTGCACGATTGTATATCTCAACAATATCTACATCCAGGAATTTTTTTCAACGATTTATGGAAACTTAAACATGTCGACTTCGAATTTTCAAACAAACGGGTTCCATGTAGCCCGGGTTCTAAAAATCCACTCTCGTGGAAACCACATTAATATCATGTCTTTAAGATTTTCTAAGAAAAAGGAAAAAAAACTTGCACCTCGATGTAATGAAAAAGGCACAATCGGAATCTAGTTAAATGTTGTGTGGTTAGCAGTTTGTCGAGTGCTTTTCATCCGGTTCTTGGCAAATGTTGTTCTATTCCGAGTGTAAGTGAAAAGCACTCGAGAAATGAACGACATACGGCATAAGGTATGTAGGGCACATGACATAAACTAAGGATGTCACAAGGCAAACTGTCACGGTTGTCTGGACCGATGAGTGTCACTAGAGCGAAAGTTGAGGTTAGAGAAGGACTTATCAGTACTTTTATAGCCCATTCGGACCGCTGGTGTGTGCTGGACATCTCGGCCTATGAGAACATCTCCATGGGGATACAATCCTGCCCAAAAAAACATTGTTTAAAAAATCACAAATAATATGTGAAAATAATAAATGTCAAAAATATTACTTAGTCGTTTGGGTCTGAACGATTCATTGCAGCCGTTAAGTCTTTAACAATTAGTCCCAATCTTTTTGGCCTTCTTTGATAGGAACTACATAGTGAAAAATGCAAGCAAAAATAAATGAGCCGGCCAAAAGGAATTGAGGTAAATTTTACACGAAAAATATAAAAATCGTTGTTGTGATTCCATTCTCTCAATTGGTTTGCATTTTAGTTGATTATTTAATGTTCAATTTCGTGTTCATTTTGTAGCTTCTTAGACTTTTTTTCTTTCAAATTCATTGTTTGTTTGAACAGGGGATGGCCCCGAAGGGCCTAGGTGCTTCTCATTAATATCAGTGGTGTGGTACAAAGTACAGGGAGGTCCACATCAGATACAACAATTACAAACCAGACCTCAACATATGCAAAAAGGACCCTATACAATAAAATGGAAAAGCAATCAGGTCCTTCGCAACCGCCGGCGAACAGAGGACTCGAATGACGACCTCCCACGCCAAGGCCAGGGATGAAACCACTTGGCATCAGCAGGAAGTGAAGCGCCGCCGTGAATCCAACATGGGACCTCTGATGAAGGTTGAAATCCTGACGCAGATGCATCAGGGCCTGGAGTTGCCGCCCCACGACATCTTCAGTCGACAGCCAAACCAGGGCCGCCGAGGTTGATCTCCAAAGAACAGCAACACCAAGAACTCCCCGCAGCTCTCCAGGCTCGCCACCGCTCGCAACAATCATCCACTACCTCTCCCCGTCACCATGGCGGCCAAGAGGAAGCAAACAGACCTGAGTAGTAGACGAACCCTAGTCGTTGCCCACACATGCCTTATTTTCGGAGTAGACAGAAGCCCTGCTCCTTGCCGCCTTTGGCTCCATCCACAAGAGCACTGCAGCATGAAGATGAACTACCGGCCGGTGCCAGATCCGGCCGGAGAGAGCCAGCACCATCCTCCCGGCAAGTCGCCAAAGAAAAAACCCTACTATTCACAAGCGACGGGGCCGGGCAACTCTCCCCTCCAACGGTCGGAGCTGCCGGAGAGAGAAGGGAGAGCGCCGGGAGTCGGAGGCGAAAGGTGGGCTAGAGGTCCGGCTGCGCGTTCGGTTAAAATGGTTAATTCGGTTCGGTTTATACGATTATACGGTAAATACGGTTTTGATACTTCGGTAAATATGGTTTTATACAAAGATACGGTTCGGTTTCGGTAATAACCATTGAACTTCGGTTCGGTTTCGATAATAACCAAACTAACCAAAATTGACGCGGATTTTTAAATAACACATAACTTTTATCGCCATATATTACATTTTATATTTTGTATGACCGAACTCCATGTGTTGCAAAAGTCAGAGACAAAAAACAATAAAATTTCGGACAAAGTGAACAAAACTGGGACTTGAACTCTCGACTTAATGTTGGAAAACAGAAGTTTACACATGTTAACCACTTAACCAGTAGGGTCGGCACGCTCATGTGAATATAATACAGCGTACGCACTATATAATATGTTACGTCAAGTTGGACTGGGCTTCCAGCGTGAATGCTTTGCTGTGTCAATGTCTTCGGGTTTTTTCCGGTTAAACCGTGGTTATTCGGTTTAAAACCGAATTAACCAAATGCCATGCGGTTAGTACTTTTGCTAACCGAAACCTTAACCACTAACCAGAAAAACCGTAATTTTGGTTACAGTTAGGTTTTTTCTGGTTTGGTTTTCGGTTTCGGTTCGGTTATGTTATGCACAGTCTTAGCTAGAGGGAGGAACATACGCCACCCGGACCAAAACCGTCGACCATAGTAGATGGTGCAATTTTCTATTAGCTGGCTTCATCTGGTCGGTCCACACAACTTTTGCCGTTTCGACGCTTTATAAACGGGTTGAGTATATGAATGTCATAACGGAAAAGTTACAACACACAACGTTATATGTAACGGCGAGATCACTGCTAAAAGAAATTTTCAAACGCGAATTTGGTACCTATCATAAGCGTTAGGCCATAAAGTGTTGGGCTAGCACTTCTGGTTACGGCCCATGACGATTTCTTTCTGGTACAGAATAGAATATGTACGTGGCCCAGGTTCCTATCGTCTAGAGCTAAACCGATTAATATTTTTAAAATTTATATTCGCGCATTATGAAATTTGTAAATAAAAAATTCCTCTAAGGGAGGGCTATATGGGGCGCCTGGTTGAGATTCTTTTACTGGCCAACTATTTCTAACTGTCACTCAAAAAAATATATAATTGTATTTTTTTTGAAATACAGTACAATGCAGACGCTCACATACACATACATACACTCACTCTTATGAACACACACTCTACCCTTATAAACACCTACAATAGACTGAGTCGGCAAATTAGGTTTTGAGATTGACGAAGTCACCACGGATCCCTCGCTGTCGACGTGAACGTCGCCTCCCACTGAAAAATATTGCACCTAAATGAGAAACACCAGCGTTAAAACTGGAGTTTGAACTCTGATGGGTTGAAATACAACCACTCTCCTAACCATCCTGCCCTTAAAAAATAATATGATACGGAGTACTCCGTAAAATTATTCGTCCTCACGTGCGCGCTACAGACAAATAGCCACGTGATTGCCATTGCTCTCCTCAGATTATCCAGAGACGAGCAGCTACAGCTTTTTACTCCCCGCCTACAGCAGTAGCACTCCCTGGTCAAAAAGAGTGAAATTTGGAGCAGATCTGCTTGAATCAGCCGATGCAGAAGCTCCGGCTGGTCAATCCCACGGCGCTGTCCCTCGCCGCGGTCCTCATTGTCCTCTTCGTCGCCGCCGCGCGCCTCCGCGGCTCTTTCTTCGGCACCTACTACAGCCATGGCCTGGCCGCGATCCCATCCGGTTCTGGCGGGCGGAGGAACTCCACCTCTCCTTTTGCCGGGCGGCCGGCGCAATGCGACATGTTCCAGGGTGAGTGGGTGCCGGACGACGCCGCGCCCTACTACACGAACCGGACCTGCGCGCTGATCCAGGAGCACCAGAACTGCATGAAGTACGGCCGCCCGGACCTCGGGTTCCTCAAGTGGCGGTGGCGGCCGGAGGGGAAAGGGTGCGAGCTCCCGCGGTTCGACGCGGATGGGTTCTTGCGCGTCGTCAGGAACCGGTCCATGGCGTTCGTCGGGGACTCGCTGGCCAGGAACCAGATGCAGTCCCTCGTCTGCCTCTTGTCCAAGGTAACTAGTAACTGTCAATCTAGCAGCTTAGATTCATCTGGATTTTGAATCGTTTGGCTATTTAATTGTTGCGATAGTATCCACGGAAAGGTTTGATTGTTGGGATTGAAATTTTGTGTTTGTTTGTTTGCAGGTGGAGTACCCGAAAGACATCTCCCCGACGGACAACCAAGAATTCAGGACGCTGTACTACGAGTCGCACGACTTCACCCTCTCCATGTTCCGGTCGCGGTTCCTCGTCAAGGCGAACCTGTCCGACAACGACCTCGACCGCGGGGTGTGGAACCTGTACCTGGACGAGCCGGACGACGCGTGGCTGCCGTTCGTGTCCGGCTCCGACTACATCATCATCTCGGCGGCGATCTGGTTCACGCACCCGTCCATGTTCTACGAGTCCGGCGGCCGCCTGGTGGGCTGCCAGGCCTGCCACGTCCCGGGGTGCCGGACCTCACGCTGCGCTACTCCCTGCGCGCCGCGTTCCGCACGGCTCTGCGGGCGATCACGGGCATGGAGGGCTTCAAGGGGACGGCGATCGTGCGGACGCTGACGCCGACGTCGCACTTCGAAGGCGGCGAGTGGGACAAGGGCGGCGACTGCCGGCGGACGCGGCCGTACGTGGAGCGCGAGGTCGACGGGCTGGACCTCGAGCTCCACGAGGCGCAGGTGCAGGAGTTCATGTCGGCGGAGCAGGAGCAGGCGGCGAGGGGGGAGAGAGCGGTGAGGATGATGCTGCTGGACGCGACGTTCGCGATGGTGCTCCGGCCGGACGGGCACCCGAGCCGGTACGGGCACTGGCCGCACGAGAACGTGACCCTGTATAACGACTGCGTGCACTGGTGCCTGCCCGGCCCCGTCGACGTCTGGAACGAGATGCTGCTCCAGATGCTACTCGATGCTTGAATCTTTATCGAGGCGCCGGCCCTGTGTGTGTCCAAGCCATCGTTGGTTCCTCACGGGAATGTAAGCCTCGAAATAGATGACAAAAAGATTGACTCATTAGTCATTTGCACCAGTTTTTCTACTATGTTTATATACTCCATTATGTTCAGTAGTTAGGTGAAATGTGAACTGATTGTATGCGCAAGAAGTTTGTTCCTCGCACCCGGAGCACCAAAGCAGAGTACTATCTGTTCCAACTTCCAACATACTCTGTCTGTCCATAGATGAGCTGAATCTCCCCCCTCTCCCTGAAAAAAATAATCGTGTTCAACTCTAGCATATTTTCTAAAATATCATTACTTATAATGTTTATGTATGGTTTTGCTTAATTCTCAGCTTAAGTCAGTGCTCGGTCAAGTGCTACAACGTCTGATATGAGAATCGTAATGGTGCAACTACAGTTGAGTTGTAACTGAGAAAAATATCCGGGAATGTTAGATTTACTATGTGATTCGTGTTAAGCATGATTAAAACATGAGTTGCAACTGAATGATATCACTTACTGAAATTTAAGTTAATTCTTAGCCGACCGAAAATTAATCACTCCCATTCCTTTTACATGAAAAATTACCCCAAAATTTGAGCGCCCGACTAAGACATGCAACTTTGATATCCCAGCGGTGCACATTTATTAGCCATATACTCTCTCTGTTCCTATATGTAGGGTGTATAAGTTATGGCATGAAAATTAAATAATGCTAATGGGGAAAATTACACCAGTTTAGGACAGAATTACCTCTGGTTAATTTACATGGTCTAAAAGGGAGAGTTTGAATTGGATAAGAAAACATAATCAAATCTCTAAAAAAAAATACATGAGTGGTGGAAAGTACACTATATTTTGGATTTGTCCTCAAAACCTTAGGCACCTTACATCAATGAGGGAGTATTTTTTACTGAACAAAAATAAAAATCATGGTGTGACACTGATCACTAGTGGTGCCCATTTTAGCTATAGTTAATAAACTGAGCCATGACAAGTACTAGGACTGCAGGAGTATCCCCGAATTTAATGACATCACCTGACTGAAAATAAAGTGAATTCTCAATGACCGACAATTAGTCACTCCCGGTACTCTTGGTCAGAAAAAGCCTCCCGTGCCGCTCCCCAGGCGGCACCGGGGGCGCACGCCGCCGCCGCCACTCAAACCTCCTCCCCGGCGCTCCCCTCCGCCGCTACCGCCGGCCCCCGCGCCGCGGTGGCGGCGCCCCCCCACGGCCAACTTTTGGTTTCGGGGGGAGGTTCTCTTCCTAGCTTGAGGTGGCGCCGGTCCCGTCAGTTTCTGGTGGGGAGAAGACGGCGGCTCGCCGGCGCCGTTTAGGCCGGGGCGGCGGCCCCGGAGGCGCGGTGGAGGTTGGTGGAGGCGGTTGCTGGCTCCCCGGCGTGGAGGTCGCGCGGGGGCGGCAGATCGTGGCCGCGCCCAGATCTGCTGAAGTCAACAGCCTGCTTGGAGGCCATCGCGCGTGGCAGGCGGGCCGGGGCGCGGCGTTGCCGGCCGATGTCTGCAACTCCGCGGCAGAGGTGGCCGTGGGAGAGGAAGGTGGCGCGACGGCGCCACATCTGCATCTTATGGGCGCGGGGCGTCGACGGTGCATACGCGGGTGGTGCTCGACGTCGTGCGGTGACGTCCTGCTGCTGCCCGCGGTGGTGGTGATGGTGGACGTCGGTGTTTGGATCGCTACTGGGCACGAGGTGCGGCGTGGTTGGTCAGCTGCCCATGGTGGTCAGCTTGGCTAGAAGCGTGGTGACAATGGTGGTTTTGGTTTGCTCCAGGTGAAAACCTAGCACTGATCTTGGTCAGTGCCGACGACGCCGGCATCTTTGGATGTCGTTCCCCTCCTTGGAGGCGTCGTCGTGGAGCGCCAACCATGTCTTTGTCACTCCAATTCACCGAGTTTCTCCGGGTGAAAACCTTGCATTTGTCGTTGACAATGCGGGCGACGGCGGCGTTTTCGTCGCTACCTCCTTGGGGGCGTCGTCTTGGAGTCTCGGTACTTCTGCTTGCTGATGTGTTGCCTTGCTAGCTTGTCTCATCGGCGGGTGCGTGGATGTCGAGGAGAGGGACAGGTGGTTGCGGGAGATGGCGGCGTGGGTGTCGAGGCTGGTCTTTTAGGCCGGGGCGGCGGCCCCGGATGTTGATACGACGTCCGTGGTCTGCGAGCAGCTCTCCTTGGGCAGCTTGGGCTGCGGGTGGCTGGTTCGTGCGGCGTCGTGGCTCGGTTGCGAGCGGTGCTATGTCGGGATGGCGGTCCCGGAAGGGGGTGCTGGCGGCGAGGCTGTCGGGGCTGCTGGGGCAGCGGCAGCAGCGGTTGCCTTTTAGGCCGGGGCGGCGGCCCCGGATGCGGATACGACGGCCGTGGTCTGCGAGCGGCTCACCTGGTGCAGCTTGGGCTGTGGGTGGCCGCGTCGTGCGGCGTCGTGGCCCGGGTGTGGGCGGTGGCATGTCGGGGCGGCGGCCCCGGAAGGTGGTCCAGGTCGTTTGCGCAGGGCGTGGCGGAGGGTTGGTTGTCGGGGCAGCGGCTCCTTGCTGGCTGTGGTGTGGGTGTTGTGTGGGCTTTGCCCCGTGGCGTTCGTTGTTGTTGGCGTTGGTGTTTGTTGTATGGTTTTCGCTCGGTTTCTTCCATTAATAAACCGGGCACCTTCTGCTTAATTAATATAAGGGGCAAAGCTTTTGCCTCTCGTTTCAAAAAAAAAAAAAATTAGTCACTCCCGTGTCTTTTCAATGTAAAATTACCTCAGAATTTGAAGAGGTGTACATTTTATTAGCGATGGAGCATTTATTTACGGAAAAAATCATGAGGTGACTTGACACTGATCCCTAGTGGTGCCCAGTTTAGCCATACTAGATAAGACTAGTCACAATGGGAATATCATAGATCGGTATCATGCATTTGATACTAGTCCTCGTATAAAAACTAACAAACCCGATTTTGTGGAGTAAACTCAGAGGAAAACATCATTATTGCAAAGATTGATCTGCTTGCGCTTTTCCCCATATATATAAACATCAACAAAGTCCTTGACGATAGAAGAAGAGAGATCATATGCATATAGTTGGTGGTTGTCATATGGCGCTAATCGACAGCACCACAAGGGTCGCATGGTCGGTGGCCCTTACGGCCATGGCCATCGTCTTCCTCTCCCATGGCGCACAAGGTAAATTACACACTGTCCTCTTTCTTCTTTGGGTCTTCTTTCTTCTTGAATTTCATTTCGATGATGTTACTGACGTTCAACTCTGGCTGCTGAACTGCAAATTTTTGCATGCAGGTGCGGAGAAATGTGCTCCGACTTACAACTGCACGAACAACGCCACGGATTGCGATGTCATTTGCAACCGGCTGGTCGGTGACGTCTTCGGATCCTACTGCGCGAGCAAGGACCAGTGTTGCTGCCCGGGCCGGCCCAGCAGGTCGAATGAGACGTGCAAGCCCAGCCTCTATTGTAATCCCTCGTTTTGCCAGGGGCGGTGCGTAGGCAACGACTACTATTCGGGTACTGGAGCCTACTGTAAGAAGACGGCGAAATACGTCGAGTGCTGCTGCCCGCACAATGGCCATGTCACAATGCTACCGAAATCGAAATGATCAGTTTTTTTTTGCTGTAATAGTTAAATAAATTAATACGATATCAGCTATGTGCATTTTATTCGATTCATAATAAGTATCACGGTTTTGAATTAAGCTCGGTTCTTGCTATATTTATTTTGAATCGAGTGAGTACTAATTTGTTGGTGACGGCTCCCGCAAAATATGAAACTACCCGATGCAGACGCTAAAGACCGACGTCCGGCTCAGAATCCCCCTCGATCTTCCAGCATGGCGTCCTATATAAGCCGGGTTTGTGCCGCGCCTCGTTACAAAATTAACGCACGAGCATATTTGCATGGGAGCGGCCTCGACGGACGGGAAAAATCTTGCTTTCCACAAGGCTCCCAACCAAGCATGTTTTGGAAGGTACTCAGGTCGTGAATGTATTGTTGGCTTGCAGTAATCTTCAGGATGAGGAAGCTAACTTGTGGATGGTGGCTACATGGTGAGCCGCTGCTCGATCGATCCTTGGCGTGCACACGCACGATCGTACGGACCACCTGCTGCGAGCATATTCTCCCAAAAGAAGAGCTGCTGCGCGCGAGCACAGTGTCCAGCCCTGCTTAAACTCGGTCTACTGCTATATAAACCCATGCGCAGTTCCTACCACAGTCAGAAACAGAAGAACGAAGAAGAGCTCTCCTTCGATCGACCCCCATGGCTCCTCCTCGCGCCGCTCCACACGTCCCGCCGCTGCGGCTCGCCGTCGTCGTCGTCCTCCTCCTCCTGGTGCTGCTCTGCGCGCGACCGTATAGCTGCGACGCCGCCAGGCATGGCGTACGCGCGGGAAGGAGCGCGCGAGCTCGGCGTGGTCACCACAGGGGGAGCACGGGCGTCCGGACGACGCCGGTCTTCTCGCTGGGCAGCACCCGTCTCACGCCGTCCGGCCCGTCGGAGCGTCACAACGCGCGGACTGAGGACGCCGCCGACGTGGACGAGCACGGTGGCCAGAGCCCGCTGCCGCCGTCGCCCTGACCGGCGTACGCACGTAGGCGCAACAGAAGACGGCCAGTGTGAAGCAATGTATCGATCGATCTGTCTGTTACTCTCAGTGCTATGCTAGAACTAGCTTAAGTTGCTGTGTAAATAAATTATCATATGTCCAGTTAATTAGAGTCATATGTTCGTACGAGAATCCTAGTATGAATAAATTCGTGTGTAATACATATTAACTAAAACGTGTCTTTAATCTATTTTTTCCAGCCATTTGCCATACACATTTGTTTGTATGTGTTTTATGTAGTGCTGCTTGATGGAGTGGTTGTTCAGTTATGTCCATTCAGGCAGCAGGCCTGATGCTGTCATCCTGCACTAGACAGAGAAATACAGATATACATACACAAAGATATTGATGGTGAGGTAACGCTGATGCGTTGCACTAGTGAAACGCCGTGGATTAATTGGATCTTGCGTGCACCCCGTGTTGGCGTGCCACTGGCCAGAGCTTGCATGCAAACAGACTCACCTGCTCCCACAGAACTCAGCAGTTCCCAAAATGTATGCATATGCAATTGACCAGTTCCCAAACTGAATGTTTGCAACTGCTGTTATGATGTTCCTGGGACTGAGTCTCGCTGCTCTCATGGCCATCCACACGGTTTACACCGGATGTACTCTGAGGCAGATGATTGATGTGGTATTGGCATCGCCACTGAGATTCATTACATGTTTTCCGATGATCTAAATGACTGTTGAGAAATTCAGGTTTTTGGATAATCTAAATGACCTGGGATCCATGGTACATTGATTTGAACATTTGCATGCAAATCTGAAGTCGAGCCGGGGCCATGGCTGATGGCAGTTGCTGCCTTAGGAGTGCATCATGGCTAGCCTGTCTGACAGTTCATAGACCACCTTCTCTTCTATGTCTTCAGAGATACCATTCTTCTGCAGAGCGGAAAACAGCAAAGCGAAACAGATTGACCATTAGCACGACTCCTGTACAGACATAATTTGTAGCGAGAAAATTGACGGTGCACTGATAGTTATAAGTTTCAGGGATGAATCAATGGTAGTATCGGCGCAGGCGGTACCTGTGGACCTTTATTCCCTTTGACAGCACAGCTGGAAGCACTCGTACTAGCATTCTCCAAGTAGCACCCCGGACATAAATTCCGAATGTTTTGGCCATTTTGATAAACATATGCATGTTTCTGCCCCTCTTGTGATATTGAGGGGTTTATGGTAGTTCCGACAACAGAAGATGCCATAGCCCTCTTTTCACTGTTATAGTCTTGATTGCTTGTACCATTTGATCTACAGACTCTTTCCCTGTCACATGAAGAAGAGTACAGAAGCAAAGCAGAATAAGAACCAGAGATGGTTTTCTTCAGCTGTAAGTTTAAGCTGCCAGTGATTAATAATGATTCATGTACAAACCTTGGCAAAGATGCATGTCGTCTCCGAAGTGGAGTATTTTTTTCTCCTTTGCTATAGTTCTCCTCAAGATGCGCAAACTGCTGTCTGAAACGATCAACCCCGCTGCAACGTGATAGTATTAGACTACAAGCAAAAGAGTATCAGTTGTAAGGGGTAATAAACTAGGTTACACCTCCCAAGCAAAGTTTCTTATGGGTATACAAATCAAACTATTTCATTGTTAAGTTAAACTAGGTTACACCTCCCAAGCCCTAGTTATGTGTATGCTAAGCATCTGCATCTGCATCTGCATCTGCATCTGCATCAGATAACAAAGCAACCTAACCTTGGATACAGGAAACTAGTCTGTTCTCCACCTTCGATGTACTCATGAAGCATCTGTGGATGGTACTCCAAAATCTGTTTGCTTTCAAGGAAAAGAAAATCGAATATTAAGTTAGAGGAATATAGTCAGCCTAGAACATCAACTGAAGTGGTGGTTTTCTACCTCTCGATATATCAGGTCTCTTACATCATCCTTTGTTAGCTTCCTTCTCTCAAAATCAAACTCAAGTTTTGAAATAGGATGTGTTGTAGGCTCACGTTCCAACTTAGCAAGTCCTCTAAAATATGGATCAGCTAAAGCCTAGAATACATATGATATTATGCTTATGTACACATCAATTTTGGATCACTTAACATAAGAAAGAACCTTTAAAAATATATATATACCTCTTCAGCTGTAGGTCGATCTTTAGGGTCAAATGCAAGTAAACGCTCTAGAAGACGCAGAGCCTCAGGATCAGCATTATGAAACTTGAGAGAAAAGGGTATAGGATTTTTCCTCTGCATGCCGATTAAATATGACCTGGACTTCTCATTGCGAATCTGGAAATGTTATAGCACATGTTAAGAAGTTTACTGTGCAATGGCAAAAGGCATGTGGTAAAAATAGCACAAATCTCAAACAGATTATAAAATATGAAACAATTTACTTAGAACTAACCACACAAAATTCATGTGTTTGCGTGCAAGGTTTGGGAAAGTAATTCTTTCACACGTTGTATTGCATGTACAGAGCGGCAAACTTGTATCTGTGGCCAAGTTTATAGGTTCCACTTTTTTAATAAACGACCAGTAGAACACCAGAAGAAGCAACAGTATGGTAACAAAAAAACTGGAAAATAGTGACTTGCGCGTACATATCTCTGTCCATAGGTGAATGGGTAATATGTAGACATACCCGGGATAAGGTTTCGGAAGACGGAGTTCCAAGGAGATCTGTTATTAGATCTAATTGGTGCACGACATTCCTCCCAGGAAACAATGGTCTTCCAGTGAGAACCTCAGCAAATATGCACCCTATGCTCCAAATATCAATTGCAGGGGTGTACTGTCAGAGAAAATCAACAGTGTTCTTGGTGACAGCAGAAATGGTTAAAAACCTCAAACACTATGCAAATAATGATGTGACAACAGCGTCCACTGCAAGAAGATAAATTCAGCAAAAAATATGAGCAGAGCAGTAGCTTAGCATGTTTACAGAGGGAAATGGGTGGCACTGTACTGGTCAAAATTTCATTCAGCATTTGGATAATTTATAGAAATGCACACTTTTAAGAAAAATACCCTCATTCCCTGAGTGGTTAGACACTACAATACGTATGTTCACATTTGAAACTAGAGCTATATCTGCTACATAACGCTAACGCTTTTTAGCAGAAAATATAGTTGTAATCCTTATACAACTGTAACAGCTATACTATTTGTCTGATTAATCTGCACTGTTATAATTTGAGGCTACCCAAATAAAATGTTACTGAATTTTCGGTTTTATAACCGATTAGTGTAGGAATTTCTAGTCCCCTGAAAAGAGATGTGTCTTGGCTAATGATAACCTTGTTTTAACCATGTATTATAAGTTTATAGCATCGTATACACGACTACAGGATTAGAATGATTCACACATTATCTATAAGTCAATAATGACAAGAAACACCGACATATATTTAATACTACAGAAGCCTTTTTTTTCTTTATATATACAACACCGAGCTCAGAATTTGAAGACTAAACTTACTTTGGAGAAAAATGAGCCACATAATTCAGGAGCACGGTACCACCTTGTAGCCACATAATCCTTCAAATTGTAAAGCACGCTAGGTAAGTAACTTCAGGAGGGGAAATCAATGATAATTATTTGAAACAGCGAAAAACATCTTACAGTCCAAAATATAGCTGAGGGAGCATCATTACATGACGCGCGTGCAAGCCCAAAGTCACAAATCTTTAGTTTGCAGTCTGAATTGGCCAGTATGTTTTTTGGTTTCAAGTCACGATGAAATACATTAGCTGCGACAAGATAAACCATACATAGAAATTAGGAAAGTCAGACAGGAGTTTCATGAGCTTTCAAAAGCATTTGATGTGATAGTTGACTATAAGATAAATTATATGCGGATGGTTTTCCAACTAACCTGTATGGATGTACTTGAGAGCACGAAGAAGTTGGTACAAGAAGAACTGGTGATGCTGTGGAGTGAGGTCATCATTTGCTTTGATCACTTGATCTAGGTCCGACTCCATGAGCTCAAAAACAACATAAATATCTCTGAACTCCCTTCGGGTAGGGGGGAGCATGATATGCTTAATCTCAACTATGTTTGGGTGGCGGAGCAGCCGAAGAAGCTTGATTTCCCGCAGAATGCGTGTGGCATCCGAGACATGCTCAAACACGTCATTTATCTTCTTGATCGCAACCAGCTCCCCAGTGTGTGTATCTAAGGCGGCAGCAACTACTCCATAGCTGCCCTTGCCAATGACCTCTTGGATCTGGTACTGGCTTGCCTCCCCATATTCCGTGAAAAACTCCATGCCCAACGTTATCTAAAAGATCACAAAATTCAAAATGCATGATCAGAATATACTCGACTGGCAAACAGCTATGCAGGGAGAATCTTTTGTTTTAACTGTAAACAGCAGTAGGGGATCCTACTGCGGTATATTAAATGCAGGTAGAACCTTGAATTCTATAAATTTCTGAAGCGTAGTCAAGTTCACATAAAAGAAGAAGGATAATCCATTGAATCCAAATAAAACAAGCCAGACCCTAATTAAGCAGAGAAAGAACACTACAGCAAAATTGTTATAACAAGTCACATTGTAACAGTAGTACAAGAGTTGGGGGACATATCATAGATGTACCAACAAGGGATTGCCAAATGGTAATATAGTAGATAATAAATCAATTGGAAAACAGGTATGGAAACAATTAAGCCAGTATATGGTATCATGACGAAGCAAATTTATACTGGAATAGCCCCTTCCTAATAATGGAGAAAAGGTCCAGAGAACTCCCAGTAGGAGTTAAGCAATTACCAAGAAGGCAAGAACTAAACCACAATAAGCGGGAACATATTATTCTGCACTGACAATGGACAAGTCTAGCAGAAGACAGAAAAGTATGAGATCAACAAAAAAAAGAGCAAGCAGCACTGCAAAAAAGCTAAATAGAAGTAGTTATACAGCAGAATAACTCAACGAACAAGTATTTATTTGGAAAAATAACATCCATCACACAATCAAGCAAATGACCTCGTTGTCAAGCATTGTTAAGTTCAAGGTACACATATAACTTATAAGCACGACGCGTACTGGATTCGAGAATTATTTAGAGCGGATCTACTGAACTGCATAAGATGATTACTCTATAGCGCATGTTTAATTGGAAATGAATGAGTCCACACCAAGTTACCAACTTTTGAGGATGGGATAAGCAAATCGGGATCAAATCCGAAGTATGCGCACCTGGGCCAAAAGGTGGTGTCTGCTCCCACAAGAAGCAAATTAAACAGGTGATTGGAAAAGCAAGCGGGTATTATTTGCGGTGACTCGGTTCAAGAGGGTGGGCCACGATTGTGGGGGGTGGAGGATGGGAGGAGCATAGAAGGGCAACCAAGCTGCGCTAGGGACTGGGAGGGTGGGGATAGAGATAGGGGAAAGGAAGATATGAAGGAGGGTTAAAGTTGTCAAAAATTGTGGGCTCACGTTAATTTATAATGGCGAGAGTGGCTCTAGTGCATAGTTCATGCTGTCCACGCAGACGCTGTATCAGGTCGAGCATGATTAAATGCAATTTACACCTTCGATAATGAAAAAAATATATCAAACAGGAAACACATCCTTTTTGGCATAAACATGCAACATCAAGATTTGCTCGTATTGCGGAAAGGGGCCCTATCTATAGCGCATAAATATCTTCGGGGCCACCTAGCGTTAAAATGCCAAAGAGGAAACTAGGGTTTATGTGATTTCTGTCATGTTTCATGCACTAGCCAACTATCCCAAAAGTCCGAACTGATGGAAAGGGTTAGTATAATCCACATATACTCTAACACCCCCTCTCACGTGTGACTCGGAGAGGCCAACACGTGCATACAAATCTCAGATGCCAAAGTGGAAACTAGGGTTTATGTGATTTCTGTCATGTTTCATGCACTAGCCAACTATCCCAAAAGTCCGAACTGATGGAAAGGGTTAGTATAATCCACATATACTCTAACACCCCCTCTCACGTGTGACTCGGAGAGGCCAAAACGTGCATACAAATCTCAGAGGTATATGCCTCGGCCAATCCGTGGGCACAAAGGGGGTTTGGTCCGATACCAAAGTTTGTTACAACTTGAATAAGAAAGTTAGATCTTTGGTCCAAAGCAACATCGGCGATGTGTACCTTCACTCAGCAAAAGGTTATGCAGTGTTTCTCCTTATGATTCTCATTTTTTTCATTAACATCTAACTCTCTGAATGCATGTCATTAGCATCTGCACATATGTTACCTATCTTAGAAATCCTCCTTTTCATCAACATCCTAATAACTTAGGTTATGTGGTGATAGCACAGCAAATGTTCATGGCCAGAAATCACCACAACCTGACACTAACAGGGCAGTGATTACCCTGTCAAGTTGCAGCACAGAGCAACCAACTCATTGTCTTCCTTAGCATGCAACATGTAATCTGTTGCAATAGCACCTAAGGACGAAGATGCTCTTGTCATGGTATTTTGCACTTCCATGTAGTAAGAGTATGGGAGCTGCCCAAAATTGCATTCTATCTCCCATGAGGTCCATTGTCCATCTAAAGTGTCACCTGAGCTGTGGTGGGTCAAGATTCAATTGTTTCTTAAAATAGATAGCTAAGATAAATCGAAAGCCGAAGCAAGCATTACTATCCCACTGTAAAAGGGATTTACTCCCGGTGCCTCTCATGTAGAGCTCTACAGCTCAAAAGAAGATTTGAGCATCCAAGGGCATTTGAAGAAACAATTCAGATATACTCAAATCACGAAATCAAAATGTTGACCTGTCAAAATTAGAGAGGCAAGAAGAACCGAGAATAATTGGTTATAAAACTTGTTTGATAACAAATTACCCCACATAAAGGACCACAAGAGAAAGAAAATATACATTTAGGAGTTTGAACTGATCAATCAGGTACTGAAATAGAAAAATACCGCCATCAAACCAATGAACTCAATAGATTACAACAGAGAAACCACACAATCAAACAAGATTTTGCAGGAAGATGGTCAGGGATAGTACTTGTCTAAAAGAGGGCCTACTGAATGCTCATGGAATCACCAGAGATATCAACAAGGAAGCGAGTAAGATAACAGACGCCTAATAACTACGCACCTATGCTCTTTTCCCTGCAAATATCATGGCCAAGAAACTAACGCCCTCATCCAGACAAAGCAGTCCCTTTCTTAATGTCAAACTTAATAAATTTTGAAAGGATTTGGCTCCATGGACCAAGGTGTGACCCAAGAGTTCTTATTGGTGGAAATAGTCCCTGATGACAACATCAAAGTGATAAGGACACCATAGTTTTGCAGGGCCTACAAATAAAAAATGGTACATCAAGCTAGTACGGACTGGAATTTGCGACATCAAATAGGTTTGACCTGATGCACACAAAAAAATATAGCAGGGGAAAGAAGACCACGAGCTCTACAGAAGAAACAAGAACTGCACCTTCCCGAAGCAAGAAGCTGCCAACACTAATCATGTTGAGGTTGCATAGTCAGATACAAAGAGCTATAGTAATTGTCAATTCTATAGAATAATCCTCATAGCACACATGAATGCAACAAGAATAGATTCATGCGCATGGACAGCAGAGCAGAGCAGGAGACCAAACCTTATAGTATGCCAACACCAGCAGCCACCTACAGGATGGCAATAGCTATACTAATTTTCCTATAAATATCATGACCAGTGAATTGGCATCCTTTTCCAGGCTAATAATGCAATCCCTTTATGAAGGTCAGACTTAATTTTAAAAGAATCTGGTGCATATCGACACATCTTATCGATGGAATCAGTCCCTGCCAACAACATAGAAAGGGACAAGGGGACGAGAGCTTTCACAAGACTATCCATGAAATAATCCAAATCAAACTAGTACGGAGGGAAATTACGTGGCATCAAATAAGTATTTGACCACATGTGAAAATATAAACGGAATCCCCTAAAAAAAGGGAAAGAAATACAAGAAGTGCACCTTGAGGAGGCAAGTAACTGCAAAGAAGACTAATACGTTTGGGGTTCATAGTCACATATGGACAGCTTTAACAATTGTCGCTTCTTTAGAATAATTCTAATGGCACGCATGACTATGGCTGTATGGCAAGAATAGATTCAAGCACATGGGCAGAGCGGGGACCTAAGCAGTAAGGTTCACCATATAATACCAACACCAGAAGCCACCTGAGGAATAGCACCACTGCGAAAAACCACTTGAGTCCAACTACAAGAAAAGGAAAGAGAAAACTGTGGATAAGAGAATACCTGCATGATCCTGGTTGGAAAGAAACAAAAGATCAGTGTAGGCTAGAAACGCAAAAGTTGCAGATTCTCGAAACAAGAACCTCTCAAATTATGCAAGGCCAGTCCACAGTCCTACATCGAAATACTACCAATTTACACCAACTCTACAGAAGACAGGCCTCGGTTGCTTGTCTCATCGGTACGCCATGGAAATGGGGGTCACAAGCTGCAAAGCTTTACCACTACCGTGGAATAGTCTGATTGACCAGCCACCTCGGCATGGCAGGGACAAGGTTGATAAATTTGCCACACAGATTAATCCTAGTAAAAAAGGTGGGAGGAAATCAAGCAATTCACCCATCATTTCTACTGAACTTTCGGGTGAAAAGCCGGGGAGCATTGGACAATTCCCCGAGCACACACAGGACAAGTCAACACGCTCAGCCAGTCGGCGGCATCGGGTTCTTGTGCATAAGAATCAGCGAGCACGACAGGGACGCGAACTCGACTGCCAGGTCGAATCCAGCCATTTTCTAGAAGGAACAGTTGAGCTTGGTGAGATCGAGGCGAGGTGGTTTCGACAGACTCACCAGCGTTCATGAGGCGGGCCGCGGCCGTCGAGCGGGCGGGGCGGCCTGCCGTTAGGGGCGGGGATGGCGGCGGTTCCCGCACCGAGACCGGCAGTCAGTGAGGAGGAGGGCGCCGAAAACGAAGACGGGATCGCCGGGGGCAGAGCCGCCGCCGACGACGAGCGCTGCGCCCCGTCCCCCGGCCATTGCGCCCCTTCCGAGACGCCCCGCATTGGGCGACATGCTGTTCTCGACTGCTGCCCTCGCGCTCCCTTCCTCTCCGCGCCGCCGTTCCCCTTCCGTGTATTCCTTCCTGCGCTCGTTGGGGGTTCCGAACTCGGAGTCTCTCTCTCTCTCTCTCCTGCCTGAGCTCGCTGCCGCGGAGACAAAAAAAAAAAGGGGCAAGGATGGGTTGAGGGCGAAGGGCTTTGCCTGATGGACGGATGTGATTGGTTTGTACAGCTATTTTCTTTTTCATTGTATATGCCACTAGGCTAATTATTATTTAACAATAACAACACTAGAAATGGTATTCTCGGAACGACGACACTTTTTAATGGCAATGTCGAAACAAAAGATACTTTAATGACATTCTCAGAACGCGACAATAGTTTAATGGCATTTTAACAATTTCCTCATTGATCAAACTTATGCCACGTGAGCACCGTAGATGGGCTACTGGAGTGTCTTCAAGGACTGTAAAACCAACTTTCCGAAGTACAGTGATGAAATTGAAAAAATACAGACATTAAGAGTGCAGTGAACTCTTTAGTTTTGCTAGCTTGTACTCACTTATGGCTTTGTTGTAGAACGCCTTTGAAGAAAGGATAACTATTGCCCATGCGGTGAAAAATAGAATGAAGTTAAACAATGGAAGAATTTAGTTCACCTGGTCTCTTAAAAGAGATGAAAAGAAGAAAAACACACAACAAAATTGATAAATACGAGTATATTTACGTTGGTAGTGTGCCAAAAGTCCAACTACAAGGGATTAAAATCCTTAGTTGCCCACACAACAATCACTGCCCGAGAAATTTTGATACCAAATGGCACTCCAAGTATAGACTAGCCACAAACCAATCCACAGCAAAGCGAGGCTGCATTCCTGGCTCTCTAGGAGTGAACACGGCAAAAGAGGGAGATCGGCCTGTGGAGTGGAAGAGAAGGTGCACAAAGGCCCAAATCAACCCAAACCAAAGTGGCCATAACTTACAAACATTGCTCGATTTCCCAGCACAGGAATGGTTTTCACGGCTTAACAGTCCCTCGGTGCCTATACAAAACATCGGATCAGGGGCAAAAAAAAATGATCCATAGCGCTTTCTCAGAGAGCCTTCTTTGATGCACAAAACTCGGCAGCAGCTGATATTGTTTTGCTAGATCAGCTGTGTGCCCGCTCTCTTAGTGCCGGGATCTGGATAACCGATGCAGAGCCTCTACTTCTTTGCCAGAGCGTTATGGAGCTTCTCGAAGATGGTGTGTCGTAGGATCTCTTTCGCAGAAGGCCGCCTCACGGGGTCAGGGTCCATCATTGACTGAAAGCACGCAGAAAGTGAGAGTAAGTATGCATACAGGATTTCCTGTCATCAGGCAGAGAAATCTTTCTGGAACTTAAATGCTAGAGTTTGTTAAGGTGACATGCAATTGCAAAATTGTGGCTCTGTAGATAGACCATAGCTGTAATGTTGGAACTTTACAAACAGGAGCCTATCCGGTATCCTGGAAAGCAACTTCACAAGCACACAGCAAATGGTTCTTTTCTCCCAGAAGCGAATATCAGGTACATAGACAAACTAGAGCTATTAACAAGAGGGCTGCAGTAATACTCTTGACCCAAAGAATCCACTGAACTGAACTAAGCTAAAAGGTGAAAGAAGACCTCTCAGGAGATGCTTCCATTATATGATGGACATGAGCAACACACACCAATGGGTTTTATATAGCTGGTGTTGGTTTTAGCAAGAGGATGCACAAGCACCACTAGAAGTGTTTGGGTTCTTGTGCATGCGCGCGAACAGTCTACATAGTATCAAAGTAGCCAGCTACTATTCTATTATGCTACTTCTTCATCAGTTAGAAGACATAATTAACATGTTTACACGAAAGACACTTTTTCTCTTATGCACAAATTTGAGCAGTGCAGCAGCAAATTTCAACCTTTTAGTTGCAGAAATAAAAAAATCCGGCATTATGTCGTGTTGGGTTACTTGGGCAATCATGAATATTGTCAAGCACAGGGACTGGATTAAGAGCGTTGCCTTCACTTTGAATGTAAAAGAAGGGATATAAAGATCTAAGTTGGTGGCGGTCCGTTCACCCTCAGAGATTGCATAAGTTGCCAGGAAATTAATTACTACGGTTATCATATATTATAGTATGTACTCCCTCCGTTCCAATTTAATTGACTTGCTATCCACCACATGTGGTAGATAGCAAGTCAATTAAATTGGAACGGAGGGAGTAGTAGACAGATGCATCTCGATCTTTTGAATAGTTAATTTGGTTGGTGTACATTTTGAGATGATTTTGTATTTACACAAAATCTGGAACTACGGTGATACGAGTGTTAAACAGCTCGTGCAATAACAGAATTTCCATGGCAATGCACAAGCATTTAACTTCCATAGCAAGTTAGCAACGTACAAGTATTGACCTAGTGTCTACAAAAAGGAATTGAGATACATAAATATCCAAGATCAAGGGGAAACTATAGTAGAATAGTATCAATTGGTTGTCAGTCTACATACAAAAATGCAGGGCAAATAAAAGTTAACAGCTGGAATGGGAAAGCCACTTGGTGATAATTTCATACCTTGATTAGACTCCGGAACTGCGTTGGGTGACCCGGAAGCAATGAAATTTTGCCTTCTCTGAGACTCGCAAACTGGGGTCCAGTCTCAGGAAGCGGAGTGCCTCTTATAAGCTCATAAACAGCTGCCCCAAGAGAAAAGATGTCTACCTTGTCAAGATGCTCATACTTATCATTCAACATTTCCGGAGGCATATAACGAGAATCTCCTTCTTCAATTGCCAAACTCCGATCAATAAGTGTAGCACAACCAAAATCTCCAAGCTTATAAACACCATTCTTGACATATATGTTATCTGGTTTCACGTCAAGGTGTGCTACGCCACGCCCATGAATGAAGTCCAAGCCTTTGCAGACCTTGTATTTCACAATGTTTATTTTCAATGTTAGTAGGTGAGGTGTGCATGGAAGATTGGCTATATTAATAGGTGAGGTGTTCACGAAAAATGCTACATGAATGGTTAACAGTAGATCATGAATCCAATAGTATTTTACATGATTTTGAAAAACTTATTTATAAAAAGATTATAATGGTATCCTAGTTATATTATGACAGTGGGCTCATTTTGCTTTGCATTCTGACCCATTGACCAAGAAGAAACAAAATAGATCAATAACCCAACCTGATATAACAGTTCCAGAGCATCCCCAAACTCCAACGGCTTGTCTCCGTTCATAGATAGGCAGCGGTCGCACAGTTCCATCTGGATATAAAGTTTATTGGTCTCAAACCAAGAGGTGAAATATCCAACTATGTTCTCATGGTTACCTGACAACACATGTTACTGGTGTTATAGCCATCTAAGGTAATATAGCTGAAAGGAAGAAACTAGTATCTGAAATCTAACTACCTAAGGCCACCAAAGTATGAACTTCCTTCAATGCTTGCCTCCTGCAACAAAAGAAACAACATGCAGCATTAGTTAATCATGGTCTAGCTACTGAAGCAAGAGGGTTTCTATGAAGCTACCTGTCCATGTCGTTATGCAACTCCTTGATGCTCCGTTTTACTGCATACAAGCACCCCTCTATCCTCCTCAAAACTTTGAACACAACACTGAAGTTTCCAATTCCAATTTGCTGAAAATAAACATGTCCATGACCAAAAACCTCCACAAAATGCAAAACTGAAACCTGAACATTCACATATAAGCAATATCTACTGAGAGCATACCTCAAGTTCATGGAAATCAGTACGGTAGCGTGAAAGACCGTCAGCACCAATAGAGGGAGAAGCCCCTGCATATAAGAAATATATATGTTGGCTTGAGCACTGACAGAAATATACTGTTATGGACGTTGCTTGTTGAGGTTGAAATTACATGTGGTGATTACATGTTACTAGCCTAAAAGCAAGACTCTTAGCAGACAAGTCATGTAATTTGAAAGGATTCGAAATAAACATGTTTGAAAAACATAAAGCGCATAAATGTTACCTGATGATTTCCGTTGCCTCACGCAGAAAAGCTTATCATCTATTCGAGGATCAGTGTTGTACGGGTTCTTGATGCATGGCGGAGGCGTCACCTGAGAGCGCAGAACCCTTGCTGATTGAGGGACATAGCTACCTTTCTTCAGCGAACTAGGCTGCGCCATCTGTTCCTCCTCTGAATCATCTTTACTTAGAGCAAATCGGACCGGAGTCATGTCTTGCTCCTCTGAGTCCAAAAGGCCCGTGCACTGGTCTTTGGGGGAACAATCTGCAAGCATTGGCATTCGTTCATTGATAAATAAGATCAAGCACATCAAACTCAGAAATTTAGGAAACTGGATCTTGAGGCAGGAACATGATAGTGAATTCGGACCGACCAGGAATCAGATTGAGGGGGTCAGATTCTCACCTCGCTTGTACCTCTTGCTCCGGGCGACCGACTTCTCTGGAGATTTGGGGCAAGGGATGTTCTCCTGCAGATAACCCCAAACAAATCAGCCAAACAATGTAATCCCCCCCCCCCCCCCCCAAAAAATATCTCGTTTTTTCCTCACCTTATCTGCATCGAATCCGAATCCGCTCGGCAGCTGCGGCGCGGGGGGAGTGAGGTAATCCGGGGTACTGCAGAACAGCGAGCGGGCAGAGGAATAGGGTTAGGCCTTGAGATGAAACCAAGAAAAGAAAAACACTGCAGCTCGAAATCGGAGATGTACCAGAAGAAATCCTGGCTGAGGATGCAGGAGTCCCTGTCCTCCATGGGCACGTCCGCGTCCATGGGTGCGGCCTGCTGCGGCGGCGGCGGCGGCGGAAGAGGGGCCGGAGCCGAACCGAGGGACACCTCCTCGTCCAGGAGCTCCTCGAAGGGCTTGTGCGCGGGGCGGGGGAGGTCGGTGAGGTACGAGAAGAGAGTGACGTGCTCGAGCTTCTGCGACAGCTCCCCCGACGGCGAGATCCCGGCCGCCGCCGCCGCCTTGGTCGCGGGGGCCTTGAAGCGGCGCGTGGACTTGCTCCCGCCGCGCAGCCGCGGGGTCTTGGCGCTCAGCGTCGACATCGCCGGCGCGGATGGGTGGATGGATTCGAATCGGCGGCGGCGCCGGGGTTTGGCCTGGAGTGGGGAGGTGGGGAGACGACGGTGGCAGGCAGTGGTGTGGGAAAGGGGAGAGGAAATGATTTTTAAATCGGGAAATCTGAAATGGGAGGGAGCGTGGCGGGAGAAAGAGGTGGGAAGGAACGGGAGCAAATAAATAGAAAATCATTTTCGGTGGGAAGTTGGGAACTCGTGTCTGGATCCGGTTGCTGGGCCGAATTTGGGCTCGCCCGGTAGGAAATGTGTCGCCTTCTTTCACGGCTGGATTGTTCGACCGAACTTGTGACCTAGGCCCAGTTAGTTTGGCCATAAATTCTAAAAAAACAAATTAGTTTGGCAATGACATTTGGATATTTTAGTAATTGTTAGGAAAAGTTTTCTCTTTTCAAATGTCAGTGAGGAGTAATCAATCTTTGGGGCGCGTTAAAAGGAGGCGTATGGGGGAAGTGATCTAGAGCTTTCGTTTTTTGTGGTTGGAGCAAGGTCGATTATAGCCCGTGGCGGATCTAGCTCCACTTCGTTGGGGGTGCCACATATTACATGAATATCATAACATCAATACACAGGTTCAATTTTTTGTGTAGATTGCACTACAAATGGCACTTTTGATCTAAATATCATCATGATCCCACAAATCAGTCCCAAAGTACACTTAAAAGTATTGGACCGCTAGCGTAATCTTTCGGATGTAAGCTATTTTTCATTTGTGGAGGGGGTGCCATGGCACCCACGGAACCCCCTAGATCCGCCCCTGATTATAGCACGTTTCGATGAGTGTCAAACCAAAAAGGAGATGAAGAAATACGTGAGAAAAGATTGATATGTAATAATTATTGTAAGTATGGTATTGTTGGATAATAATTATGGTTGAAGAATAAGTAAATAAAGTTTAGAATGACATAATCCTCAAAGTGTGATAGAACAACACAAAGGTCGCGCTTGATAACGCAAGAGTTCTGGAGGGCGCCAAAGAATTATTTCTAGTCATTCACTTCCATAATCGGTACTTCGGGATTATAAGCCCCCTTGATTTTTTAGCCCAAATTTGAACATAAGCAAAATATAAAATATAAGACATAAAAAAGTGTATAGTTGGATTCATATTTGAAAGAAGTATCCATCTTTTTGTGATAGATAAAACATTATTGTTAGTTAATTTATGGTAAAAGATAGGCTCAAACTTCGAGGGGGGTCTTATAATCCCATACATTAGTAGTAAGGTAAGGCCTAATCACGGTATTAAGTTGGAGGGTCCCTGTGATTCCACCACGTCATAAATTTAGTATTTAGAAAGTTGTTTCTAGTCACTTTGACCTTCCCCCTCCTTACGGTACAACTTGCGCATCTCTATAAGACCATAAATGGTGAAGTAGTGTGCATTTGACGTTCGCACAATACCTTTATAGAACTATAACTTAAGAATAAAACATGAAAATGGTCATATGACACGTCCACATCGAAATCATGATTGTGGTTATATGCTCTCGGGAACATTAAAACTACTAGCAATGGTGAAAATGGAAACGCTCAGAGTCATATGATATACAAGACAATCTAAGAGAATAATGGCACCAAAAAGAATAACCCGATCTTGAGTAACAGCATGCAAACAACACTAAAAAGTTACTCAAGGTCCAACCTACATGCATTATGAGGGGCATGAAGTCGATGACGAAGATAGAATTGATGTTGTTGGTTCAGCTGATGAACATGGTGATGTTATGATGCTTCCCACGTCGTGGATACGTTGGTGCCGACGCTGGAAGCGATTCCCCCGCTTGGTGGCAGCGGAATGACAAAATGTGCCCCCTCTCGGAGTAGAAGACTTTCGAGTCCATTGCCGCTAGCTTCTTCTATCTTCGAGAAAATTAGGGCGTGCTTAATCAGGTATGACGACGATTCATGAAAAAAGGCGTATATGAGGGGCCCATACGCTACTTGGACAGAGCAAATGTCATTTGTCGCCTGGAGATGGCTTGTGGGTCTCACGTGGCCCATCGGAACCCGCTCTTTCGACACATGACTTCTTTGTGACGAAAACAATCTAATAAAATTCTCTTGGATTTGAGAAGTTCCTGAAAAATAGTTAAATACACAAAAGGGCGTGTTTTACATTCCAAGATTAAATAGTAATCTAATAGCATTTTCGTGCAAATATCCAATAAAATTATCTATATCAATAGTACCATTAAATTAAACATCTAAATGGATAGGTATTTTTATGATGTATCATAAGTGCAACCGGCTTTTGCCCTCTTATAAAACAATAATTGCACCTCACATACGTTTTCAATCATTTGCTCGATTACACATTATTTTACATTTGTTAATATCTTTCAAACTACATCCCATCTTTGTACATTTGATTTTTTTGGCACATTGTGTAATTCACGTGTAGGGTGTACTTTATCCACATCATGTCAATTTAAAGTGTCATGGTAGGTGGACAACAATATAGGTACTATAAATTGCATGGTATGTGGACTTCATGATCCATACGTTGTCATCACTGCAGCATACTATTCATGTACCAAACAATTGTTAAAAATATTTAAAAGTTCATGGCCTCACTAGGGTATAAAGACCACAAAATTTACGAGAGAGGGTTTTGTTGAACAATGTCATCACAAGTTTACTGATTTTAGGCTTGAGCATATTTACAAGGTTTTTAATTAGGGCTTTAAGTACGAAGCACAATACAAGAATCACATAGGATTAAATGTACTTTATTTGATAACATCCATTGAAGTTCTCTTAACATGTTTATCAGATTGGGTCCTCACACTAATGCCACGCTTTTTTGGTGTCGTTGTCGGGTGGTATAGCGATTGATCATTGTCTCATTTGAACTTAGTTTATTTTTTATTTTCATGTTTTATCTTATTGTTTTAGTACTTATCCTTTATACTCGTCGTTATGCGTAAAATGCTATCCTCGTTTATATCCAAATTCCAGTCAATTATAAGCTTGCCTCGACTAAAGAGAGCATATCAACTTAATGTTATCTTGATACAATGCATCGAGAAATAAACCTTTGCGGGAAAACCAAGAGATGATCTAATACGAGTATATTCAAACCTTTACGGTGTTGTGTTTTGCGGTGAAGTTGGATGCATTCAAAGATGATGAACTAAAATTACTATTGTTCTCATTCTCGTTGATAGGTCAAGCTAAAGAATGGTTATGCTTAAAACCTACATCACACTTCAAATCATGGGAATGTATCTTCGATGCTTTTCTCCAATAACCTTGTTTTATACTCCCTCTCTCCTAAAATAGACTGCGTATTTATTAAGTTTTACCATATAAACAGAAGATGATATACTATAATACCGAGTAAATACTTTATAAAAATATACTCCCTCCGTTCCTATTTAATTGACTTGTTATTCACTAAATGTGGATGTATCTAGACATGTTACATATATAGATGCATCCACATGTGGTGCATAGCAAGTCAATTAAATTGGAACGGAGGGAGTATATCTTATTTGGATGTTTTGATATCGATATGGTAATGTTGACCTTCATATAATTTTTTATATGTACTTGATCAAACATAGAAACCATTGGCTTTGAATAAATTTATGTGTCATATATTTTGGGACGAAGAGAACATAGCTAAAAAATGTTTCGCTGGTATAAACTTCATATAATTTTGTATTATAACCTAAAGACGTTGACCCATACAAATAAATCATGGTCCTAGTCTCAGTACGAAATCGGAAAGATTCTGTGGGGGAAGAGCAAAATGCAGGACGCGTGCTTGGCTAATTTTTTTTAATAATACATTTTTTTAATCAAATTCGAAAAATATTACGGAAAACCACGAAATTCCAAAAATAATACACCTTCGGCCAGGGCTAGGCCGATAAGGGCCTGTCGGCCAGGGCTTGGCCGATTAGGTTGTCGGCCGACCCCTGCGCGTGTCAGAGAACCTAATCGGCCAGGGCTAAGCCGATTAGCCCCAGTCGGCCAGGGCTGGGCCGACTAGGTCCTGTCGGCTTTGGCCCAGCCGACCAGTGCATCACCCGTATTACTCTGCATTTTTCGCGCCAGCCCTTCCCGGCGACACCCGTTCCCACCTTATTTTTCCCGCCTTCTTCTCTCCCTCCCGTTTGTCGGTCCCGGTATTTTTTCCGCCCTTCTTCTCCCGCCATATTTCTCCCGCCCTAATTCTCCCGCCATAGTTCTCGCGCCATTTTTTTCCCGCCATTTTCCTCCCGCCTTTTTTCTCCCGCCAATTTTCTCCCGCTCTTCTTCTCCTGGGTGAGCCTATATATATACCCCATTAGATTTGGTGATGGAGGAGGGGTGTGGTGCGTGGTTATTTCCTCAGTCGGATAGGAACGATGTCTGGTAGTTCGGGTCCTAGTTCGGAGCATAGGTCGTGGTGTGTTTTGTATCACGCCGCAATATGGACTGAAGGTAGTATTAGGGAGGGTAGACCCAAGAGCTGTTATAGGGAGCTAGTTAGTGAGTGGGGCAACATTCGTGAGGTGGGAGAAATTATAGCAAAAAAAAACAAAATCCAGATGACCCCTGAAGAAATTTCAGATGAAATTGATGGGTGGCGGTGGAAGTGGCAGAGAATTAATGAGCTAAAAGCTATTGAGGCGGGGCTTAGGGACATGCCTATGACACCTAAGTCAAAGATAATCCATTTTTCGCCGGAGGCCTATGCATTTCACGTGAAGGTAACTGAGTACCGAATTTATATTATGTTAGAATCTAGTGTTATCGTACTAACTTTTTTCCCCTGATTTTGTGAATGTCCCGCACTGGCCTGCCGATGGATAATTTGTGAACAAAGAGATCCCTCATTTTGGTTGGATGGAAATGCTTTTTGGCGCATGTCGTGATGGGCCTGGAAATCTCCTTCACGCTGAAGCAGTGAAGAGGGCTATATCAAAGGCGAAGAGTGGTGGATCTTCCAAGAAAGCCGTTCAAGATGATAGTGATGATGATTTCATGCCTCCTAAACGAGGCAACTCTAAACGTAAGTTGAAGAGTGTTGGTGCATCCAAGTCTGTCGTCGATGAAAATAGTGATGACGACTTCATGCCTCCAACACGAGCACGTGGCAGAGGGAAGTGAAGTCGTTGATTCGAATTAGTTATCGTTGAGTTGCATGTAATATTTGTACCAGTAGTTGTTCTATGCAGTGTTTAGAACTAGTGAAGTTGTAACGTGGACGTGTAGTGATGTATGTTAAATTAATTTATGCAATGTGGAATGTTTCGTACATAGATAATAATATGTCTCGTACATAGAAATACGGATATGTCTCATACACCTAATCTCAATGCGAAATAAAAGCACAGTCCAGGTATTTAAAACATATCCTAGTTTCTTCCCCTTCCTCTTGGTCCTCGCCTGCCTCGCCCACGTGGAGCAGCTGCTCTAGTTGCCGGAGCAGCATTCGTAGGTGGGAATTTGGTACAACCAGTGTCCCTGTGACCAAAATCATTGCACAAGAAACATTGCACTGTTGGGTCTCCGCTTCAGATTCATCCATACCATTTCTGATACGCTTGCACGGTCGTCTACCTCTACCGGGACGCAGTAGCCTTGGGTCGGGGATGTACTGCCTTTCATTAGGGTCAACCGTGTTGAAATTACCCACAGCTCGAAATCCCACCATTTCACCGGTCCAGGTATTAAGAACAGACTCGTTAAAATAATATGGTGAAACGAACGAGCTGGCTGACAGTCCGAGTTGCCCACACGCAGCCAATACATGGGAGCAGGGCAGGTGAAGCAATTTTGGTTTATTGCATGTGCAGTCACATGTTGGTCGGGCTTCATTTCCAATTCTCACCTCATGCGTTCTGAGCTGATTTCCGCAACCAAATTTGTCAGAAGGTAAGCGTACCTCGAACCTCCTTTCTTGATTTCCTATGGCCTGCACAGCATGAGTACGAGCTTTTGCCATCTTCCTATCCATGTACTCCGTAATCTTCTCACAAAAAGGTGTGTTCGGGTTGTTTACGATATGCAAGTGAGCTTTCTGGCGTCTTTCTCTGAAGTACTTGACTGTGCCCTCAAAAATACCCTCCACAATGGCTGTAAGTGGCAATGCCCTATTTCCTCTCAGAACAAAGTTGTATGTTTCAGCCAGGTTGGTAGTCATAACACCGTACCTGGCTCCATAAGTGTCGTGCAGCAAAGACCACCTCTCAAGAGGCTCGTGCTCTATCCACTGCTGAAAGTTTTTAATCAACCTCCCAGTCTTTCTCCTAACACCAGGCGGATCAAATCCTGGCAAGTCACAAAGCCCAACAGGTACATCCTCAGCTGGTGGAGGTCCGGTTGCTAGCTGTTGCGCCACAAGTTGCACATGTGCTGCTACTGCAACATTTCGTGCAGCTCTCCTCTGCCTAACATGCTGGTTAGTGAAGTCATCAAGCTTACCACGTATGAATGTGTATTTCCAGAATTGGTTCTGCTTGCATAGTTTTTTGAATAGATTCATCAAAGCCTTATCTCGGAACTGTGAGAAAAAATTGGCCCCCAAATGGCGCATGCACCAACGACTCTGCAGGTCTAGCCATGGCGTTTCTTCCGCGGCCACAGGGTTTGTGAGTGCCTTGACGGCGTTCAGTATACCAGCATGGCGGTCATGAAGGATGCACACGTTCGGCTTATCTTTTACTACTGCTATTTTAAGCTGCCTGAAGAACCAAGTCCAACTTTCAGTGTTCTCGCTCTCCACAAAAGCAAATGCAAGTGGCACGATCTGATTGTTGCCATCCTGACCAATGGCAGTCAAGATCTGTCCCCTATACTTCCCAGTAAGAAATGTACCATCAACACAGATAACTGGTCGACAGTGAGTGAAAGCTTCTATGCATACACCGAAAGAGAAGAACACACGATGCAGCACCTTTACGTTTGGAAACTCTTCCATCCAAAAGTGTTTGACGTCAACATATGTGCCTGGATTACGGGCCTGCAATGTGTGGAGGAGCCGAACAACTGAGTCATATGAGTCTAGGAACGATCCGAATCTTTTCTCAAGTGCCATCTGCTTAGCCCTCCAAGCTTTGCCATAAGATATTTTGTACTTGAACCTGGTGAACACCTTATGCTGAATAGCCTTCGCTTCCATAGCTTTGCCCTGTACTATTTCTGAGTACAGCAACCGAGCTATAAGCGTCGACGAAATGTTACGATGATCTTGAGGAATACTTTCAATTCTACATGTGTGCTGTACTACGTCGCTCACTTTCCAGTTTATGCCGAAGTGAGGACGATAACCGTGCACCCTTCCAGGACACCCTGCTACCTCACATTCCATTGTCAGATATTTTTTACTCGACACCTTGGTTTTGAATGTCTTGCAAGTCGACATTGCCCACTTAATGATTGCGTCTTGCAAATGTTGCTTGTCGGTATATAGAGCACCCGCAGCAACCTGGTTCTGATGGTATTCCCAGGCAGAATCATGACCATCGTTCACTGTCATTGACGACGAGAAATCATGACTCCATGACGCAGGATTTGGCACCACATGTTCGTCATCCGACTCGTCGGAATCATGCCCATAAGCACTACCACCATCTTCGTCTTCCTCTTCCATCATTTCTTGGAATACATCGTCTGCAGCTGCCTCAGCACCATCTTCATCTCCCTCTTCCATCTGCTCTGCCTGACTATTTTGGCCAGATTCATAAGTACCACCTCCAACATCTCCTCTTCCATCTGCTCTGCCTGACTATTTTGGCCAGATTCATAACCACCACCTCCAACATCTCCCTGATTATAATCATGTCCAGAAAATTGCATCTCCTGACTACTCTGGCCAGGATCGTGACCTCCCTCGCCTTCAGGCGGAATCACCTCCTTCGCGACAGGTATCAGTAACGCGATAGGGGTACATCCCCTGCTTTCGCAGCCTTGCAACCATCGCACCATCTGAGAGGTCCGATCTATCGGCCTCAAATAAAAAAACACCGGGACCTTGACTTCGTCCACAGTGCATGCACACCGACAGTGTCTGTTTGAGGATTAAGCCCTAAACACGCTGCCAACCAATCTTTCAGCTGACTTATAGACCATGTTTCTGGGTCACTCAGTTCCAACTCTGACCATCGAAACTCACCCAAATCAGCTCCATGCTCATTTACCACAACTTCGCCAGGACCATAGTAAAACAAACATTTCACTAAATTACTCATCTCAACAACCTAAAAATGTGACACCAATTAACTGTTATAACCGGGAACAACTATATACTTAATATTACTAGCGCAACAGTAAACCCTAATTAGCCAGATAAACGCATACCCTTGAAGCGTGCCGATTCAATGGACCAGCACCGTCACCACCACCGCTGCACCACCAGCAACACCACTGCACCACCACCACCACGCTGCACCACCACCACCCTACACGAACCTCCACCTAAACTCCATCATTGCTCCAACCAAACAACACGAAATCACACAAAAACCTAACCCATCTGTATATCTGAGCTGCCTTAACTCTCTAACATTTCTAGGAGGAAGATTTGGTGGCTGGATGGACAGATCGCCGCTGAAACGCAGCAAGGAGCTGCTGGTTTTCGAGAGGAAGAAGAAAAGGAGAGAGAGGACGCGAGGAAGAAGATGTGGCCAGGATTGGCCTTATCCAGCACCCTATCGGCCCAGTACTGGCCGACAGGCCTGTCGGCTAAAAGTTGGCCGATTAGTACCCACCCGTGACGCGTGACGGCCTGTCGGCGCAGGCCTGGCCCACCATGCGACCTTGTCGGCTTAGACAGAGCCGATAAGGCCTTATCGGCCCAGCTCTGGCCGACAGGCTCTAATCGGCCCAGCCCTGGCCGAGGCCGTATTATTTTTGAAATTTCGTTATTTTGCGTAATATTTTTCGAATTTAATTAAAAAAATGTATTATTAATAAAAAATTAGCTTCGTAATCTCCTGCAAAATGCACACGCACAGCCCCACATCGAGTCCAGTTCAGATCGAAAATTTCCCCAATCCAATCCCACCCCCGTACGCCTTCCACCCATCCAAGCAGGGCTTTCGCCGGTGGTTCGTCGTCGCCGGCGCGCTCCAGCATTCACCGGCGCTGAGGGAAGGACGGAGAACTCTGTGCGGTTCTCCGTCCGTCGTCCTCCACCAGGGCTCGCGCCGGCGGTTTGTCGTTGCCGCCCGCATTCGCCACCGCCGCAGCAAGGAGCGGGACCTCCTAGGCAGCGGCAATGTCTCGTCTCCGACCCGGTTCTTCCTCCAGCTCCGTCGCCAACGAGCTGCTGAACGAACTCAAGGATAATCTCAGCTCCGGGACGCTCTGGCCGGACCTCGCGCACCAAACTGTTCGACAAAATGCTGCGTCAACCCGTCACGGTAACAACACGCGCACTCAACGGCTTATTTGTTGCCCTCGCGCGTGCGCCGCCCTCCACGACGTGCCCCGATGGCCCCGCCCTCGCCATCGCTCTCTTCAGGCGTATGAGAGTACGCCACCCCCTGGTGATCTCACCCAACGTGTACACCTACAACATACTAATTGACTGCTGCTGCCGCGCGTGCCGCCCAGACCTAGGGCCTGCCCTCTTCGGCCACCTCCTCAAGAGAGGCATCACGGCAAACACCATTATCTTCACTAGCTTATTCAAGTGCCTCTGCGACATGAAGCGGATGGAGGAGGCTCTGGACATCCTGCTCCACAGGATGCCTGACGACCTGCCTGATGTCATCTCCTACTCAATAATTCTCAAGAGCTTCTGCACCGATGGGAGGAGCCAGCTTGCGCTTGGCCTGCTCCGGGAGATGACAAAAAAAGGATCTGACCACACTCCCAACGTGTTTTCATACAACTTGGTAATCGATGGCTTCTTGAAGGAGGGTGAAATAAGCAAAGCATGGGATCTATTCCATGAAATGACACAGCAGGGAGTTGTGCCTGATGTGGTGACATATAGCTCATTTATTGATGGACTGTGCAAAGCAGGAGCAATGGACAAGGCTGAGGCGGTCCTTCGACAAATGGTTGATAATGGTGTTCGGCCGAATACAGTGGCATATACTAGCTTGATCCATGGATATTCCACATCGGGCCAGTTGGAACAAGTCGATAGGTTGTTGAAAGAAATGAGAACTCAAGGTATCATACGAAACCTTTTTACTTGCAACTCAGTCATGGACTATCTTTGCAAGAATGGAAGAACCAATGAAGCTGCAGAATTATTTTATTCCATGGCTGAGAAGGGCCATAAACCTAATGTTGTCTCATACGCTATTATGCTTAATGGGTACGCTACAGAAGGATCCCTAACTTCTATGATTGATCTCTGTGAGCAGATGGTAGGAGACGGAATTGTACCTAACCTCCATGTTTACACCATACTGATTGATGCATTTTCTAAGTGCGGAGCGATGGATGTGGCTATGCATTTCTTCAAGGACATGTTGAAGCAGGGTGTGAACCCTAATGAAGTCACATATTTAATTGTGATAGCTGCGTTTTGCAGAATGGGCAGGATGAATGATGCTATGGCAAAATTCAATGAGATGAATGATATGGGAGTGCAACATGACACAACTGTTTACAGGTGCATGATTCAGGGTTATATTAATCAGGGTGATACCATGAAAGCAAAGGAATTGATTGCAGAAATGAAGACCAAGGGTATTCGTCATAGGCCTTTGGAGGGTAATGGAAGAACACACTATGTTTGACTTGGTTATCCGCACTGGTGAGAGGCCTGATCCTATTACATTTCCTTCAATGATCGATGAATACTGCTTAGTCACTGAGATGGAGAGAACATTCAGAGTACTTGATGCTATGGTATCACTTGGCGTGAGCCCTAGTGTTATTACTCATGACTTGTTCCTTAGCATGGTTATGCTCTTATCGTCTTGATGTTCTCCAAATGCACTTAAATTTGAGATGATTGAATTAAGACTTATGGTTGTTAGTTGCTGCTAATTGGTAGTTGGATAGATTGTCTAGTTTGAATTTTCTCGAGTCACGGCATTATTTAGGGTGGATTTTTTTTTTTTGAAACGGGAGAAAAAGATTTGCCCCAATATATTAATTAAGAAGAAGAGAATTGCCCAGTTAATTAACGGAAAACCGGGCGAAAACCGTCAGTACAACACACCGACCAAACCTAATTACTCACAAAGCAAGACCACCACAACCCGACGAACTCTCCGAACACCCAACAACCGCAACCCCTAACACTCGATGATAACACCTCAAGAAAAAACATAGGGCAACACCCAAGCCACAGAACCATCCATCAAGCGGTCATGAACGCCTTTCCTACTGCACCACTCTTCTTGTCTTTGCATTTGAGTGACTTCTCCTTCCGAATGCCGGTTCGAGGATAATCACCCACCTTGCTTTTGCGCTTGGTTGTCTTCCCCGTTAGGAGACAAGCAATCGCCCTTCCACATCCAGGAATGGCAGCCTCCAAACCACTGAGCAAATCGCAAACCTTTTTTGCAAGGAGAGCATCGGAATCATGCGCCGGCGGGGGTGGAATGGGTGTTGAAACCACATCTGATCCCTCAGGCGAGGTCATGGTCGCCGGCGAGTCCACCTTCATATGTTGCACTGACAGAGGCAAAATAGGGCTCGCACAACGCTCCACAAGATCAGGCATGAGCTGCAACACTGATGTCGCGACTGTGGGACTGGCCTCAACCTCAGTGGTAGCCGGAGCAGAGAACAAGGCGGACAACGAAGACGGACTTTCTCTCACACGAGGGGAGAAACAACCATAGTGCTCCGCTCCCCCATCTTCTGAAGAGCCAACATCAACCTCACCAAGAGGACACGACGTAGGCAAAAGAGAGACCCTAACCAGAGCAACCTCTGCCCGCTCGAGAAAGCTCTCAACCTGCGACAGGCAATCTTGCAGCTCGGAGCGAAGCAGCTTGGCTTGCTCAACCATGATGGACGGAACCTGCACATCAGTCGGCTGGCGAGGTGGCTCCTGCTTCTGCTGTGGACAGGGAGGGGATCGCTGCCAATTACGAGGATGGGTAGCGGAGGGCACGAGTTGAGCGCGTCGATCTTTGACCGGAGGAGGGCGTGGAGCGGTTTTCCCCGTGCAGTACCTCGCTTTGTGGCCTGGCTGATTTGGTGTTGCATGTATAATTCCTTGTGTGCAAGAGTGCTCTTCGCCTACTTCATATATTATGACAAGGGCTTTGCGTAGGTCTTGCTATATTTCTGTCATTCCAAAAGAATGACCAGCTTCAGTTTTCTGCCAATAAACGATTGTTTTCTGAAGTCCAAACACTGCAATTGGTCATTGATCATGAAGCTTTAGTATTGGGCCAAATGGTTTCTATGAAGATACTATTAGCTGAGTGCTTCCGGTTAGCACCTTGCTGCGATGATGACACTTTATTAGCCATTATGATTATCCTTGTGTGTATTTTACACTTGATGTGAGATATCCTCACCTTGCTTTGAGCACTGAGCAAATAGTGTCCACTGCATCTGCCAATGATTAGGCTAATGGTTTACATGGGTACTTCTACGGTTCTACCAACAAACCAAAGAAGAGGAGGAGGAATATGCCATTGAACTTGCTGAATTTATTTCTTCATTTTACCATTTCATCTATGCATTGCACTGGTTTATGAATAGAAATCTGAGATGCAATTCCCAAAAATAAATTCACTTTGTCAAGGTCAAACCATTTACTTCGACACAGGTTGTATTTTTCCTAAATATCTTTCCATAGCTTTTATGTGTGTTTGTTTCATACAGGCGTACGTTAAAAGATTGATTGTTACTTTTTCATGCGTTCTTTTCTATTTTAATGATACTAAGTTGCTTTCGTGACATCTTAAGCTTCGTGTTATTCAATCCCTACAAGGAGATACTAATGCTGAATTATTCACTATATTTGTACTGCAGGTGCTAATATGCCTGTTGATATTCCGTCATCATCAGTAACCGCTCAAGTAAGCGATTGGATCGACAACCAGGGGAGCGATCATTTCCTGAAAAATGCGAATAAATCCATTGCCACATCTTTCCTGGTAGCCATGGCTTTTGCCGTCAGTTCCCTCATCTCTTGTATAATCTTTTGTTACTTTATTACTTCCGGTCTAAGTGCTCAGTGCAGACTTTGTTTTGTTGTAGTACATGTATGTCGTCGAATGACCTTTGTTTAGTTTTAGATTTCCACTAATGATACCTACATCAACTGAAGTGTTTGAGTGCATAGCAGCCGCAGCATGTTTCCGTGATCGATGAATCTTACAAAGTTGATGTGTACGTGACCCTGTTTGTTAAAAGTCTGTTATGGTTTGTATAAGACAGTCTCTGACAAAGTGAGAAGAAGCTTTGACGATCAATTCGCACTGTAAAAATAACAGGAAATGGAGGCAGTAATATCATAACAAAATGGTGTACTCTTTCCACGTGAGAAAATCAATTACTTATCTGCATGTAAGCAGCCAAAATTAAGGAAAATCTCATTACTCAAGTCGTGAACATCATACGCTTTGGAAAAACAGACAGATGACTAAAGTTACCAAAAGGAGATCTGTATATGCTGATAACAAAGATTGATGATCCCAGTGGCGCCTTATGAGTTACAACACCCGAAGCTGATGGGGATGATAGATTTTTTTTTTTAAAAAACACTGATAGAACAGGCTACTTCAGCCTAGTTATAACTGAAGAATCTATTACAACTCCAGTTTGGCTGGGTGAGTATGCTGCCAGATTAAAAGGCTACTTCTGCCTAGTTTAGTAATCGTAATCAACTAATGAATTTTCAACGGTTTTGCTAATTCTCAATCGATTGAGAATTAGCTTAGGGCTCGGTTGATTCATCCACCCTTCCTCCTGTGCATCGCGATTCGTGCTAGCCCAAGGTCCTTCTTCCTCGCGACGGCGGCAACACTAGTAGGAAAACGCCTTTTAGTGGCGCACCTTTTTGGAATTCTGTGGCGCACCCGCAACTTTGCTGGGTGCGCCACAGAATTGTCGCCGCTAAATTATAATTCTGTGGCGCACCCAGCCCGTGCGCCACAGAAAGCCCCAAATTTCTGTGGCGCACTCCCAGCCATGCGCCACAGAATCTGCTTTTAAGTTTTTTTAAAAAAAGGGGAGAGCAGCGGCACATGGCCGCGCGCCCCTCTGGTCCTCTGCTCCGGCGATGTGGTCGTGCTCGCCGTCGCTCCGAGGCGGGTGCTGCGTCGGCGATTTGAGGCTGGAGCAGTCTCGCTGGTCCCACTCGCACCTCCACCGGCGCCGCTGCTCGTCGTCGTCGTAGTCTGTGCTACCGCCGCCGCGTGCACTGGTCTTGGTGGTCGGGCGCCGTGGTGCTGGGCAGCTGGTCCGACGGCGGCGTAGAGGTTGGAGACGAGGAAGTCGGTGGCGTCGGGCCCGTTGAAGCCGTCGTAGATGCCGACGAAGACCCAGCCGCGCTCCTCGGACACCACGACGTGGACGCGGTCCTCCCCGGCCTTCCCCTGCGCCCACTGCAGGCCGTAGGCGTCGCGCCGCCGCAGGCCGCGATGGCGGCGTCGGGGGAGCCGTGATCCCTCCGCCCCGCTCGCCGGGGAGCGACATGTTGAGCGGCCAGGGGCGGTTGAAGAGGACGAGGTCCTGGACGTTCTTGGCGGCGAGGCTCGCGACCAGGCGCCGGAGTGCGTGCTCCTGCAGCTTGAAGGAGATGCCGGTGATGCGCACGACGCGGACGGGGCCAGGGTAAGCGGCCACGCAGCGCGAGACGGCGCGCAGGTTGCGAAAGGCGGCCATTTCGCCGGGCTCGTCGGCGGCCCTGAGGTGGGCGTCGTCGACGAAGAGCGGGGTCGCCGCCCACACGCGGCGCCAGCGCGTGGACAGGACCATGGTGCGCGCGGCTTCGTTGGTGGGGAGGCGCCGGGGCAGCGCAGCGCGAGCGCCATGGGAGACGGGACGGCGAGGCTCTGTCCTCACTCGCGGTGGTCGGGGCTAGGGGAGATGAGGCGGCGGCATGGACGATGGGGAGGGGGCCGGCGGCGGGCGGGAGGTGTGCGTGAAGAAAGAGAGAGAGAGAGAGCGGCGGCGCAACGCGAAGCCGTCGACGGCGGCGGCGCATCTGGATCAGAGGAGATGGGCAGGTGGGTGCGTGCGTGGTGTGTGTGTGGCTGGCGTTTGGCATCGCGATGGATCCGTGCAGCTGTGTGGGTCCATGCGTGGAGAGCAGCAGCGTGGTGGCGTGGTGCGTGTGGGGCCTGGGCGTATGTGGGTTTGACCAAATCGAGATCTCAGATCTGATAATTTGTATCTGTGGCGCACGCAAATAATATGCGCCACAGAATGTCTGGTTTTTGTGGCGCACGGGGCTGGTGCGCCATAGAAATATGACTTTCTGTGGCGCACGGGGGATGGTGCGCCACAGAAACCTGACTTTCTGTGGCGCACGTTGTTTCGGTGCGCCACAGAATTGCAAAATTCTGTGGCGCACCCAAAAACGTGCGCCACAGAAATATTTTCTGTGGCGCACGACAAATAGGTGCGCCACTAAAAGGGTTTCCACCTATAAGTGTTTTCCTACTAGTGCAGGGTCAAGCCGAGCCGGAGCCGCGGCTGGCCGCGGCGGAGGCGAGGAGCAAACTTAACTTGAGGGATGCGGGGTGCGGGTTCGCCGGCGCCGGAGAAGAAGGGCGGGGGTTAGAGAGATGGTCGGGGCGGCGGCGGACTGGCGGAGGAGGAGATCGGAGCAGGGCGGGGCGGCAAGGCGTCGCAGCAGCGCGTCGGCCGCGGGCGGGGAGGTCGACGGTTCGGCCGGCGGTGGCTGCGGGGGAGGGAACTCGCCGGAGTTGAGGTCGAATGAGAGCTAGAGAGACCCAATCTTCAAGCCCCAAACTCGATGGTCTGGGTATTGCCAACTATCACTGCATGCCAGCTCTTGGATAGCGGTGGCTTTGAACTCCATGCCAGCTCTTGGATAGCAGTAGGGAAGATGCCTGCAGACTTCCTCTTGGTCTCCTCCTGGCACGGCTCTCCCGCCTTGTTAGCGCGCTCTTAACAACCAGCTTCACACAACCCCACTGTGGTAGGCTTTCAGCTCCTCCTGAACAAGATTTCCTCCCGCTCTGACTCTAGGTCATCGATCTTCCATTCCGCATTCTTTTTCAGCCGGTTCGTCAACCGCACTACATGGACTTACTCCCATTATGGATTGCAGCTCTATCCTGTCCTCACAATGATGTCAGAGTGCATTGTTGCTAATAGAGAGAGTGAGAGCACTTGTGACAGACAACGCAGGCACTACAGGAAAAGGTGTAGTTCCGACGGCCAGAAACCGTCGGCAAAGAGGTTTGCCGACGGTGGCCGTCGGCATAGGCACAAGTGCCGACGGTTTTACTGGGCCGTCGGCAAACGTGGGCCGTCGGCAAATGAGCTAACAGAGACGGCCGTTTGACGTCGTCACAAAAGTTTGCCGACGGCCGTCCGTCGGCATATAACATCCACGTGGCATTTCCTGGTTCACTTCCATCAACTTCTATGCCGACGGTTTGCTGACCAGAATAAAAAAAAACCAAAAAAAGGCTAGCAATTTACAAATACAATTACAGATGTGATTATATAGGTTACAAACTTGTCTCGGTAAATGAGATTACCATACAATTACAGACGTGATCAAAAAAGGTCTCTGTTTTCTAGAAACAATACCAGATCAAACAGAACAGGTATGATATGTAGTTTGCATCTATTTTTCCCTAAGTTGTCATCCTTACACAGATCCTCATGTTCTTGTCATCTCTTGACCACACTGCCATTAGAGAAACTTGTTGCGTGCTTTATAGAGAGATGAAATTTCAGCTATAACCAAAAACACAAAATAATATAACAAGTTAATCACAGCAAGCCAACATGTAAGTAAAATTTAACATGCATATATCATGTATTTCAGCTATAACCCAAAAGAAGTAATAAAGCATGCAAGTTCCAATTAGGCCAGCAAGTCAGCCTATTCATCTTCCATTGGTTCGGGTTGCCCATCTACAAACAATCAGGAACATCAGGTCGTATACACATTTGCACAAACATGCATATTAGAAACATTTAACTATAGTAATATCCTAGTAGCAAAACAGGAAAAGAACAACAATGTTGACAGATGACATAGTTAGATGAGGCTTAACAACTACTATAGGCAGCACATGATACATGCACCAAGCATCTTTCATACAACACAAATGACACTACTTAACTATCAGAACTACTTCTATCATTATTGAACATAGCCCATGCTCAGAAAAGAGAGAATAAAGGGAACTGAGAGCTATACCTGTTGATGATAACATCGACACTGATCTGGATTGAGTTATTGTCGGTGAGGAGGTGGATGATCTCATGGTGTGCTTGATGATGCGCCCACCCATGATGTTCTTGCCTTGTTGCATTTGTGCATCATGAACAAGTTGGTGAGGCCTTGATGATGGGGCACTATTGCATCCTAGTAGGACTGAATCACCTATCCAAAACACATACTCATATTAATAAGACAGACCAACATGTATAGATACAAATAAGTACAAGTTAATATAGCCAGCTACACTTAAATAAACAATATCTATAAATGATTCCATACACAAGTGGCAGTGCTGACTTGCAACTCGTGACTGGTTATATTGGTTCATCACTTCATCATCATCAAATAAAAAAAACACTTCATCAAGAGTGGTAATTTAATCTTACTACATCAAAGACTCTATGCTATCTATATTGAGCCCATTTAACATAACATTAACATAGATAAGCAAGCAGCATTCAAAGAAGCAGGAAGGGTACATACTAGAGAGAACAATCATAGGATAGACTGGCCTGCAGTTCTTAAAGAAAATGTTGCAATCCTAAACTTTGGCTAGACTAATCAAGATAACATTTACATGTTTGGGACATCACAATGGGAGTACTAAACCACTCAAGAATTCCTAACAAGCTCCTAACAAGTAAGACATCACAATGACAGTACTGCCTCCAATCCTAACAAGTCGAAATTTGTAAGCACGAAACTATAGGGGCCACTCCACATCTGATTCCTCCAGAACGAAAAACCTAAGGGCATGGGTAGATAGAGGCAAAGCAAGTGGAAATATGATCAAAAGGGATCAACAGATCGCGTTCACCTTCACTCCTGCTCTCTGCCATTGCTCTCTCCGCAGTAGCCAAGGTCGGAGACGCCAGATCCGTGCCGCTCCACCTCCGTCCGTCCCGTGAACGCTCTGGTGGAGACCAGAGCTCAACCCTCTCGTGCGGCGGCGCCTGCAATGAGAGGTGATACTGAGAGAGAGAGACGACCTGGTAGGTCCGGTGGAGGCGGTGCCGCTGAAGGCGCCGTGGGTCTCCTCCCACAGGCGAAGGACGAGGACGCGCGGACGGAGGTCGCCGCCGGATCTCGTGGCCACAGGCGCTATGAGCGTGGCGGCGGTTAACGATGTTGCCTCCATCTCCTCCTTCCTGAGCCTGCTGCTCAGTGGCTCGCATCGCCCGCCGTCGCGTCCTGGTGGACGTCAACACATCGCTGGCGTCCAACCGCCGCAGCTAACCTTCCAAGGCTAAGAGATGTGGGTAGGCGAGTTCGAAGGTGCGCCGCGCATGGCTGCACGAGCGCGCCGGCTAGCAAGCCGCCGCCTCTCTCCAGCGGGAGCGGCAGTTGACTGAACGGGGAAGGGAGAGGGGAAATGGGAGGGTAGGGTTAGGGCAAGATCGTTTTGTTCTAGCCAGGACGAACATCAGCCGTTGATCCGCATCCGACGGCTCTGAGCTAGCTAAGCAGAAAATGGGCCGTAGGGCATCGTTTTCCTATGAGTCACGGCCCAGTTTACATGATGCATGTGATTTTCTTTTCATTTCTACATGAAAAAATTATCACCCCACAATTTCTAAAAATATTAGATCACATTTTATTTTCATTTACCCAAATAGTTGTGTTTCAAATTCTTTCCGCCCACCTCTCGTCAAAAAGACAAATGTCTGTCGATTCAGCTGAAAGCGGGTCAAATTTGAACTACAACTGCTTCATAGTTTACTTTTTATTTTCACTAAAAATCAGTTTTAGGTATAAAAGTATCCATTTTCGTGCCATAGTTTGTGATAAAGTGCTCCTATTTGACACATAGGTGTGTCTTGGTATAGGAAACAATGGTACCAAACTGAGTTTTCAAATTATTTTTTGAAATATCATTTTCCATTTTCTAAGTCCCAAAAAAGACTTTTTTTGTGAAGCAAGTGCAAAAAATATGGTGCAAATTGTAACCCTTACAATTATCACACAAAGTAGTCCATATGTGATGGATAATCCCCAAATATTAGGAATTTTTCTCTCTTTCTACCTAATTTCGCCCATTTAAATGACTTTATGCCGATTTTTCGAAAGTAATTCAAATTTGAACTACAACTGTGTGATAGTTTGCTCTGATTTTTTTAAAAAAATCATTTTAAGGTAGACAAGTAGTGATTATATCACAGAACCATCGATAGTTTTGAAAAATTCGACCCCTTTCAATGAATGGTCATGGCGGCCATTTTCACAATTTTTTCGAAAAAATCAAAGAAAGTGAAAATACTCAAAAAAAGAAATCCTTTGGTATGGAGTACGTTTATGTGTACTAGTTTCTAGGGAAAATAATAAACTTGAGTTTTGAAAAGCTTTCCGAAAAATTCCTTCACAAAAATGTCTATCATCTATAAACATGTATAGTTTTCAACCCAAATGACCAAGTTATGGCCATTTTCGTGCCATAGTTTGTGATAAAGTGCTCCTATTTGACACATAGGTGTGTCTTGGTATAGGAAACAATGGTACCAAACTGAGTTTTCAAATTATTTTTCGAAATATCATTTTCCATTTTCTAAGTCCCAAAAAAGACTTTTTTGTGAGGCAAGTGCAAAAAATATGGTGCAAAATGGCACCCATATAATTATCACACAAAGTAGACCATATTTTATGGATAATACCCAAATATTAGAAATTTTCTCGCTTTCTAACTAATTTCGCCTATTTAAATTACTTTATGCCGATTTTCCGAATGTAATTCAAATTTGAACTACTAGTGTGTGATAATTTGCTCTGATTTTTTTTCAAAAATCATCTTAAGGTACAAAAGTAGTGATTATATCATAGAACCGTCGATAGTTTGTAAAAATTCGACCTAATTCAATGTATAGCCATGGCGACCATACTGACCATATTTTCAAAAAAATCAAATAAAGTGAAAAAATACTCATAAATGCGCAATAAATAATAGTTATGTATGCAAAAATATTTCAAACTGGTAATTTGTCGTCCTAAATAATTATTAGTACTGCCGTGTTGAGTTTTAGTAAAGGACACACTAACGTTCAGCAGGTTTAATCTATTTGTACGTTGTAATTTTTACTTTTTTATTACTACGGTGTAGATAATAGCCATATAATGTCGTAACTCATTCTGTACAACAAATGGTGTTGGGTAGTTGGTTAGTGCAGCTTTACCAATGCCAGGTTGCACAAGGTGCAAGGTTCGAAACCCTGTTGGTGCGGATTAATTTTTCGGAGTGGAAAAATAATTAAGCCGACGGCTCCAATACACGGTCGTCGGCATACAACTACCGCTGTCAAACTTCCGTTTGAGAATGCCTGTGGCAAGATGGTTAGTTGGGTGGTTGTACCCCTAGCCCACCAGAGTTCAAACCCCAGGTTTGACGCTGGTGTTTCTCATTTAAGGCGGAATATTCTTCAGTGGGAGGCGACGTTCCCGTCGACAGCGAGGCGCCCGTGGTGACTTCGTCAATCTCAAGACTCGACCCGCCGACTCAGTCTCTCGGAGGTGCTCATAGGGGTAGGGTGTGCGTGCGTGCGTTCATAGGGGTGAGTGTGTGCGCGTGTATATGAGCGCTTGCGTTGTACTGTGTTTCGCAAAAAAAAAAAAAAAAGAACAAACCGGACAGCCACGTGGCAGCATGTATGCCGACGGCTGCCCTCGGCAACTGTTTGGTGCGTGCCGACGGGCTCGATATGCCGATGCCGACGGTGTACCTTTGCCGACGGCCGTTGTAAATGCCGTCGGGATAGGCACTGTATGCCGATGGCCCCGATAAAACACCGTCGGCAACTAGAAAGCCGTCGGAAACTGGGCTTTTTCCCGTAGTGAGGGCCTTCAACTCTGCACGGTCATCATACAAAGGTATAAATCTCTCCATGGATTGATTGTAGAAAATACCTCCATCTCCCCTGACTGCTTCTGTTACAAGAAACACGTTATCTCTTCTTTTAGCTGGTTTTACTGGGAGGCCTTCGTCTGCTAGTGCAGTTGGATGGAACTGTAGAAACCTGTCATTGCGAAATTCCAACATTTTATCGTGTAACTCCAGAGTTCCTTATACAAATAAAGTTGTGGACGTTGAATGAGATCAATACGTTGCCACTAGTGTAACACTGATCAGGAAAGCATGTGTGAGCAGACAAAAAACTCATTCCCCGAGCGTGCTCCCGCGCAGACTCCTCGTGGACTGCTTCGGTTTGGGCTGAGGGCGGCATCTTCCCGACTACGGCGTGGCTCCGGTCGCCGGTAACCACTGGGACTGCCGCTCTACCACTCGATCACCTCTGTCCACATTGGGGACGACCGTCGCACCTCGTTCTGGCACGACTCCTGGCTGACAGCGGCGGCGCCCTGGCCATGACCCACCCCACTCTCTACTCGCACACCATGCGGGCGGCTGTGACTGTTGCCCATGTCCTGGAACGCGGGCTGGACACGGTGCTGGTCCCGCGTCTCACCCGGGTCGGCGCGCTCCTGGACCTCCTGTGCAACATCCACCCCTCCGACACCGTCGACTGCCGCCGCCTCAACCTGACGGATGTGGCTATGCTTTTCTTCGAAGACATGTTGAAGTAGGGTGTGAACCCTGACGAAGTCACATATTTAATTGTGATAGCTGCATTTTGCATAATGGGCAGGATGAATGATGCTATGGAAAAATTCAATGAGATGATTGATATGGGAGTGCAGCCTAACGCAGCTGTTTACAGGTGCATGATTCAGGGTTATTTTAATCAGGGTGATATAGTGAAAGCTAAGGAATTGATTACCGAAATGAAGGATAAGGGTATTCGTCATAGGCCATGGAAGCGTAATGGAAGAACACACTACTAAGAGGCCTGATCCTATTAAATTTACTTCAATGATCGATGAGTATTGCTTAGTCACCGGGATGGAGAGAACATTCAGATTTCAGAGTACTTGATGCTCCTGGTGAGAGGATATTCATCATATACCGCGTAAGTGTAATGAAAGAACATAGTATCTTTGACATGGTTGTACGTGCTGGTGAAAGGCCTGATCCTATTATCTTTACACCTATGATGGATGTCGCATAGTGAATAAAACATTCACCCTGATTAAAATAAAACATTCACCATTCAGAGTAGTTGATGGCTTGATGCTATCTGTTGCAGTGAGGCCTAGTTTTATTATGGAGCACTTGTTACTTGTTAGTGGCTATTGTAACAAAGGAAGGAGGGTTGATTCAGTTCAGTGAAGTGTTGGGCAAGGGAGATAAACTTACAACTTATGTATCTGGCATCATATTGCATGGGTTATTTCAGTTTCTAGGATGGGAGAACTTGCTGCACTATCTCATATTTTTGTGATCTTTGCTACGAAATGTTTTTTAACTGGTACATTCATTTGATGGTTAAAATGCTCTAATAACGTAGAAGCTAAATGATAATTCAGATTGGTGCGTCAGTTTAGGCTTAGGTAAAGGCTGCCTGTTGGCATCAGAGTACAAATGTTCCTTTTCTGTCATATTCACATAAGTTTGAAATAAAATGAAAAGCTAGTGTGTTCCTTTATTTACAATGGTTCTCCGTTGAGTTAACTTTGTTGCTAGAAGGCATCCTGGATGTTGTCTGGCGACGGGTGCTCTCGTTTGGAAACAGATCTCACCAAAGAGCAACTCTCAGTTGCTCCAGTTTTTTCTTTTGCATACCCCCGCACTTTTGCTATAAAGGCTTGAAATTCTTACCGTGTGATACTTCCTGATATGCAGAGATAAAAACACCCCTTTGCTATACTGGATAAAAACTCTTTAAAGATGGATTGCCATCAAATAGAGCAACCTTTGATGCTTGAAAACTATGCTATGTTCTCTCTTTTGTCGAAAACTCTATATGGTAACTTAGACCCCTGTATTTGTATGCAACCGCACATTTGACCACAGTTTAGGTTAGCTTTAGTTAGCATTTTATATGCGTTCAGAACATTCTGATGTCTGTGCTTGATGAATAATTGCTGCCGGTATGATTCCCTGAAAAGGTTAGCCTTTTGGCGGCCCAAAAACAGTTTGGTGACCATAAAAAAAAAACAGTTTGGTACTTACATGCATCTATAACGCTGGCTGCCCTCGGGGTAAGGCCGCTGCCCTCTAGAACTGTTAGGTATGTTTCTTGCATGTATGCATGTTTGGATTTGCGGTTTCTTTTGCATGAAGATTGTTCTATAGGTATCCCCTTGTGCATTATGTTTCCCTCGTCGAACTAAATAAATTGTTCCGTTGCTTCCTGTTTGAGAACTCGAGCTGCTGCTGCTGCTAGATCAGTAGCTAGAGGTGAACAATTGTTGTTTAGTCTTGGCCAGATCATAACCTAGATACTTGAAGTGTGGGATCGAGTTGGTTAGGGGCAGTTATTAGCACTTTATTGCAAATGAGAGTTTTGATTGATGAATAACTTAGACTTACTCTTGGCATATTGCTTACTAAGTGTTCTCTTGAACTTGTGCTTATCTGTGCGTACTCGTTGGGAAATTAAATGAGATTTTTTTGCTTTTTTTTGTAAGTTCAGTGTCAAGTACGCCTTTACTGTTGTAGTGAAGGTTTGGAATTTTGAAGTGATGTGAAGATTGCACAATAGTTTTGGCTTAAGCTTTGTGAATCTTAAACCTGTGTTTGAATACTGAAGCGAATAGTTTGGCCTCATTGCAACTCTTGATAGCACTGTGTGTTGCCCAGTTTGCGGTTTTGGTGCGTTTCTAGATTAATCTGAGCTTAGCGAGTTCAACTTTCTGAGCAGCAGTAATCTCTATAGCAAAAATATTATTTTCATACAATTCTCGTAATAAGCAAACTTGGTCACCACATATAGTGTTCTTGCACTGTATCATTTTTTTAGTTATGTTTGGTGTCTGACACCCCATTTGCTCTCCTTGTCTGGGATGCAGAATATAGCAATAAGACATATGTTTGTTTACTATGACTGTCATAGGCTCATAGCTTAGATGTAGTGTAATGATTGTGTACGCAAGATGGTCCATGGTAGAAGTGTTTGTACAATGGATTAGCTTGTATGCTTTCATCGAATGATGTTTATATTCTTTGATTGCCAAATTTACGATCCTATATATTTCTTCCTAACTAGATCTTCTATGACCTGAACATGTCGTTGTTGAACCTGAAGCTTGCTGTTATTGCTGACCTGAAACGTTGCTGTTGTTGATGTGATGCTTGCTGTTATTATTTTGAGATGGTGGCAGCCAAACCAGAAGCTGTGTATCATTACTTTCTAAACCATCAATTCGTACCTGAATATGGTAATGTTGCCACCGCCATCTTAGCTCCTTTTTGTGCTATTGTCATTCATTGGCTGGTTCCAGCAGCACCCCGAGTAAGCTGCTAGGTCTCTGTCAGTTGTGTTCCAAAATCTGTTTCTAGCGATTTCTGGCATGGAATCCTAGCTAGGATCTTTTCTTGGCTACTGCCCAACTGCCATCAAATGCCATAGCATCCGACTGATCGATGCTAACTGTTCTTAGTTAATTTTCACTGCTTGCGAGCAGGTGGTTACGCGACAGGAGAACTATCAGGACAAATGTAATTCAGAAGTTTTTTTAAAACCAGTGTTTCTTGGCTCATGAATTCAAGAGTCCTTCCTTGATTCGATTCCTTGTTATCTGACGGAAGAGATTTTGTGAAGTTTGAGTCCTGACGGGTGGTATTATTTTTTGGTCCTCTGACAAAATTTACTTATTATCCTTTTCTCTGCTAGCTTAAACCTGGAGGTTTGTTGTGACCCAGAGCAGTCTGAGTGTTTTCCTACCTACGAATGCTGGACCAGTTGTGCTTGAGATCGACTATGCTATACTGTTGTCGAGCCTCATCGAGCAAGAAAGAAGATCCATCTCGATGGCGCAACTATGTTCAGGAGGCGAAGCTTCTGCTGGCACTCATTGAGGATCATAGGATATTGAAGACAAGAAGAGAGAGCAACCTGGCAGCTCATGAGCTTGCCAAGGACATGCTTCAGGAAAAATTTAAAAGCTCTCTTTCCACCTAAAAAAGATTTTATTTATTATTTTAGTGTGATTTCCTGTATTAATTTTGTACTAGGTCTATTTTATTTTATTTCAGTGGCTTAAACCAAAAGGTATGCAAAGTAACAGAGAAACCTACAAGTCAGGCCAAAGGAACTGATAGGAGCGAATTTCGGCACATACTTGCTGATGTTGTTGCGAACATGAGCGTTCCTGTCACTATACTAAATGTGACTTTCATGGGGGTCTTCAGGAGTGATGCTATTAATGTTAACAGGGTACTGTATACTGACTAACTAAAATATCGCTTTCTTATACATTGTTTCTCCTTGCAAGGCAACCTTGTATATATAACATGCGTAGATAGCTGTATAAATTATTCAGTAGCTCTGCTGTCAACCTGAACTTTATAATCTTGTAGGGTCAAAATTGACTAAAACGCAAATATATACAAGCATGAATGGATTTGTCATACATATGCAGGTATGCTCAAATACTCGAATAATTTACGGCCCTGTTTGTTTCTAGGGTTTTGCAAGGATAATCCCCACAGGGATACCCAAGCTTCACCCAATCCCATCAAATTCCCATTAATGCTTCGTTTGGTACATAGGGTTGGGCCGGGATTTGAAGGGAAAATTAGGAATTGGGTGAAGGCAAGGGGGTACCCGATCCCCACAAGTCCCCAATCCCTTTGGGCCTGGAAAACTCTCCATACCAAACGAGGCATAAGGCCTTGTTTGTTTCTAGGGTTTTCGTGGGGATTATCCCGGTCAAACCCCACATCCCCACATCTCTCTAAAAGACTGTTTGATTCTAGTGTATTTGATCGGTTTTATCCCCACTTCCCTCCAGAATTCCCCAAACTCTAGTGTATTTCTTCAATACCCAAAACACTACCCATACTTAGTGGATTGCGGGATTAATGGGGATTTGATGGGATTGGGTGAAGCTTTGAGGTTTCACCCAATCCCTGTGGGATTAATGGGGTTAATCCCCACAAAAATCTTGGAAACAAACATGGCCTAATCCTCAATCCATTAGGGAGGGGTAGTGTTTTGGGTATTGAACAAAGTAAACTAGAGTTTGGTGAGTTCTGGGAAAAATAGGGGAATAAACCAATCAAATACACTAGAAACAAACGGCCTTTTGGAGATATGTCGGGCTTTGAGGTTTGACCAGGAGAATCCCCACTAATCCCCACAAAAGCCCTACAGACAAACACGGCCCCATAAAAGCCCTACAAACAAACAGGGCCTACCATAGTTGTTCGGAATGAACCTCTCAACAACCACAAAATAGGCCGTAGCCCCGCTATATAAATATAGCAACAACCCGATACAACCAACAGTCACAAAATGCTGGGGCGGCAGCAAACATACACCCAAAGCAAGGGGAAGAGAAGAAAAGAAGAGAAACAAAATGGAGACATAGGCGGATCGACTAAGCGACGGTGACCCGCAACCGCTGCGCCCTCTCCGAAGAAGTACCACCACGCTCCTAGCACCGAATCGACGAGTACCAAGCAGCACCTTCAAGAAGGAAAGCCACGCTACTGCCTGGACCAACGCACTGGTCCTAGGGTTTCCCCCGGCACAGAGGGAAGCGGATGAAGGGTAGCCACGATGCCCTTCAGGAAGGAAAGATGCCACCCCAGAGGCGGCACCGCGTCGGTGTCGGACGAACTGACAAGGATTTCTCCCGAAAACCCCATCCACAACCCCGGGCGATCCGTAGCACAGGAGCCCCGTGAGGAGAAGCCTCAACACCACCAGACGAGCCGCCCACCAACATGCGCCCAAATGATCCCGCAGCCACCGTCGCCGGCTCACCGAAGTAGCAGTCACACACGGTCTACAAGACGAAGGTGAGGAGTATGACCCGGGGCCAACAGAACCGCAGCCGCGCGGGAGGGAACAACCTCCACCGCCGAAGACGGTAGTCGACCGGACGCGGCCGCAGAGCACACCAGTCCCCGTCAAGTCCGGCCTGGCCCAGCGGGCCCGTAAAGCCCCGAAGGGCACACAAGTCCTAACAGGATCCGGCCGGGCCCAGAACGGGCCCGTGAAGCTCGCCGCCACACTGCAACAGGCCTGCCGCCGTTGCCGCTGTCCCCGGCATCCTCCACCTCCCCTTCATCTGCAGAACACACAACAGGTCAACCGACCCGCCCTGACCCAGATGGGCCCGACGGGCGCCCAGATCTGGGCCGCATGGGCCGGCCGGCGAACTCCGCTGCTCGTCGCTGCCCGCAGACCGCGCCGCCCCGCTGCAGGCACACCGCCGTCGTCCTGCTACCACCCGGCCGGAGCCGGACCGCCGCCACCCGAGATGCACCGCCGCCGGTAGGGAGAGCCCCGCCTCCACCTAGGCCGACGCAGGGAGAGACAAGCCGCCGCCGCCGGCGCCACCCGGGCTGCGCCGGGCAACCCCTGCCGGTGGCGGCGACGAGGAGGTTGCAGAGAAGAGGCCGAGGAAGAAAGGGGACGAGGGCGCGCGCCGCCGCCACGGGGGCGGCGGCCGCGTGCGACGAGGGCGAGGCGAGGGAGGGGCCGGCCGCGGTGGCGGCGCGGCGGCGGAAGACCTAGCTAGGGGGAGGTTCGCGTGTGGGAGCTCCTTCTAAACTTTGGACCCTTCTCGGAATGAACCTCTCACGTGGAACAGGAAGTGTAGATCTTAACTATATGGTACAGAAAGTGGAAACCAAATTTCAGCATATTCCTGACATCTTGCAGCAAATATAGTTATGTAATTATGTAACTTTCAGATGCCAAAACTGCCCTTTAACTTAATGACTTGCACATTGTGAAGTTGAATAATGGCTTCTGATGCTGCTGCCTCATGTCCGATTCGGTTGAGGCAAAAAAAAACACGCCATGTTACCAACTTGATCGTAGACACCAAGTCACCAAACAAAACATCTAGATGCAACACCATCAGCGGGCGTGACAAAGTAGATATGTATCTTATCTAGGCCTCGCTCCAAGCAAGGCACCATCAATCATCCACCTCGAACACCTTGCTGACCACAATATTATCCTTGTCCTCTCTTCGTGTTCACTCCCCGAACAACGATCTTGAGGTCGAATTGTGGTACAACCCAATTATGACGATGTTACAGGCTATGGGCCATCGAGTGGAGAAAATTGCATAAAACCACTACAATTATGGGTTGGGGCTAAGGCTTAAAACCAACATATACCTCATTTCTATATAGAAAAGCTACTCCCTCCGATCCATATTAATGGTCTCAACATTGTCTAGATACGGATGCATCTAGTCTAAACACTTAACTAGATACATCCGTATCTAGATAAAGTTGAGTCCATTAATATGGATCGGAGGTAGTACCTTTTTTTGAGTGAAAAGTTCACATGGCATGTTTATTTCCGAAAAATCATACGCCATAAATTCTAATTTTGTGAGCTTCTTATCGTCGTCCCGACTCAAGCGAACACCAAGCTCGCACCAACGAGGAGGTGTGCGACACATGCTACAATCCCACGCACCTGCATCACCCATGGACCTCGAATATATTAGAGCCTGCTAAGCGCACATGCCGCCATTTCTCAAACGAGAATTTTTCTTCGGAAGAAGTTGTGCCGTCACAAGCTGACTACCCGAGGAGCACAAGGATCATCTATTATGTGTTTCAATCAAGCTCAGATACCGCTGGAGTGATGCCCTCGACAAGACCAAGTTAGTGGGCCTCCATCTTCATCGAATAAGCTAGACTCCAAAGACACCGAGCCCCGACGAGCACCTCGTCGACTCCGCATGAACCATGTGAACCTCCCGTACTATTTCCTTGTCCTCGTAGACCACCGATGCTGGCCACCGCTCTGCTATGTGTTCGAGGTGTGAATCTAGAGCGTCGGGCACCATGGTGGGGAGCAGGGATTTAGGCAGAAAGACAAGGAGGACAACTCTGATAAGTGGTGGTTAATGCTGCGGCGAAGGGGTTTTTCCTTTTTGATAGAAATGAGCTGACAATTGTGGCCCACCAAATTTTACAAAAAAGTCCCAAAAATTTAGAACCTTTCTAACATGGGTCTCTGTTGAACATTCTTGTCTATCCTTATAGCGAGTTCCACCTGTCAGAAAGACGGTAAGCACTCGTAAAATCGATGATCAATGTTTTTCTACGATATTACACAATAACGGTAGTTTTTGATACATCGTTTTTTGAAGCTCTAGTTCCAATTGTGGTGGTTTATTGCAATTTTGTCCATTAGATGCCTATTTTCGCGGCCCATTACCGATATCATGCTGATTCACCCATAATTCAACAGGACCCACAAGAGACCTGCACCAGCCGACCAAGCTCACACAAATATTACAAGATTATAAATCGTTTCACTAAAAAAGTTTATAAATTAGGATAACACGTGTATCATTAGCACCTTGTCTAGAAAATGAAACACCGATGACAGATCAATGTGCACCCGCGATCAGACATACAAAATAGTAATTAAACTTGCATCAGTGCACAATCAAGTGCGCAAAAATAACAATTCATTTGCACTCAATGTTTCCCTCACTGTCCAAATTGTTCAAGTGAACATGCCAACCGCGCCAAGGTCGATATTTAGTTGGCGTGGAGAAGGGGGCGCCAAGCATCTGGGGTGGGCTTTGTGGACACCGGCACATTCTTCTGAGTACCAACTAGTTAACCCTAGAAAAAACTACACAAACACAATAGTTTTCAATGATAAATATGTTTTTTTTTCAAACACAAATGCTCATGTAAAAAATTGATTTCACGACGAATTCACCGAGTTTATTTGATATTGATCGTTTTTGTGATTTGGCTGACACAGATACTCTAAGAATGACACAGATACATTTACAAAAAAATGTAATCAAAGAAAAGGAAATGGCATCTCCTACGCGTGAGGAGCCACGCCGCCTTCTGTTCTGACCACTTCGCACTGGAGTGGAGAATGGACACGCAGTTGGTTTCCTCCTGAGTTTTTCTGTTGCGCCCACCTCCGGTAAGCCCTCCTCCGCCCGCGTTGCCACCTCGCCGTAGATGCACCGCCGGTGCTACCCTTTTCCTCCCTCGCCCATCTTTATTCCCATGCCTGTTCGATTTTGATTTCTGAATCCAATCTCATCTTTCTAATTTGCACCTCGCAATGTCACGCCTCCGGCCCAGCGCTTCCTCCACCATCGCTAACTGGAAAGATTCTGTGGAGAAGAGCACACACAACAATGACGCGCCTGTACGAAGTAGGAACCCCTCCCAATCTCCAGTAATATGCTCGATGCACACGCAGAGCTCCAAACTCAACCCGTTCCGATCCAAAATTCCCCATTCCCCGTCCGCCTTCCCCACGTCAGGGTTTGCGCCGCTGATTCCTCGTCGCCGACGCGTGCCCGCACTCACCGTCGCTGCAGGAGAGAGCGAGGCACCTCCGCCCATCGTGCTCCACTGGGGCTTGCGCCGGTGGTTGGTCGTTGCCGCTCGCATTCACCACCACTGCAAGAAGGAGGGAGACATCCTAGGATCGGCAATGTCGCGTCTACAGCCCCGCTCTTTCTCCAGCTCCGTCTCCAAAAAAGCCTACGAGCTGCTGATCGAATTCAAGGAACATCTGGGCTCTGGAACGCTCTGGCCAGAGATCGCGCGCCAACTGTTCGACGAAATGCTGGCTCAACCCGTGCAGGTATCTACGCGCGCATTCAACGGCTTATTTGATGCCCTTGCGCGTGCGCCACCGTCCTTCGCCTGCCCGAATGGCCCTGCCCTCGCCATCGCTCTCTTCAGACGTATGGACCGAGAAGCCACAGCACCCAACAATTACACCTACAACATAATAATTGAATGCTGCCACAAGGCACGCCGCCCGGACCTAGGGCCAGCCTTCTTTGGCCACGTCCTCAAGACAGGTATCACAGCAGACATCATCACCTTCACCAGCTTGTTCAAGTGCCTCTGTGACATGAGGCGGACAGAGGAGGCTCTCGACACGCTGCTCCACAGGATGCCCGGCGACCGACCTACTACCATCTGTTACTCATACTCAATACTTCTCAAGAGCTTCTGCAACGACGGGAGGAGCCAGTGTGCGCTTGACCTGCTCCGGATGATGGCTGAAAAAGGAGCGACTACTCCCCTGACGTGGTCGCATACACCATGGTAATCGATGGCTTCTTTAAGGAGGGTGAAGTAAGCAAAGCATGCAGTCTATTCCATGAAATGCTGGAGCAGGGGGTTGTGTCTGATGTTGTGACATACAGCTCCGTTATTGATGCGTTGTGCAAAGCGCGAGCAATGGACAAGGCAGAGGTGGTTCTTCGATCAATGGTGCATAATGGTGTTCGACCAGATACTGTGATATATACTAGCCTGATCCATGGATATTCCACTATGGGACAGTTTAAAGAGGTCGCTAGGTTGTTGAAAGTAATGACAAGTCAAGGTTGTTTACCGGATGTTGTTACATGCAGCTCAATCATGCACTATCTTTGCAAGCATGGAAGAACCAAAGAAGCTGCAGAAATATTTTATTCCATGGCTGTGAATGGCCGAAAACGTGATATTGTGTCATACTGTATTATGCTTCAGGGGTACGCTGCAGAAGGATCCCTTGTTGATATGATCGATCTCTGTGAGTTGATGGCACAAGATGGAGTTGTACCCAACAGACGTTGTTTCAACATACTGATTAGTGCATATGCTAAGTATGGATTGATGGATGTGGCTATCCTTTTCTTTGAAGAAATGTTGAAGCAGGGAGTGAACCCTGATGAGTTCACATATCTAAATCTGATAGCTGCGTTTTGCAGAATGGGTAGGATGGATGATGCTATGGAAAAATTGAATGAGATGATTGCTAAGGGAGTACCACACGACACAAATGCTTACATGAGTATGCTTGAGGGTTATCTTAGTCATGGTGATTTTGTGAAAGCCAAGGAATTTATTAGCAAAATGAAGTACAAGGATATTCATCATAGATCGAGTAAGGGTAATGAAAGAACATAGTTTCTTTGACATGGTTGTACGTGCTGGTGAAAGGCCTGATCCTATTATCTTCACATCAATGGTCGATGTGGCATAGATGGAGAAAACATTCACCATTCAGAGTACTTTATGCTATGGTATATGTTGCCGTGAGGCCTAGTGCTATTACGCAGCACTTCTTAATGGTGCTGTCAAAATATAAGGATTGATGATGGATTGGTTCTATTCAGAGATTTACATTTGGAATTTATGTATATCTACATCATACTGGATGGGTTATTCAACTTTCCAGGATGGAGAACTATTACTGCATTATCTCAATTATTGTTGTAGAAAAATGTTTATATTGTTTTATATGTTATTCTTACAGTCACATTGATGCTCTAATAAAAAAATAAGAAGTTAAATGATAATTCAGGCTGGTGCTTCAGTTTAGTCTTCTAGGTAAAGGTCGTCTGTTGGCATCAAAGTACACTAGGTGATTGTCCATTGATATAAAGTTTTTCCCGAATAGATAGCCTGTGCAAAAAAAATGTGTATACAAATATCTGTTGCGTGGATTTTAACCCAACTGTTATTTTTTATCAGATTTACACTAACTTGAAAAAAAAATGAAAAAGGCTTAATGTGTTTTCTGTTGACATGATTCCCAATTGAGTTGACTTGTTGCCATAAGGACTCCTTGATGTTGCCTGGTGACAGATGCTCCATCACAGGTTCGGAATCAGATCTCATCAAAGGACAAGTATTTTTTATCCGCTCTGGTTTTTGCCCTTACATACTCCCTTCTTTTTCCATAAAGGCTTGAAGTTCTTACTGTGTGATATTCACTGGTATTCAGAAATTAAAACTCGCATTCGCTATACTTGATAAAAGAACAGCAGACGTATGGATTGTCATAAAATAGAGCAACCAATGATGCTTAAAAAGCAAAGTTAAAATGGTAACTTAAATCCCCTGTATGTGTTTCTATCCAATCACATATTTGACCTTAGTAGGTTATGTGTACCATTTTGTATGAGTTGTGAACATTCTGATGCCTGTGTGTTATACAGAGTTTCTGATCAATAGCAATACGTTTTGGCCGTCTTATATTAAACCGCCAAAACGTCTTATATCAAGAAACAGAGCTAGTGCTAAATTTCACCTGCTTGCAGCCCAGAATAGCAAAATTTTAGCTAAATGCACTATGTATAGAAGTCAGCTGCAACCCTGAAGTGAACACATCAGATTATTATCAACTTTATCCAGTTTTGAAGGTGGGGCCCTGCATGTATTATACGGCTGTTGTAATAATTATAGTTGACCAGCTCAGAACATTACTATGATACTATCTAACTCTCACGAAGTGATAAAACTAGGGTTTCTTTTTCTTTTTCTTTCTATTTCTAGAGTTGAAAAACAAAGAAGGCATGACTTAAAGCCCACTAATTGTTTATTCTATGTTGTTCAGAGCATATAATTTTGGTAAATGTATTCCTCCATCTTGAAAGCCTGAACGTTTTTGCCCCAGACAACCTTGAACCAGCGCTCATGCCTTTTATGTCCCCTTCCAAATCATCAGTCACCGACTAGCTCGCCATCATGCCTTTCAGAAGGGTGGCTTGCACCCTGACTCTATTTTTAATTTTCATTTTTGTACTGACATTTGAAGCTTTAATAGAATCTTGAAAATACTAAAATAAATTTTACAATATCAAAGTTTCTGAACTGAAAATTCCGAAGTCTTTGATCGAACTATTGCCATTTTATTTTGTTGTTTTTGGAAGAATCCTAGGAAATTGAGAAAAAGAGTTGGGTTGAGGTGATGCCGCTGAACACAGGTTGCACAAAACACCCTCAAGCAATTTCTGTCTCCAGCTGTAGAGGAAAAGTTAGGAGACAATGGCTTCAAAACAAAAGCGTTGCGTTAGCAAGCATGTCGACAAGTTGGAAGTCATCTTATCTGCGCCATGAAAGTTCTATACTTATTTTAGTACTCACATGTTGTTAATCATGGTGCTGCTGATGTGTGCTCATTACCCAGCTAACAAGAGAGGATTAAATTAGCTTTTTGACTTTTTCAATGTCAACACTAATGCCGGCTGGGTTATACAAAAATAACAGAAAAATGGAACCACACCTAGAGTTAAGACATATTGTGCTTGATCTGTGCAATTTTTTTTTGGAAAGGTCTTGCATGTGCAATTGATTAGCGATCAACGCCGTGAACAATGGGCTCCCATGCCATGCTTCCTACTTCTTTGCCTTGCCGCTGCTGCCACTTGCGGCGTACTTCAAGCTCGTTTCCAGGCTGACAGCAAAGGTATTCTCGATCGCACAAGCCTCTATCTATGTTGGCTCTCATAGTCCTAGAAAGGCTGGAACTCTGGTTTAGAGAGCCTGAAAATGCGTAACAGTATATTCATAAGAGAGACCTTTTTTTTAGATTATATTCTTAAGAGAGACTAATGTGTAATACTCTCCACTAGACTGCAGGTTTCCTAAGTATAGACTGCGGCTACCTGGGGCCCTGAGCCGTCGACAGTGAAATGAAAGCCAAGGAACAGTCGATTGCATGCGTAACCCGGTACTCTCCAAGCGCTTCTACAACATGCGCAGCTTCCCCGACGGTGTGCGCAACTGCTACCTGACCTGTCCCCTGGTGTCCAGGCTCAAGTACCTCATCCGTGCCATGTTCACGTACGGCAACTACGGCGGCCTTGACAGATTCCCATGTTTCACCTCTACGTTGGCTTCAACTTCTTATTGACCGTGAACATGTCACGGCTGACATACACCTGGTTGCTCCAGGAGGCCATGGTCATCGTGCCAGACGACCACATGGATGTTTGCTTGGTGAAGACCGGTGCCGGGGCGCTATTCATCTTGTCGCTTGAGGCTTGAGCTGAGGTCGCTTATGAACAAACTCTACCCACATGCCAAACCGATGCATGCCCTGGTTCTGCACAGCAGGCTCAACCTTGGCGTGACTGATAGTACACGGATAATCAGGTGAGTGTGTGCACACGTATGTGTTTTCATTATGTTTTGTACTTCATATGTTCAAATATTTTTGATGTAATATCTTTCTCCTAAGCCAAACTTCTCTTTATTTGACCAAGTCTATAGAAAAATGTGCTCACCATCTATAACTTCAAATGTACGAAAATAGTTTTTTATTCTGATAAATCTAACAAAACTAATTTTGTGTTCTGGATGTTGATGAATATTTATGTAGAAGTGCCCACACTTAAAAATGTTTGACTTAGGATAAAAATAAAACTCCAACTAATTTAGAATGGAGAGAGTATTTCAAAAAGAAAGGGGTCTATGTCTTGAGAGCTTTAATTCTTCTAGTAGTTAGTTTTCTCCTTCATGAATCACTAACCATAGAAACAATTCGTTGCTTGATCAGGTACCCTATCCTTATGACTCACACGACCGATTATGGATACCAGTGGCTACCCTGACAGAATATACCAAGATAACAATGTTAAAAAGGTGCAGAGCTCAAACGATGACCCTTTCCAAGCACCGGCAGAGGTAATGCAGACATCGATTACTCCCCAGAATGCCCCAAGAACATAGAGCGAGCTCGTCTTGGATGCTCAGCTGCAGCCCAACAAGCCATCACCAGGGTGCACTGCCATCCTGCACTTTGCCGAACGGCGTATCCTCACAAACAATGCCGCACGACTGTTCTATGTCAAGGCCAACGGCGAGCGATGGTACCCGGAAACTTACTCGCCAACATACCTATACACCGGTGTCATCTGTGATACCATCGACCCTGACCGAGACAACCCCTTCAACATATCCATGAACCCACCGCAGGCTCAACGCTCCCACCAATTCTCAATGCTTTTGAGATCTTCTCCATCATGTCCACCACCAATGTTGGCACAGATTCCCAGGACGGTAAGTTCTGATATGTGAGCATAATCTCCAAGATACAACCTTGATATATTTTTTAAGTAGTATTCATAAATATCTAATGATATAACTTATATTTAACAAATTGAATAGTTTTAAATAACCGTTAAAGATAGAGAAAATTTGACTGCATGTTTTCTAAACATCATGTATATTGGAACAGTGGCGGTAAGTTATACTAAAGCATAGTAAGGATGCAAAAACGGGACCCATTTGTCCCCCTTTTTCTTCATTTGTGCATAGGTAGTACAAAATTTTAGTCCAAAAATTTGTACTAGCTATGCATAAAATAGGGGAAAAGTGGGACAAACGGTCCCGTTTTCGCATCCCTAAAGCATAGTACACGAGCTAGCTCGCCGATGATTAAGAACATTGTACGTTGTGTGGAAAGCAATAAACCTTTCCATATTATCTTAAAAAGTCCTTCTGAAAACTTGGACGCATAATAACAATGTCTGTCATCACGGTGATCAAGGAGCGATATCAAGTGCTAAAGAATGGGATGGATGACCCATGTCTTCGCAAGACTATGGCATGGGTTGGTTTGACATGCAGCTACAGCGTTTCCAGCCCTCACTACTCTGTAAGTGGTTTACCTATACATAATATTGACTATTTATGTGTTACGTGGGTTAATGTGAAATTGAGCCCCTCGACATTGCTTTGTAGAGATCTGTCCCACAGTGACCTGAGTGGTGATATATAATCTCTTTTGGCCAATCTCAAGGCTCTGCAGTACTTGTAAGTTCGTGGCAGCAGTATTTATCTAGTTTGGCCTTGTTTGTAGTTTTTTCATGAGACGACCAAAAAAATGATCCTGGTTCATATCTAGTAGGGATCTTTCAAACAGTAACTTGAAAGACTCAATTCCTTCTGATACTACAGAAAAGACTTCAAGATGGCTCCATGAATTTAAGGTTGATCTTCCTATTTGATTTCACCCACATTGTACTCGCTAAATTTCATTAAATATCATCATTTCGTATTTTGGTAGATATGACAACAATCCAGACATTTGCACCGGTGGCAGTTGATGCAGAAAGAGTAAGCTAGTCATCTGCAGAGTTGTCCCATTAGCTGTGATTATGGTGTTAGTTCTGGTGTAGTACTAACCTATTTTTTTAAACGAGCAGTACTAACCTCTTGCTTGCTAAGACGGAAAAAGCAAGGTGAGCATCAATGGTCTGTTCCATTTCCGCATATGTTCATGAATATCAGTACTGGTCTAGTTTGGTAGCTAAGTTTTTCTAAAACCGAAGTATTCTAAAAACCACAGTATTTACATGCCTGGGCATCAATTACAGTTTCAATAAACCATAGTTAATTTTTCTCTGCTTTGAAAGGGAAAAAAAAGGTCTGGGCCTCTTTTTCTTATACCGTAAGAAAACTAACGTATTTCAGATACTATGGTATATAAAACTGCAGTTATAGGTAAAGCCAAACACATCAAAGTTTACGGATGTGTTGTTTCAACTAGGGGTATCAGAAATGCCAAGAACTATCTAAGGAAGTGCCACTCCTCCAAACATGTCCTCGAAGAATTTTGCATGTTTCAGAACATATTTTCTGCCGAGCTAAGTGCCGATGTATCGATGTTCATACAACTGAACTGTGTCATGTAAGTATTGAGATGTTTTATTTTTCTTGTCTAAAAGTTTTATCACTGTTCCGTGTCGGATATATTTTCTGGCCTTTTGTTCACTAGTCAAAGTGAACACATCCTACACCATTTTTTTTGTAAGGAACACATTGGACATCATTTATTGCTCTAGTTTCCAACCGTAAGTTTTTTTAGTCGTATAAGGGCCAGGTCCCGGGTTCGAGTCCTCACTTCTACCTTAATGACAAAGCCGGGGTGGAGATTCTACCTTAATGACAAAGCCGGGGTGGAGTCGCCCCTCCGGTCTTGTTATTTTTTTTAGTTGTACACCAAAGAAGAAGGGTCACTGCATGTTTGTTGGGCAACAGGGGACGGGAATGCTCTATTGTGTAAACTGTGATAGGAACGACCATAACACGGCGAAGTGTCTAAGTGCCCAACCCGCAACGTACACTTTTTGTGCGGGCACGGAGGAGATTTATGAGATACACTTTATGAAATGGGGCAGGCAGTGGTTCCACTTCCACTGGCTTCGCTGTGACACCCCTGGTCCTCGACTCCTCATCGCTGGTTCTTCGCTTGAGCTCAGTCACTAGAAGCGGCAGCTATCGTGGCTCTTCTTGGGTCGCAGCAGCCCAGGCGAACCCTACCGCGGCAGCTCCAGGAAACAATTTCCCTGTCGTGGCAGACAAAGGTGTAGCTGCGGCAGCCTCAACTCTTGTTACAGTAGTCTTGGGTTGGGTGTGTACTCCGGTCGTCCAGCAGCAGCATGTTTTTGTTGTGTCACCAATTTTCTCCGATGTACTCCCTCCGTTCCAAATTAATTGACTTCCATTTGTCCACATGTAGATGTATCTATACGTGTAACATGTCTAGATACATCCATGTGTGGACAAATAGAAGTCAATTAATTTGGAACGGAGCGAGTAGCAGAACCGTTGCTAGCCACGACAGCTAGTAGCGCAGGTCGACACTGCTGCCGCACGCATCTATAGTTTAGGGGATTGGATTTTGCTTGTACCATACTCGATCCTCCGATTCGGAGCAGGCGGGATAATGATCGGTCACAAGCTCAATTACGAAATATATCAGCCCACAGATTCGAACCGAAACCATGATGAACTCGGAATGGAAAATAAAAATAATTGGACAAATACTCTCATAAGTGGAGAGTTATATTTTTAGCAGAATTTTAGAGGGATTTTACTTTTTTGGCCTTGCAACAGACAATGAATTAAGAAAGTAGAGACATGAGACTAAAACCCTAGCACTCAAGAAAATATATGAATATAAATTGATTGTTAAACCATCACTTAACCGGCGATAGAATTCATGTATAGCTAGATATGCTCACCAAATAAACTCAGTAACTCAATAGATGCTAACCTGGCCAGATTGGTCTTGGCTTTTAATTCAGAAGTCAGATTATCCGTTTTGGAACCATCAGTTGTCCTAATTACTTTTCGGGAAGCCATTACGGATTCAGATATCCTTAAGAGTCGAATTACTTTAAATCGAGATATCCTTAACAGTCGGGTTAATTTAAATTCATATATGAATTGTCCAATAAAATGAAATCACAGAAGGAATCAAAACGTTTGTCTCGTTACTCAATGCCTTCGGTCCAGGGCCTGCTTCGGCATGGTGGTGCTCCACACGTTGCCACTATTCTGCCACGTTAAAGAAACAACAATGTGCCACATATTTGGCGTTTAAAATAAGTGCAATGCATATATATGAAAGCATGGACTTGTTACTCAATGCCTTCGGTCCAGGGCCTGCTTCGGCATGGTGGTGCTCCACACGTTGCCACTATTCTGCCACGTTAAAGAAACAACAATGTGCCACATAGTTGGCGTTTAAAATAAGTGCAATGCATATATATACGAAAGCATGGATCGCATAAAAATGATAAACCAATCGAGCAAGGTATGACAAACATACCTTGACAGAAATGATGTGGCTGATCTGGGGCCTGACATGCCCTGCTACTGCGTCTGATCGGTGGCCGCCTTAGGCGGTCGAGGACGGCAGATCTCCTCCTATTGGCTGCTGCTACTGCCCACGTGGGCTTGCTTCAGTTGTTGTCTTTCCCTCGCCCGATTTGATAGCCTCGCCTGTGTTGTGTTATCAATCCCGCGGTTCGAGGTCGTGGACACCGGGGCAGCGGCCCTGGAAGGTGGATTGCACGTGTATCTCTACGACGAGCGACGTGTCAGTGGTGATGGTGTGTCTCTTTGGCCGTGTGGATGGCGAGGAGCGGATGGTGGGGGTTCCTGGGATTGGCGGCGTTTCGGCAAAGACAACTCTAATGTCATGGTCTTGAGGCGGCCTGGCTTGGGGCAGTGAACGGTCTGTTATACCGCGTGGTGCGAAGATTTTTCCGGGCGAAAGCTTAGCACTTTGGTGCCAGTGGTGGCCATGCCTGTGGGTATGGTTACCCTCTTGAGCGAGGCGAAAGCCTGTTTTGAGAGAAAGGTATGCCATACATTAATTTAGGAGTTGGTACAAAACTAACCTCTCTTGATCACCAAGTCAAAAAAAAAAACTCTCCTGATCATGGATTCATGGCACCATCAAACAACGGAAGGAAGCAGGACCAGAAATCTCAAATACAAGGGGCCGGAGCCGGCGTTTCCTATTTATCGACCAGTGAGACGATAGCGCGGCGTCGCACACCCCGGCTGGAGAAGGAGAGGCGCGAGTGGGCCTGGCCCAGTTCGTCGACGCCGTGCGACGGTGGCTTCCGGAGCTGAGGGAGAAGGCGGCGCGGCGCGGCGAGGGGAGGGAGGGGAGGGGAGGGGAGGTGCCGGCACCGGAGACGAGTCGGCGCATAGGGGGTCCCCCGGAGCCGGATGCTAGAATTGCGCGCGAGGTGCTGCTGGCGACAGATTCGTTTGGAGAAAATTTTACAGTGGCCCGGCCCATGTAGAATTTGCACGGAGCTGTTCCGGATGGGCCTGTTAGGATTTTGACGGAAATTTTGAGAGGATTAGATGATTATTAGATCCTTAGGATTCTGAGCTAGAAAATGATCCATAGGATGTGAATCCAAAAAAATGGATTGTTAAATCCCATAAGTATGTCAACAAGCATTGGCACTTGCAATGGATCCGCTACCTACGCTGCAAGCTGGTGAGTACAACCCCTGACTGAACCATTAGATCGATGACCAAAAACAAGTTGACTGCATCCACATACCATAGCACCTCCGTGGCTTGTAAGTAAAAGAAATGTGTTTGTGTTTTAGTCCTGTTTATAAGGTAGGCTGGTTCGTGCGCGGGTGCAGTCGGAACGCGATCAAATTCGTTCAGCCGCAGACAAATAATAATGTAGTACTCCGTAGTACTGTACTGTCCACGGACGAGACCGTACGTCAAAGTGTGGCTTCGAAGCAAGGAGCTGCTTGTACAGTTCCAAGACATTCACCTCTATTTCGTGTGGCGTCAAAGTGCGGGTGCAACCCATTTCCACATACCCTATTTCGAAATTTTCAAAAATTGCGAAATAAATCATGTACATAGATTATGTTGAATCTTCTACACCTAGAAAATTTCATCCAAAAATATGATCATACGTGGCCTGTGCAAAAAAAGACAAATAAAATTTTGAATAGTGTCACTACTATTCAAACTTTCATTTGTCATTTTTGCACAGGTCGCAGGTAATCATATTTTTAGATGAAATTTTTTGGGTGCACAAGATTCAACATAATCTATGTGCATGATTTATTTTACGATTTTTGAAAACTTCGAAGTGGGGTATCCGAGAATAAGTTGCGGGTGCAACTAGTTGCAAATTAGAGTTTCCCGACATTCACCTCATCACCTGAGTGTGAAAATACAGATAGAAATTGGGGGCGTTCTTTTCTGTTTCTCGCCCGTCTATCTTGCGGTACACTAATTATGTATCTTTGTTCCCCGCATTTTATTTTTGGGGTTCGGAATCCGGATGCTGTCCAAAGTGGTACTAGTTTAGTACTCCCTCCGTCTAAAAAAAGTGTCTCAAGTTTGCTTAAAAGTAGATGTATCTATATATGAAACATGTCTAGACACATTCACTTTTTGACAAACTTGAGACACTTATTTTGTGACGGGAGAGTATGAGAACTGGAGAAGATCACTGGCTAAGAGCATCTACAACCGGAGCCCTCAAATTTGGCCTCCAAACTATCTGCGGACGCGTCCGGCGTGTCCACGGACAGCGACCGGACAACCCTCAAAACTCGGCTCCTACAACCGTAACCCCCAAATCATCCACCTCAAATCCATATTGAGATGCAACGTAGATCATACTGATAGAAAGTTCAAAGATCATACGAATAAACTTAGTTCACACAACCACGGACATAGTTCAAACACAGAAATAAAATTGGACATAGTTCATCGGAGAGGCCGGAGCGGAGACACACAGATGCAAGTTCGTCGGAGAGAGCGGAGCTTGTCACATATTGCGGAGCTTGTCACGGATTGCGGGAATCTAGGCGTTGTTACCCTCTTCCGCCACTGCCGCTGCCTCCGCTCGTTCCCTTTGCTGAACACGGCGTGCCAGCCGAACCCCCGCTGCACGTTCTAGTTCTCGAGATCGAGCGACCTCCGCTTCATGTTCAATTTTCACCGCTCTCACGATTGCTTCGCGTTCCCTTTGCCGAGCACGACGTGCCGTCCGAGCCTGGGTCTTCGCTTGGCCCACCCTGTCCCTCTTCGCCGCATCCGTCGTGTAGTCGACGAACGGACTATCCTTCAGTATGTCCCAACAATGGCCGATATTCCACTCCCTCGTAGCCGGCCTCCCCGCAAGTGCATTGTACAGTGGGATGGCATCCTCCATCTATGAAAATTGAATAGGTAATCATGAAACTGAAGCTACCGGATCCGGCGATTCACAAACTAAATAGCTAATAATCAAATTGTAGCTACTTGATCCGGCATTGTACAAAATTGAACATTAAATACTTACACAGCCCACTTGTGCATAGCATCCGACGAACTTGTTAATCTCGGCAACGATGCATTGCCATCTATGGCGGAGAGAGGCCTCATTGCGGAGTACTTCCGAGTTTGCATTGAACACTTGACAGGCCCCAAATTGAAACATTGTGGTGGTACCGTCCGTCTTGACCATCATCCGAGGTGGACAACCACGCATTGCACAACACCTTATCATCGCTGACCGAGTACATAATCCTACTAGTTCCTAAATTCTACAATGGTGGAAGGGAGGAACATACCTATGGAGGAGCCACCACTGTTCCGTTGGAGGCGGCTGCGGAACTACCCGCCAAGCCGGAGCACAGAGCCGCCGCCACCTATTTAGGTGACGGCGGCGCGGCTTCATTCTCCGCCGCGGGGCAGCTAGCCACGTCCTCCCCCTCCTCCACGAACGCATCTCAGTGCAGCTCAGTCCCGGAGAACCAAGATCCGCTGCCGGAGCCGGCCATTGGCGATTCAGCCGATGGAGAAGAGTGAGAGTGGAGTGGAGTGGAAAGGGCACCAGACGAGAGTGAGAGCTACGGTTTCTTTCCGGGTAGGGAATGAGTGGATATAGGTAGGGTCGCAGCGGGCCGTTTCCGACGTGACGGCCTGTCCGGGCGCGTCCGGACCGCCCTAAACCCTCCACGCATATGAGCTAGGTTTGGTATTTGCCGGACAGTCCGGATGTTTGGACTGCGTTCAGAGGAGGCGGTTTGGTGCTGGTTTTCAGCCCAAATCATGTCCGGGCTGCCCGCCCGGAGTTTGGGGAGGGTATGAGGGCCATGGTTCGAGATGGTCTGATTTCTTCCTTTTCCTTTCACCGTTTGAACCTTCCAAGAAGACCAAGATATACCTTGGCTTTGCCAATTCAAATCCGTTCTCTGCTTACGAATAGAAAGGACTTTGGCTTTGCTTCATCTCACGCCAGCTTAATCTAATCCTACGGTAATTCTTCGCTTAGCATCATGCCAGCTTAATGCAAGGGCACGTGCCGTGCATGTTTAATTGTTAGGTAGGCTGTGGCTTGTTGTCGGTACCTTCACGGAGTTTGACTAACGCCGAATGGAAAGCTAGTTTAGTCGCAGGACACATGAACTCCCATGCAACTGTTGCTGTTTCTCCATGTGGTACGGTCGTGCGTGCCTCACCGAATTTTGTTGAAAAAATGAGAGCTTTTGTTAGGTACGTATACCTGTATGTCGACGTACCGGTCGAAAATTTATGTGATGGCGGAGGTGTGATGTGGATCATCTATTTACTGGTCAGTTGCTAGAGTACACGTCATCGAATAAATTGAAATGCTTGTATCAGTTAGGCCTTGTTTGAACCCCAATTCCAGACAAATCCCGTTTGTTTTTAGTATATTTAATGGGTTTTATCCCCACTTTTCGTTACAATTCCTCAAACTCTAGTGTATTTTCTTCATTACACAAAACACTATCACTACCTAGTGGATTGAGCATTTTGGGGATTTGTTTGAACAGGGTGAAACCCCAAGTTTCACCCAATCCATGTGGGGATTATCCCCACTAATTCCCACAAATACACTAGAAACAAACAAAGCCTTAAGGATAAATTATGACAATACCGGAAGTAAATCCTAAAACTGCAAAATCATGGAATTTTAGGTCCTACATAAAAAATATAGTATCAATTTTCCAACAAAAAGGATATAATTGAGCCGTTAAAGAAAGATCAACTAATTTCCAACCGACCTTAATTCTCAATCAGATGTGCTCATCAAATTTCAGTTAGTACAACTCATGTACATCCCACGACAATTAGGAAATTTTTCACTAGCAACCTATGTGCAACACGTCTGCTGTTGGGAGAATTTTCAGCTGCAACTCACCTGCAACTTGGAAAATCTCAATTGTAGCTTGTGTACAACTAAAAGACAGCACAAATCACGATGCAATTCTGACGGTTATGGAGTTCAATAAGAGTTAACTTAATTCTCATTGGAATTCTCGTTTGAATGAGAATTAGCGAAACCGTAATGAAAACTCGAAGCATTCCGAGTCTATCTTTAAATTCACTATATATGCATCTTTTCTTGCAAAACAGCAAAAGCATCTTACAAAAACCACGTCAGCGACGATGCTACGAATCCAACTTCCGGCAAAAAGTAAATAAATATTGATGATTCAAACAACTACTGAGTAGGTAAGACAGATTATCTGAAGCTGCGGCCGTGATTCGGAAATGATGGCTCCACGGTGCAAAACAAGGTGACGAAATGAGGTCCACAATCATCATCTTCTCTCTTTCTTATGCCCACATATGGAGCACGCATGTTAAGTTAGTTAACCACCGGCAATTATTTCATGCACGTCGACGTTAGCATTTTGTCCTACGGGGAAGGGACACGGGCACACCACCAGTATCTCGTCACCAAAGCGAGAAAAGGAAATGCGATGCGACCCGTGGCTGGCTATCTGCTGGTTAACAAACAAACAAATCATCAGATTTGAAGTACAGTAGCAGATTGGCAGATAGCATCAGTTAATTAGAAAATGCATAGAGGAAAATGAGATTTTCTACTTATAATTGAAAAAAAAAACGACGAGGCCACTACCGGTTGACGGAATGGACAAAAATAACACGTTATATCAGGCACATTGACAAGCCAAAGGAATTGCCAAAATCCCCGCCGCAGCGTGTCCTCCCTACGACTGGTTAATTAACCAGAGGAGCAACCCGCAAATAAATAAAAAAACCTAACCAGAGGAGCAACAATAGCAGATTAGCTATCTCTTTTTCTATAAAAAAAACAATAGCAGATTAGCATAAAACTAATCTCGCGTTGCGGCCCACCGATGAAATGTTCTACGGCCAGCTTGGAGGCCAACGCAGAAATTTCCTCTGCGATTCGAAAATGTTCGAACGATAGTCGTGAACTTGAGAAAAATCTAGCTCATTTTCTAAATAGACTTCGTCCACCTTTGTAGATAAATCAACGTGACCTCGATAAAAAGTGATGAGAAACTCCTTTCAAAATTCTACTTAAAGACACTATAAAAATAGATGAGAAGCCACACCCCCAAGAAACCCCCGAGTGTAGCCTCACTCATTTGACAGCGAAACTTTTAAGAAAAACATTATTGTCAATTACTGTATATGGCCACCATTTTCCCTTGCTAGTCTTGGAGATATGTATAGTCTAAAATGCTGCCAATGAATTGGGTACTTTAATTTTGGCTAGAAATCAATCAAGTAGCCTTCCAATTAGACGTCCCCAACGTGGAAAAGAAATTGAAGAAGAATTAACTCGTCTTTTCAAAAGAAGGCTTTCCGCTTTGATAATCCAAGACGGATCCATCTGTTTACAACCAAACAATGTTTCTCGAACATGCACGTTCGACCGAGTACTAGAAATATTTGTTCATGTCCCGTTCCTAACCTAATAGATAGGCGGTTCCATACCACACTTTCCCGCCGGCGATCTCCCCTTCCCCTCCGTTCGCCGTCTTGGCGGCACGATGAGGAGGGCCAGGAGCTCCGCCTCTCGCTCATGTGGTGTTTTCGTCCTATTTTTTTTTGTAAGTTTCATGTTTCTCCGTCGGCGTCATGATGGGACTGACGTCGGAATAATGGTCTTCCAGCCAATGCTCCTGCTCATCGTAGGTGTTGCTGGCGTCGGCGAGAGGCTTGTGTAGTCCAATCTGTTGGAACAGTTTCAATCTAACATTGCGTCTAGGCGTGACGGAGGGACGGGGCTGCTCTCTAAGTGCGGCGGTGCTGACTGATGTGGTTCTGCGGAAGAGAGTGGAGGATCCGACCGCTTGGAGGGTTTGGTGGCGCTAGCCTTGGATCCGACGTTGAAGAGGCTCAGATGGCTCCTCTGGCTGATATCCTTACCGGGATAGATCCAGCCTTACTGGGCTGATGGCTATTGCGTCTCATTAACGCTTTATGGCAAGGAGTTTCTTCAGTGTCAAGATTGTGGACCAACTGTTGGTGTTCTTCTTCTCCGGCAAGGGTGAAAGACGTGAATGCTTGATAGCGACGATGGCAGTTTGCAGCAGTTTTTTCACTGGTTTTTTCTTAGTCTTATGTTGCTTCTATTCTTATCATCTCTGTATTCGTATACTTAATGTATGTCTGTGGGTGTACAATTTATAAAAAAAACAATGTTTCTCGCGCTAGACAAAACTCTCATCTCCTGATGCCCATTTTTACACAGGCGTGTCGGTACCTCAGCACACACAACACTCGTGTGGTTCTTGTACATTTACTCTTTTTTTTTTTGCATGGTAAGCCTCATAAGTGCTCACGTGTTTCTCCCTGGTAATAGAACCTTTGTAAATATTATTAATACGAAACCCAAGTGACTTGATTATTCAGCCAAGTTATATTATGCCAAAGAAGACTGTTACATCAACTTGTATTCTACTCAACGTGTTCCACAAACTCCAACCCATCGCTAATTTTTTTTTAATAATACATTTTTTTACAGAAATTTGATAAATATTACGCATTTTGCATAAATTACACAAATAATACGGCCTCGGCCCAGGCTAAGCCGACAGGCACTAATCGGCCCAGGCCTGGCCGATAAGTGCCCACTGGGCTAGCCCAGCCGTACCCTGATTAGTACCTTATCGGCCAGGCCTGGGCCGATAAGTACTAATCGGCCAGGCCTGGGCCGATTAGTGCCTGTCGGCTTAGCCTGGGCCGAGGCCGTATTATTAGGCCTGGGCCGATTAGTGCCTGTCGGCTTAGCCTGGGCCGAGGCCGTATTATTTCTGAAATTTTGTGATTTTGCGTAATATTTTTCGAATTTAATTAAAAAAACGTATTATTAAAAAAAAATTAGCCAACCCATCAACCTTGTCATCAAACACTAATATGTAATTTTTCCATGCCTAATTAACAAAAAAAGATCATTGACATACCTATTGGATTCATTAGTAACGTCACCTACTGATCAAAGGTTTACTCTTCCCCGGTCCCGACTACACTCAAATCGCGTACATACAGACGTATAAATCCTTCCTATACAACCCCAAAAAGGCAAAAATAAACCAAAGAGAGAGAGAACCCTCAACAGTGGGTCGGACCATGTCCTCTAAGGCCGGCCCACCCCGAGCAGGTCAATGGTCCACCCCCGTGCCCACCCACAAACCAGAGTAGTCTCTCCCTTCTCTTCCCCCACCACTCTGCTTACGAACGCACGACGACGGCTTAATCAGTTAATCCAGCAATTATTCGTTTTTTTAAACGATTTTCGTATTATTAATAAAGAAGGAGGGAATTGACCGGTTCATTAACGGGGAACCGGCAAAAAAACCGTTACAAATGCACCAATGTAGTCATGACACCACATTGGGCAGACCCGGCCAACCTGGCTACCCACATGAATCACACATCGCCGAGGAGAAAAACACCATCAAGGTCAACACCGAGCGTCATCGTCGTCACTTCTCCCCGAGCAAGCGATTCCGACTTCACCTAGGACGACCACCGACGACGTCCTCGCCACAGCCGACGCCGAGAACCATGTCGGCCTATGCCAAACAGTTGATCCAAAGCGTCGAGGAAGAGGCAGCTCCGACTTCGACGAAGAGCTTCACCGGAGAAAGATGCACACCTTGCATCGACGGAATCCGCGAGGCCGCAGTAGAAAAAGTGTCATCGTTGCCAGCCTGCCGCCCCGCGACACGCAGCTCCGACTTCAGGACTTCACTGCGGGACGCAACACGGACTGTCGGTGACGAAGGACATGCCGCGACTCGGCTCCGCTCACCATTGTCATCGTTGCCACACAACTCGCAACGCCACGAAGCACCCCACCTCCAATTACTGGTCCCTCGACTGGTGCGCATCTCCAAGAATGATGCCCCCAAGGGGAGACGACGCCGTAGCGCCGACACCATCCGATCCACGGATCAAGGGTTTCCCCCGGAGATAGCGGAGGTGGTGCATGCTTTACCTCGGTGATGCCTTCAAGAAGGGGACGACGCGAGCCGCCATCACCGGCTCCGACCACCGGAGACAAGCTTTCGCCCGGATCAGCCAAGCAACACCACCACCAGATCGACCACCCGCGAGCCACACCGGCGGGAGGCAAAGACCTCTCCCGCACGAACCCACGCACGAGCCACCCGAACCGCCCGCGAAGCAACGCCGAGCAGCCCCGCAAGCCGCATCCCAGCCAACCTCGGCCAACAACGCCGCACCAAACCTCGAGCCGCCAGGGCGACGACCAGCACGCCGCCCGCACACCATCCCGACCCGGGGTCGTCGCCCGGGCGCCGGAGCACCTCCGCCGCACCTCAACTCCGGCCTCCTCGCCCACCGGACCAGGGAGAACCACACCACGCGCCGCCACAGCTTGGGCCCGACGGGCCCAGAACGGGCCCGCCAAGCCCATCGAACGCGCGGCCACCACTGCAGACGCAGGCGACGGCGCCGCCGCCTCCTCGAACGCCGCCAGAAGCCCGCACACCAGCTCCTCCGCCCGAGCCCGCCGGCTCGGCTTCCTCTGCCCCGGCCGCCGCCGCCTCCACGGGCCGGCCATCCACCATACGGGAGCGAGGACCTCCCCTCCGGCCACCTTTTGGCAGCAGCGGAGGGGTGCCGCCACCGCCGCGGCCGAGGCCGGCGACGGCAGCGGCAGGGCGGTGCCGAGGAGTAAGGGCGAGCGGCGCTTGGTGGTCGCCCCTAGCGCCCCTGGGGGGCGACGCGAGGGGAGAGGGTATGGCTACCCTTTCACCGTCACACAGTCAGCTCACTACAATCCAGCAATTATTCGACTCGCTTAACTACATGCCGCAAGAAGCATTCCGATTCTTTATTACTACCCTCGTTTAATCTGTGAGAGAGCAGGTCAGGTCCATCCAGATCCAGCTCGGCATCAATCGCCAGCCAGTTCCCTCTCTCGCCAGTCGCCACGAGAAAGTTTCAAAGCCAGCATCTTCTCTCTCTCTCTCTGGAAGTCTTCCTCCTCTTCATCGGTCCCAGGGGAGAAGCAAAGCGGAGCAAGCAAGAAAGGGAGCTGCTTGCTTGCTGCTCCGTCGTCCAGATCTAGCTGGGAGGAGGAGAGGGGAAGGGGAGGAGATGAAGGCGTCGCTGCGGAGCCGGCAGGAGCCGCGGCGGGTCAGCAACGGGGTCATCATCGCCGCCATGCTGCTCTCCCTCTGCGTCCTCAGCATCGTCAAGGCCAGATACTGCTCCACGCCCTTCGGCCCCGGTACGCTTCGGTTTTTTCTTGCTGCTTTCCAGTTTGGATTAGGGAGCTTGGAGCGGGCGAGCTGATTTGTGTCGGGATGGCTGCAGGCAAGCCCGAGGACCAGCTGCAGGAGCAGATGAACTCCAGCATCAGGATGGAGACCGACGATGAGCCCTCCCCCGCGGCCAAGACGGCCGGAGGTCAGCAGCTAGCGCTTCCCCTCTTCCTCCCCTGTCCGGATCGATGGACTGATTAATTCCAGCTCGATTGCTGATTTGGGGTACGAAATGTTGCTGAAATTCGTTCCTTTTCTTGATTGGTTTCAGAGGAGGAGGAAGAGGACGTGGAGGAGGAGGAGAGCGGCCCGGCGCCCAAGGTCACCGAGGCGGCGGCCGTCTCGGCGGCGCGGGGAAGAAGGATAAGGGTACGAAGACGAAGAAGAAGAAGCCGACTTGCTTCATGACGAGCAAGCGGTCGGAGCGGTGCGAGGCGACGGGGGACATACGGGTGGTCGGGAACGACTCCGTCATCTACATCGACGGGCTGGACAAGGAGTGGAGGACCAAGCCGTACGCGCGGTACCACGACCCCGTGGCCATGTCGCACGTCCGGGAGTTCACCCTCAAGCCCTTCCCCTCCGGCGGCGCCGCCGCCGCGCCGGCGTGCACCAAGAACCACTCCGTCCCCGGGTTCGTCTTCTCCAACCGCGGCTTCTCCGGCAACCTGTACCACGACTACACGGACGTGCTGTTCCCGCTGTTCCTGAGCACGCACAAGTTCAACGGCGACGTGCAGTTCCTGCTCAGCGACATGAAGCCCTGGTGGGTGGGCAAGTTCAAGCCGCTCTTCCGGCAGCTGTCCAAGTACGAGGTGGTGGACGTGAACAACGACCTGGAGGTCCACTGCTTCCCGCGCATCGTCGTCGGCTCCGACTTCCACAAGGACATGGGCATCATCCCGTCCAAGGCCGCCGGCCACGTCTCCGTGGTCGACTTCAAGCGCACCCTCCGCAACGCCTTCGGGCTGGAGCGCGCCGCGGCGTCCCGCGGCGGCGCCACGGGCACCGGCAAGCCCCGGCTCCTCATCATCTCGCGCAAGAGCTCGCGCCGGTTCCTGAACGAGCGCGAGATGGGCGCCGCCGCGGCGGAGATGGGGTTCGAGGTGCGCATCGCGGAGCCCGACCAGCACACCGACATGGCCACCTTCGCGCGGCTGGTCAACTCGGCCGACGCCATGATCGGCGTCCACGGCGCCGGGCTGACCAACATGGTGTTCCTCCCCGCGGGGGCCGTGCTTGTCCAGGTGGTGCCCTTCGGCGGGCTGGAGTGGCTGACGAGCGTGACGTTCAAGGACCCGGCGGCGGACATGGAGGTGACGTACATGGACTACAACGTGCAGCTGGAGGAGAGCTCGCTGCTGGACCAGTACCCGCGCGGCCACCAGGTGCTGACCGACCCCTACGCCGTGCACAAGCAGGGCTGGGACGCGCTCAAGGCGGCGTACCTCGACAAGCAGAACGTCCGGCTCGACCTCGACAAGTTCAGGGCCAAGCTCCGGGAGGTGCTCGCGGCGCTGCCGGCGGCGACGACGTCGACGTGATAGCCCGGTCGAGGTCGGTCGATAGGTATAGGTTTGGTGTATATCTATCCGTTTCGTGTCACCCGTTTTGCCTTCTTCGGTTAACTTGATTCTTCTTGATTTCTTCTTCTTCTTATTCTTCTTCTTCTTCCTGTGGCAAGATTTCCATTGATGACGAGCAAGAACTTGTTGTTACAGAGCCTGCCCAGCACACCCTTTTTGTGATTATTGGTTGCTTATATTAATTAATTTACAAGAGAAAATGTCAAGAACATGGTCTGTGTTAGCACCACCAGGGATCGGCTCAATTGTATTGACCAATGGCAATGGGTCTTCTTCTCCGTTTTGTCCGTCCATCGATTTCATCTTTTCCTACTATGGATCCCTATTGCTCCAGTTCAGAGCAGTGACATTTGCACCATCCTATTCACACCGGAGAAATTTTTGTCCGGCGATCTGGTCAGGGGGAGAGGAAGACTGCGACTTGCCGAGCACCTTCTCGGTGTCAAGCTGGCCGGGAGATTTGTCTGTTTGGCAGGATTGGATGGCAACGCGTGCGGCGAAGTCGTGGTGTGATTTCGTAAGCCTATGTGTTCGGTTAAAGTGGAAAAAGGAACGGAAGGTTTGGCCGGTTCGTCCGTCCGCCGTGGTTCGCCGCCGCGTCGCTTTCGAAGAACTGAGCGCTGCCAACTACGAGCTACCTCCGGACCCCCGGCGTGCCCGGGTGCCAGCGTCACCCTCGTAGTGACATCGCGATGCTACAAGCTTCGAAGAAAGGCTATGGAAGAACTGTCAACGGCCGCCGTGTCACCCTCCGATCTCTACTTTTTTTTCACATCATAAAGCTACCTGATCTTGACCTGTACGGGAAAGCCAGGGGTCGCTCCGCCGTCGATAGGATCTCCATCTTGTGGGACAAAACTCCGCCGCCTGCAATTCGTTTCCTACCACGAAATTCTGATAATTCAAATGATGTAGTTCACATAGTAATTCAAATTTAAAGTTTAAATTCTGTTAATTCTAAAACTCGATAAATTGTCCAACACAAGACATCAAATGAGAAGCCGGTCACGGATTTCTTGATGCATCTGAAGGTAGTCTCTCAACTCGTCTGGTGCATGCTTAGGCGCAATCATAGAGTCCTGAAAGTCCCACTTCCCACTCCGCTAGAACATAAATACCATCATCACGCTTATCCTACACAATCATGTTGTGTATGATCACACGAATAGTTACCACCTCCCACATTGTTACCATTAAATTAATGCTTGTTGTTACCATTGTAGTAATCATCTCAAAAGGTTCAATTGATATGCCATCATTGTAACCCGCTCCGCTACCTATATAAAGCACGACCAGAGCCTCTCAAAGAACGTTCAACTTCACGTGTGTTCATGCAATTCTTGTACTCACAAATATCAACAAAAGATCATACAAGTAGGAGTAGGGTTTAACCTCCACGACGACGGCCTGAACGTGGTACATTCTGCGCCAATCTTGATCCCGGATTCTAGATGGTTTCCTTGCCCCACACCTTTCTATCGCTTGGCCATCCCCATGGCTAAAGACAAATGTTTCCCTTCTCTTCTTTCTCTCTCCTCTATCCTCTCGCTCCCTTCTCGTTGAGAGTCCCCTCTGGCCTCCCGGCGCCTCTCCCTCTCGTCTCCGGCGGCTCTGCCGACGGTAGATGGGGTGGGGGAGGTTGCCGGTCCCTGCTTGTAGTTAGTAGTAGTAGGTTGTTTTCTTCCCGTGTGGAGAATGGCGTCTTGCCGTGTTTGGGTAGAGCTGCAGCGTTTCCAAGCAACGCTGGAGAGGGCCGAGGTTCTCCTTCCCGCGGGCGTCGGTGGCCGGCGTTAGAGGGGGTGGGATCTGGGCGATGCCTGCTAAATAAGCTTGCTCTGTGGCGGATTGGAGTGCTGCTGCTGATTTGCTTTTCTCTCGGTTGCTGGCATGGTGCTAGAGGCCAGAGGAAGGAGGATGCAGTGCTACGTCCCTGGATTCGTCGCAGGTTCTCTCCTCTTTGCCTCGCTGGGCCACAATCAAGCTGTGGCTTCGGTGGTTGGAGGTGTGCCCCCTACTGTCATCCGTGGTGGAGGGTGTGGTGGACAAGTGCTTCCGACGGAGGCTTTTTCAATAAGCTCGATTCTGGAGCGGTACCTTCCGCTCTGCCTGCTCTCTCTGGCCGCCATGGAGGCGGAAGATGGCGGGTGGTGCTGGAGGTTGCTGCTCGGGGTGGTTTTTGCATATCGGTCGGCTGGAGTAGGGGATTGGAAGGCCTTCTTTGTGCTCGCCGTGGAGGTGAGATGGAGGATGGTGTTCTTCTTCCTCTTGACGGCCGGTGGTTTCTGCAGCAGGTTCGTTTCTCCATCCGTGCTTCTCTGTCCGGCCGTGGCGGCGAGGGGAGAGCTCGGTGGTTGTTGGCGTCCTGGTTTTGTTGTTGGTGGAGGTGGTGGTCTTCCTTGATGATTCTGCTCCGGCCGGCCGTGGCGGCGAGGGGAGTGGTTGTCGGAAGATTGGGTGTTCTTGGTGGCTGGCCTGGTCGTTGCGGAGGCGGCGGGAAGATGGGTGGTTTGAGGGAGCGAGTGCTATGGCTGTGTACGTTCATCGAGCTGGGTGTCCGTCGCGTCGCGGCGGCCGGATTTGCAGTCGACTACAACATGTGGAGGTGCTTTCTTCCCCGGGAATGGAGGTATGGCGGCTCCGGCAGCGTCTGAGGTGTTTGGGGCGATGGGTGGATCCGATTGTGTTTCTTCCAGGTGGCTCGGGGTGTTTAGTGCAATTTGATGGGTCTCGTTGTAATTTCTGGTTCCTACTGGACCTGTCTGTAAGTTGTACTGAGCTTCCTTTTATATTTATCGGATCCTGTTCAAAAAAAAAGACAAATGTCTCCCACGACAAGAACCTTAGGTCAGAACTTTATTGGTTGTAACTGGAAAATATAGACTTCTATTCGCTTCCTTGTTGAAGACCTTATCTGCAGTTTGCTCGAACTTTCTCCAGAGTGAAACTTATGATCTTACTTTGACGATCAGATCAGACATCGACGAAACTTGTGCATTTTTTTCCTTGTTAGAGGTGTCGCTGCTCGAGAATCTTTTTTGTGGTCCTGGTGTGTCCATGGTGGTGGTTGTTTTTTTTGTTGCGGTGATTTCTGTGGCAGATCCATATTTTTATCTTTGTTGGTCATGTGCGTATTTAATATCTTGAATAGTTTTGAGCATTATGTCATTGCAGAGAGGGCTAATTGACATCTTTTTTATATGAACATGTTCGCTTTTTCGATTAAATATAAATGCAACTTTCACAGGCGCATTAAGTAACATCAAGTTGCAATAGATGGAGCAAGACATAAGGACTTCACGATCTTTGATGTAGCTTGACTATGCCAATTTTCTTTGTTGATCATGTTTTGTTTCTTCAAATTGGTGATGTTACGTCTTTGTTGCTCGATTATCAAAGTCAAACGTTGGTAAAAAAAGAAATAGTGTGATTTATACGGCTTGATGGATCAGGCTACCATTCCCTACTTAATTTCCCATTTCTCGTTTCGAGTTTGTCTTGTCCAATGTCCACGTGTGAAAAAATCCACATCGACCGACAGCGATACGTGAAGCTTCCTAAGCCGATCCGTGAGTGAATCGGAGCAAGAAATGACAGCACAATTCGTTGGTACCAATAGCTGACGTGGACAAGGCAACTAACCTGAACTGTTCTTGCTCGTTAGCTAGGCTTCTTCTCTAGACCGAGGTTGCCACCAAAACTGGGACATGATCCTACTGGAGCTATTGCCTTTTATATACGGGTGCAAAGATTAGAAACCTGTCTGTAGTTCCCTAGTTTTAGCTGCTGTCTTTTATTTATTTGCTTCCTTTGTTTCAGCTTTTGTACTTCTTGTACTCTCTTCTAATTATAAAGAAAAGCAGGCCAGGCTGTCTTTTCGTCCAAAATGTATGATGAATTGATGACCGTGTCTGGCTACCTATATTGGCTATATCTATAGCCATGATCTCGTCACAAGAAACTATAGCGAGAGTGATGTGTGATGAAGCTCAACGACCCTCACCTAACAGAGGGAAACGGCTATGATGTCATCGCAATCAGCTCAACCGTGCCCGGAAGAACCACTGCGATGTGCCCCTGTCAGCTTAACTCTCTTGATTACATGGAGGCTCATGCTCAAGCTAAGGCCACGTTTTCCTCGTTGTCGTCGTCCACAGCAATTATATATTTTGCCCTGTACGATCTTGTGATATACCCCTTTTTCGAATTATAAAATGTTCTGGATATTTCAATATGAACTTACTAACTAAAATGAGTAAAACTACACACTGAAATGTGTCCAGATACATGCGATTCAGGAAAAAAAAAAGGACAAAACAATTTATAATTCGGAATAGAGGTAGATGCTTAGAAGGGTCAGAGACTTGGTACGCTTCACAAAAGGTGCATATATCCTGTCACAGAAACAAATCAAAGGACAAATGTCGTGAAAATTTTATAACCCAACTGTGATCTACACACCGAGAAATAGAAGACAAATTTCACTACATACTAGAAGATTCATGAATTTAAAGCTCCTAGAATATACATGAACTGAGGGGTTAATTTCCAAAGCTGTACGGAGACTGTTGGAGACACACGAGATAGTTTGATCTGATCCTCTAGCTGGGAACATGTGAAAAGGTGTGAAGAGTACTTAGGGCATATCTAGCAGTACCCGCAAAACGCGAACCCGCAAAAGAGTTTTAAGGGTCGGGGAACGCGAGTTTTTTGGCTAGAAACGAGGCGCGGCGGAGCAGAAACCGCAAAGCCGAACCGCAAAACAGACCTCGTTCAGAAACTGCATATGCAAAACATGAAGTAGACATGAATATCAAAGTATGTCAAATTGCTCACAAATTCGACATTAATATAGCAAGTAATATAGTTTCTTGAATCAAAAGACGGCAATTAACATAGTTTTCCTTTGGTATGACCAAAAAATTGCTTCCAAAAGGCCATTCCCATCATCGAGAGACCCTACACCAAGCCACCACCATCAACATCACCTCCACCACCGCCGGATGCATCACCACCACCACCACCGCCGACAACACCACCACCGCTAGCTTTTAGCATCGCTTGTTTCCTTCGATGCAATATCTCCTTCCTTGCGATGTCATGCCACTCCAAGATGACATCATCCATTTCACTTCGGTTCATCATCATGATCTTGTTCTCCTCGGCCAAGAGCTTGGCCACGGACTTGTTCTCCTCCGCCGAGGCTCTTATACCCTCAATCTCGGCCTTGTGTTTCCCTTCTTCACGGAGTAGTTCCCACTTTTCTTTCTTCTCTTGAGCTTTCTTCTCGGCCAATTGGTGCTTTGCCTCCACTGTCCTGGCCACCATGGTCTCATTGGATTTCACCATTTCGTCAAGCTTTGTGCCTCAAGTTGCTTCGCCACTCTTTCCTTGGATTTCTTGTTGCCTTCGGGCTTGTTCTTGTTACTCCCACCTTGATCATCATCGGAGTCATCCTCAACACGTATTTCCCCTTTTTTTGGCTCTTGGTCCCTCAACTTTCATTTCTCGCTATGTTGGAGAATTTTCCAACAATGATCAAGGACAAATGGCTTCTTCTTGGATGCGGGCATGTCCATGAACCTCTCTCTTGCAATGCGCTCCTACAATGGTTACATGTACCAATGGTGAACAATAGCAATGGTTACATATACCAACGGTGAACAATAGCAATGGTTATTTCACTCACCCAATCACCCTCTACGGTACCACTCGGAGGAGCATTAATCACTTGTTGCAAACATCCACTCCGTCGGGAACATGTTGTTTTGATCGTTTCCCAACGGCTTTGTAGTGATCGAAAGGTCCGAGGCACCGTTCGGCCATTGCGTGGCATGAGTTGGAAGAACTTGTCCTCCACTCTTTGCCAATACCGATCCTTGGTTTGATCATTGCCGCGAGTTGCATCGAGAGAAATACTCTCCCAAGCACGGATCAATGTTTGGTCCTCCAAAACGGTGTAATTCGTACCTCTCCGGGAAAGTGTTGTCCCCTCCACCTCCTCGACCTCGTTGTCTTCTTCGCCCGCACCACCATCGACGCCACCGTCGGCCTCGTTGTAGCCGAAATTGCCGAGCGGAGAGTTGTTGATCTGAACCGACCCAAGCATGTCCATGAAAGCTTGCGTGCTGCAATTTGGAAGAACAATTTCGGTAGTAGCAAGCATAATTTCACAAATAGGCGACGGAGGGTGGTTTGTTACCTTTCGGTCCCGGAGACATTCGCGGGCGTAGGTTCGTCTGCAGCAGCGGCGGCGCTGACCCTGACCTTCCGCACGGGCGCCCTCTTCTTCGGAGCCGCGGCGGTGCCCGCGGCAGCGGCAGCAGCGGGAGTGCCCGCGGCAGCGGCAGCGGCGCCGATAGCCGCAAGTAGATTTGGGCCGCGCCTGCGGTCCCCAGCCTTCTCCGCTTCGTCTGCGCCAATGGAGGAGCAGCGGCGGCGGCGGTGCCGAGCTCTGCCCGGCCAGCTGGATCTGTCGATGGCGTCGTCCCGACGGGACGGTCACCAGGTACGGGTCGGAGGAGCTCATGGCAACGATGGGGCAGGGCGCACGATGGCCAGGAGTGGGGGAAGAGAAAGCGGTGGCGGCGGCGGTTTGAGGGCTGAATCTTCTTTCGCGCCAACGAAAGAAGAGGATGCGGATCAGTCTGCGGGCCGGTGAGGAAAAACCTAGCTTTCACGGTTTCGAGGGCCGGATTCACGGGGCCCCTCAAATCTTTGCGGGTCGGAGAGTTTTGAGGGTTCTGCTCTTTGCGTTTTTAAGATTCGAATCCGCATCCGGCGGTTATTTGCGGGTTTGCGCGTTTTGCGGGTATGCTAGAGATGCTCTTAAAGAAGCAGGTTAAGATGGGAACTGAACATGGCAAGCTTCATTAAGCTAGGATGGTAAGGGCATCCTAGCCGCCCCCAGGAGCACAAATAGCGTCGTTTGGCCCAAATTAGCGTCGTTTTTCTCCCAGTCGCCCCACCCTCCTCCCCCCCGAAACGCAAATAGCGCTGTTTCGGCCAAAACTAGCGCCGATGCTCCCAGGCCTAACCCAGCCCACTGGGTTCCACCCGGGGGAGCCGACAGAAGGGAAAACACGCGTGGGCCAGCACTGTCGGCGAG
>CAMZMU010000043.1:58809584-58928041 GCA_947311845.1 Poa pratensis | reverse complement strand
GAAGGACCAAAGGGGGATCCGGTGAGGCTTAACCGGATCCAAGGGAGAAGAGCGGCTAAAGTTATCCGGATCGTCAGGAGGACCCGGGTAGGCAATCGGATGTTGCACAGGGGCAAGTAATGTCAGTAAAAGTCACGGGCACTGTAAGGTTACTGACCGGGGCTCAGAAGACAGCAAGGGTGCTGCCACAGGTTTTCGGGTCAAAGCCCTAGGCGCTGACTCGGCCTATTCGGGAAAGGGGAGTGGCTAGGCTACTGTGGTCTACACTGCTTAGCTCAAAGAGGAAAGATAAGCTGTGGTGGAACAGAGGGTGAGCTGGGACTGAGTGACGTGGCCAGTGTTTGTCCTGTTCTCCTTGTCCATGCCATTGTCCTCTGCGGCCAGGGGCAAAAGGGTAATTCGGTTACTGTATATAGGCACACCACCTCCCTGTGAGGGATCGACCATTGTGTGCATCATTTCCCCCCAAGCTTCATCTTCTACTTGGAGCTTCTCCATTGTTCATCTACAGCTCAAGGAGCGCTTGTACTTGTAAACACTTGAGATATAAGAGAGTAGGCTAGAGCTGCAGTAGGGGTGTTACCTCCACAAGAGGGCCCCGAAGCAGGGTACATCGTGGGTTCTTCGCTGTTTCTTGGTTTGCTTTGTTCTTGTTGATTCCTGCGTGGTTCTGTTTGATCTTCATGCGTGCTTCATAGGCGCGCAAACCCTCCCCGGTTCCCCCAACGCCCAGCGAGCCCACACTTAAGCCATACCCATGGCATCTGCCGTGACACCACCACGACAGTTGGCGCCCACCGTGGGGCAAGCATTGGCGTTGGCTGGGGTTTCCATCCGGACGGGCTCCGTCACTGGTGCCGGCGAGCGGGTCCTCTCCGGGCTCGTGTGCAAGCTCGGCGAGTTCAACTTCATCAGCGACAACGCGGGGTGCTTCTCCAACAAGCCTTCCCCGCGAATGGCTTCCTCATGACGCTGGGCAGCTTCGTCACCTACGTCGCCACCGAGCCAGTTCGCGAGTACCCGGCGCAGGTGCTCGTGGCTGCGGATCCTCCTTCTTTCCGCGCAGCTCGCGGAGGGCGTAGCGCTCGCCCTGGGAGCAGCGTGGAGGTCATGGTGGCTGCCGCAAACGCTGCTGCTGGCAAAGGAGGTGCCAGCGCGAGCGTGCCAGAGGAGCTGGCCACGCCGGTCGATCCGGCTGACAAGCCGACCCGGACAGCTAAGTTCCTAAGGAGAAACCCGATCCGGTTGGTCCCCTTGGCATGTCAAGCAGGGATGCTTCCTTAGAGGGTATCTTGGAAAAGCTAGCTCGGCCAGTGGCTCCTGGAGCAAATGTTGATCTTACTGTAGCTCAGCTAGAGGCAGAGCGCCTGAGGTTGCAAAAGAGGCTCGGTTAGTGATAGAGTCTAGGCAAGAGTTTGATAGAGATCTGAGAGAATACAATGCTGCCAATGGTATCACAGATGGCTTTACTCCTGTAGTGCACCGCTCGCGCAAGAAAGCCGAGTTGCGTAACAGAGGCAAGGACCTCAATGACGAGTTGGCTAGAGCTGCAGGTTCAAGCTCAAGTAAAGCCACTAGTCATAGGTCCGGAACAGGCAAGCCGGTTTATAGCTCCCCGGCTAAGAATCTTAGGGCTGCAGCAGCAGCACGAGCCGAGTTAAGTAACCTGACCGGGGACGCTTGGCGCAAGCAGGCGGAGAGAGTGAATGAGCTAGTGGATGTGTGCAACAGGCAGAATGAGGCCTACCGGAAAGCTAATCCGGATGCTGGTGGTTCCCGGGTAGTTGTCTCGGTTAGGGCTGCTAGCCAGAAATCTAAGGGGCAAGCGTCCTCTCCGCATGTTGTGATTGACCGAGCTCAAAGTGTGAACTCGGGTAAGAGCAAGCAGCTGCAAACTTATGATGCGGTATATGCGAGCAAGCAGCTTGCAGCCCAAGGAAAAGGTGGACAAGCAGAAACAGTGGTGGTCAAGGCAATCCGGGTACTGGAAGGGGAAATTCGGCTGGCCGAGGTCAACCACCTCGCCACCCCGGACAGCATGATGGCACAGGTGCAGCAGCAAAGTGGTGGCCAGGTGGGCTACCGCTACGACGATGGCAATTCGGCTATGGCGCGAGCCGGATACCAGACGTATGACAATGCATGGCGTCGAGACTGGGGCCTCGGATGTTGGATCCGGATGATCAGCGTCTCAGGTTGGACAGAATCTATCAGTCCGAGAAGTGGAAGAGCAAGGCCCACCGGGTCCACCATGCTTTGGACCTCGGATAATGAATGAGCCAAGTGTGCCGTTGTTCCAGCTCGGCCGCAACACGAAGCCGTATAATGGCAGCACCAAGCCACAGGATTGGCTGACGGACTATGTATCATCAGTGCACATTGCGGGGGGCAATCGCCGATGGGCGGTCCGGTATCTCCCGCATATGTTAGAAGGTCCAGCCCGATTGGTGAATAACTTGCCGCCGGTAGTATCAATTGTTGGATGGATTTGGAACAGGCGTTTAACAGCAACTTCTCCAGCACCTACAAGAGGCCAAACCGACCTCAGCTCCTGGCTGCATGCAAGCAGGAAGAGAGGGAGACAGACCGAGAGTATTTGACTCGGTGGAGCAACATGCGCAATTCTTGCGAAGGTGTAGTGGAGGAGCAGGCCATTTCATGGTTTGCACAGGGATGCAGGCATGGTACCCACTTTGGCAGAAACTCCAAAGAGATATGCCGAAAACCCTGGCAGATATGATCCGGATAGCAGACACGTATGCGCTGGGTGATCCAACACAGCCCGCATTGGATGCAGTGGGAGCAAACAGGAGGCAACCGGTTAATAACCGAGTTGGGCCATTAAGGCCCAGTGACCGACATGAATTCGGTTACAAGAGAAGAGATCCGGATTACAGGTATGGTTCGGATCAAGTTGCTGCAGTAAACATGGATCAACCCGGTGGAGGAGATGCGCAGAGGCAGAAAACTGATGGTCCGGCTTGGAGGCCGAATCAAGGTGCCTGGCCGAAGAAAGTGTGGGAGGGACCAAGTCCACCTCTGACTTTTGAGTCCAGATTGGATGGGCCTTGCTGTTATCACACCACTGATCCGCGCAAACCGGCTAATCATTCGACCCGGAACTGTAGTTGGCATCACCGCATTCAGGCGGAAGGTCAAAGAGGACCACCTCAGAGAGGCTCCTAGACCGAATTTCAGGCCAAACATGCCGCTAACCGGAGCCAATGCGACCCCGGTCAACGCTGGAACTCCAAGGCCAGCAGCAACGAAGCCGGTTAACCTGGTGAACATGGGAGGCAGTGACAATGGTGATGGCCCAAGTAGGCAAGGTGGATACCCTGGGAATGATTACAAGGAAGCACATCAGAGTTATGTGGTTTTCGTGACCGAGCCAACTGACAAGAAAAGTCAGTTGAGACGAGCAAAGGAGGTGAATGCCGTGATGCCAGCAGTTCCAAAGTACTTGAACTGGTCTGAGCAGGAGATCACTTGGAGCAGGGCGGATAACCCAAGGATCATGCCAAGCCCAGGGAACTATGCACTGGTGGTGGATCCAACTTTGGTTGGACCCAAGCTGAACGTGAAATTTAGCCGAGTCTTGGTCGACAATGGCAGTGCCATAAACATCATGTATCGGGACACAATGGTCAAGTTGGGTATTTCGCCGAATCAGTTGCAACAGAGCAGCTGTACTTTCCATGGCATAGTACCCGGGGTATCTTGTTCCCCCATGGGTAAGATCTGGGTAGATGTGTTGTTCGGTACCAGGGACAATCACAGACTTGAGAGTCTCGAGTTCGAGGTGGTGGATTTGGAAAGCCCATACCATGCTCTGCTTGGCAGGCCAGCATTAGCCAAGTTCATGATATCTACTCATGTGGCCTACCTCAAGATGAAAATGCCTGGCCCGAATGGTGTTATCACCGTTGCGGGAGACTACAAGAAGGCCATACAGTGTGCTACAGTTGGTTCTAACTTAGCTGAATCACTGGTGATACAAGCTGAAAAGAGCAAGATGCACGAGGTGGTGGCAATGGCGAAGTCAGCTCAGCTCGGCGTGCTGGCCATGACAATCCGGATGCGGGTGCAACATTTGAGGTGCCCAAGGAGACGAAGAAGATCCCCATTGACCCGGAGAACCCGGAGCGCATGGCCATCATTGGTGCCGGGCTGGGTGAGAAATAGGAAAGCGCGCTCTGTCACTTCCTCCGTGAGAATCGGGATATCTTTGCATGGTCAGCTAAGGACCTGCCTGGTGTTCCGAGGGAGTTGGCAGAGCATTCTTTGTTTGTCAGGCCGGATGTGAAACCGGTTAGGCAACCGACTCGGCGGCTTTCAGATGATCGAAGAAAGTGGTGCTCGATGAGCTGGCTAAGCTGCTGGCAGCCGGATTCATTATGGAGGTGTTGCATCCGGACTGGATATCAATCCAGTTCTAGTAGAGAAGAAGAAGGACGAACCAGCTGTGGTCAAGGTGTGGCGCATGTGCATCGATTTCACCAACCTAAACAAGGCGTGTCCAAAGGATCCATTTCCTTTGCCTCGGATTGATCAAGTGATCGATTCACTGCTGGGTGTGAGTTGTTGTCTTTTATTGATGCGTACTCTGGTTTTCACCAGATACCACTGAACCCTAAAGATCAAATAAAGACTGCTTTTATTACCCCGTATGGGGCGTATTGCTATCGTGTCATGTGTTTCGGTTTGAGAAATGCTGGTGCAACTTATCAGAGATGTATGCAAAAGTGCTTGCACTCAAATGGGTAAAAATGTGCAGGTGTATGTGGATGACATTGTCATCAAAACAAAAGAAAAACGTACTCTCCTCGAGGATCTCGAGGAAACATTTGTGAACTTGAGAAAATATCGGTTAAAATTGAATCCGGACAAGTGCACCTTTGGTGTCCCAGCTGGAAAGTTGCTTGGTTTCCTTGTATCGAGCCGAGGTATTGAGGTGAATCCGGCTAAGATCCGAGCCATAGAAAGAATGAAATTGCCTAAATGTCTAAAAGATGTACAAAAATTCACCGGGTGTTTAGCCTCGTTGAGTCGGTTTGTGAGTCGGCTAGGAGAAAAAGCCTTGCCCTTGTATCAGTTAATGAAAAAGAGCACCGGGTTCACGTGGACCCCGCAAGCAGATTCGGCTTTCAACGAATTAAAAAAGATGTTGTCCACTGCTCCAGTTTTGGCATCACCTTTGCCGAATGAGCCAATGCTACTTTACATTGCGGCCACTAACCGGGTCGTAAGTGTGGTCATGGTGGTAGAGAGAGAAGAGGGTAAATCGTGCAGAGGCCGGTGTACTATTTGAGTGAGGTGATCTCAACTTCGAAGCAAAATTATCCTCACTACCAAAAGATGACATATGGTGTGTACCTGGCGGTCAAGAAGTTGAAACACTACTTTCAAGAGCATCCGATTACAGTGGTATGTGAAGCTCCAATTGCGGAGATCATTGGGTGCAAAGATGCAACTGGCCGAGTTGCCAAATGGGCGATAGAAGTGTCTCCTTACACACCGCATTATGAGAGAAGAGATGCTATCAAGTCTCAGGCTTTGCCGGATTTCCTTTGTGACTGGGCTGAGATGCAATATGAACCACCTAAACCGGATTACAATTACTGGAGGTTGCACTTTGACGGTTCCAAATGCAAAATCGGGCTAGGTGCTGGGGTGGTGCTCACATCACCAAAACAGGATCAATTGCGATATGTATTGCAGATTCATTTCTCAGCGTCAAACAATGTAGCCGAGTATGAGGCACTGATCCATGGGCTTAATGTGGCTCGGGACATCGGCGTTCGCCGGATTGAGTGTTTCGGTGATTCGGATTTGGTCGTGCAGCAATCTTCTGGAAATTGGGATGCTCTTGACGCCAATATGGCACTGTATCGGTTTCATGTTCAGAAAATTTCGGGATTTTTTGAAGGCTGTGAGTACAAGCATATACCTCGGCTGGAAAACCAAGCTGCAGATGTTCTGTCAAAACTCGGGTCGTCTAGGGAGGCAATCCCACCCGGAATATCCTTGAATCATCTAAGGGTCCCTTCAATCAAACCTTCGCCTGATTCCGAGTCGATTTTTATTCCCAAGCAAGAATCCGAAGCTATTCCTATGAATGTTGATGTGGAGTATATCGAGGAAGACCCGGGGACGGCATGCCCGGACTCGGGGACTGCTCACACAGATTCGGAAACTGCTAACCGAGTCTTGGGAAAGAGGAGCAGAGATGAAGATGAGGATAACCGGATTGTGGGGAATGGGCAGAAGCTGATAGAAGAAATAATGGCGGCCAAACCTGTGGAAGAAAATGAGCACTTGTTCCCTTTGCATCCAGTACCAGAGTGGGCTGAAGAGATCATGAAGTTCATCGAGGAAGGAAGCTTGCCAAGCGATGAGACCAAGGCTAGGCGTGTCCAGAGGAGATCCAAGGCTTATACCATCATCAACAAGGAGTTATACAAAAGAAGTGTAACCGAGGTGTTGCAGCGCTGCGTGGAGCCAGCAGAGGGCAAGGAGATGCTCCTAGAGATACACCAAGGTGAATGTGGACATCATTGCAGTACAAGAGCCCTGGTGGCTAAAGTGTTCCGGCATGGATTTTATTGGCCCACTGCTCATGCAGATGCGGAGGACATAGTCCGCAGGTGCGAAGGATGCCAGAGATTTGCTAAGCAAACACACTTACCCGCATCGGCACTGAAGACAATTCCTATTACTTGGCCATTTGCGGTGTGGTGTTTGGATATGGTGGGAGATTTCAAGCCGGCTAGGGGCAACATGACACATATGCTGGTGATGGTGGATAAGTTCACCAAGTGGATAGAGGTGAAACCAATACGGAAAGTGGATGGCCGTTCGGCTGTAATCTTCTTGAAAGAAATCATTTTGAGATACGGATACCCTCATAGCATCATCTCGGATAACGGCACAAACTTTGCTGTCGGAGAGTTTGCCCGATTCTGCATGAATAAGGGGATCCGGTTAGACATAGCCTCAGTGGCACATCCAGAGTCCAATGGACAAGTGGAAAGATCAAATGCTCTAGTGTTAGCCGGCATCAAGGCTCGTCTCATTGAACCATTGTTGAAAACTCCGGGGTGCTGGATAGATGAAATCCCATCAGTTCTATGGGGTCTAAGGACTACACCGAATCGGTCAACAGGCTATACGCCATTCTTTCTGGTTTATGGGGCAGAAGCTGTCCTACCCACTGACATAGAATATGATGCACCAAGGGTGGCAATGTACACTGAAACCGAGGCAAAGGAGGCCCGGGAAGATGCAGTGGATCTGCTAGAGGAAGCAAGAGAATTGGCCCTGTCTCGGACAGCAATATACCAGCAAAATCTCAGGCGTTATCATAGCCGAAAGATCAGTCCTCGAGTGTTTCATGAGGGTGATCTAGTGCTGAGGCTGGTGCAGCGCAGCAAAGGCCGACACAAATTGTCACCTCCATGGGAGGGACCATTCATTGTGAGCAAGGCTATGCACAATGATTCGTACTACCTTGTAGATGCACAGGAATCAAGGGAGGATGGCTTGGACAGACCCGGACAGGAAACCAAGCGACCTTGGAATGTAGCTCTGCTTCGACCCTTCTACTCTTAAAGGGCGCAATGTATGTATTTCAATTTATCATGAATGAAATCGCGGTAATCCGAGTCTGGACTCGGGGACTGCTTCGTCCTTATGCATGTGTTGTTTATTACTGTTTTGTTTTTTGCCGTTCGTGTGCCGAATCGCTTTGAACCTTGTTCTAAGCTTCAAGTAATGTATGTTGTGTTGTTGATCTCGTGACTCGACTGACAAACACCAAAATGGTAGTCAAGAGCAGAGATGAGGAATATGGGAAACATGAAAATGGACACGGGGACTCGGTCCAAAACCGATTCGGCACATGTCGTTTACTAACCCCTGTTATTTCTTTTTTCGTTTATGTTGAATGATTCTAAACCACAACTCGTGCGTTTCAAGTATTGTATGCTATGATTCCTATCTTGTGACTCGACTGTCAAAACACCCAAAGAGGTAGACAAGAGCAAAGATTTGGCAAAAGTAGTAAACAAGAAAACAAACTCGGGGACTCGGTTTAAGATGATCCAACATAAACCTTGTCCGGATCGCGTTAAGCATGATAAGCATAGTCTCGAAAGAACTTAAAATAGTCTATTACATCTGCTCCCGGCATACCGGGGATTTAATGTTTTTGTTAAGTACTTCAGGGTGCAGCGGACTCGGTCGCGGCGGACTCGGTCATAGGAGTTTCGGTTGCAGGAACTCCTGTGGTAGGAGCTTCGGTTAGCGGAGCTTCGGGGGCACGGGCTTCAGCTACGGGTGCTTCGGTTGAAGTGGACGCGGTTACGGGAGGTTCTGTTGCTGGAGCAGACTCAGAAGATGGTGGCACTTCGGAAGTAATCTTGACTGGAGAGCTTGAAGGATGGGCGGATTCGGGAATATCCGGATCAGGTGAAGCCTGTTTAGTGATCACAGTCAAGTTAGTGGCTGGAATCACAGGAGACTCGGTTGGAGTTTGTTCGGTGAGCTTGGCCGAGTCGGAGGCTGGTACCTTGCTGGATTCTTCTTCTTCATCAGACCCGCCCTCAGAATCGGCGTATTCTTCAGCGGAGGCATCATCCGATTCCTCTTCTTCAGTGTCTTCTCCATCCGAGTAGACTGGAGCCTCCAGATCAAGATGCTTGGTGCGTGCAAATTCGGCCATAAAGTTGGCGGCTTCTTCACGGATCTTGATCCGGTTGGGATCTGAAGCCCATGAAGAACCCTCGCGAAAGGAGCGCACTTTGGCAAGATCAATCAGCTCATACCAAGACATGATGAATAACAAAGCTGCATCAGCACCAGCGCGGGCGGACGAAGACCTCCACTTCTGTAGCCGGGTCATGGCTTGGTCCAGGTCTCTGATCAGCTCCTCCACAGGCACAACTTGCCGCGCTTCAGGAAATAAGATCCGGTGAGCCTTGAGACTTGCATTGAGCAGACCAATATGGGAATCCTTCAAAGGAGCAATCCGAGCCTTGAGTGCTGTGATATGATCTTCGATGTCCCATGTCTCTGGTAGTGGAGCCTCGGTTAATTTAGCTCTCTCAGCTCGGGCGTCTCTCACAGCCCTGGCGGCTTGAAGCCGGATGCTGGTAAACTCTCCTACAAACAAATAAGCTAATACTGAGTTCAGCAAGAAGGAACACAAGCATATGTATCGGTTAAGGGCAGAAAGAAAAAAGGGATTCGGTGAACTTACGATCCATGTCATCATTAAGGCTAGCAAGTGCAGCAAGCCATTTCGCACTGGCCGCTTTGTGAGCACTCAGTTCTTCTTTAGCCGCTTTGACTTCGGCTTCAGATTCGGCTATGGTCGTTTGAATTTGCTGGTCCAGTTTGGCCCGCTTCTCAAGTCCGGCTTTGAAAGTATCCCGCTCCTTCTGGATAGTATCTTTTTCACGCTTCAGCGTATCCCGCTCTCCTTTAACCTTGTTCTTCACTTTTTCAACTCGGTCAAGCTCTCGCTGGAGCCGAGTCACTTCTGATTTTTCCTCGGATAAGGCGCGTTTGTGCTCTTCTTCTTTCTTGTCCATTTCAAGACAGAGCCCATCGAAGGAAGTTTGGAGCTTCTGGTGCTGATGGGCGAGCTGCTTAAAGAGCTTGCCGCGAGCGGTCATGGTTTCCTGAAAGAAAACAGGCAAACGGCGTCAGAAGAATCTCGGGGACTGGCCCGAGATTAACCGAATCAGTTGAAAAGGAGACTCGGGGACTGGAAGTCCCACGGTGTCCTCGGTTAAGGCAACATTCATCATAATTTTTTTTAGAGATTCAAGCCGAATGACTTTCTTACTCGGAGGAGTATCAGTCGTTCGACCCGAATCTCGGGGACTGGGTATAGTACTGTTTGATTATGTTGAAATAAAAGCAAGGTTCGGATAAATTTACCTCGAACACCCGGTTAGCTTCAGTGACCGAGGTCTGTACAGAGTGTAAGGATTGGAACATCCGACTAGGCCCAGCCGGGTGTGGCGCTGAAGTAGAGAAGCCTGTGGCAAAGTCAGCATCATTCCAAGCTTCAATGAATTGCTTGGCGGACTCGAGCTTATCGCTGCTCGGAGGGCGCGGATTCGACGCGGACTGGCCGAATCGAATCGCTGATGGGGCGGCAGAAACCTTCTTGCTAGCAACCACCTGCTTATCCGAGGTAGTCGGAGTTGTGCCAGAGGCACCCTGAGTCGGCTTGGGTTGCGGTGACGCACCAGAAGTCTGCTTCGGATGTGGCTCCTTGTGCTGCTTCTCGGAAACTTGCTGTTGCTGTTGCTGCTTCTGCTTCTTCTTCTTCTGCTGCTCTTGGTTCAGTGCAGTTTGAGCTGCAGGAGCAGGGCGGGAATCAGGCTTAGGCGAGGACGTAGCCGATGTCTTGGCCTTTTCCTTCTCCAGCTCCTTGAGAGGGCGTGGCCAACTTGAATCTCGGATTGGAGCCGAGGTTTCCTCACACTCCAAGTCGATAACCGGCTCTGAAATGGGAGTCGGCTGGGGAATATTGGTAGTGGTGACACGCGTTGGTGAGGTGGCAGTTCGGTCAGGAAATTGGGTTTCCATGGCCGTATCCAGTGGAGGGATAGGAGAAGAGATGGATGAATGAGTCTGCGCGGTGATGAGGACATCACTGCATAAAGTAAAGCAAACGGTTAACTCGGATAGATATGACTCGGTTAATAGAGGAAGAAAGCAAATAAAGTTCGCTCAATGTTACCCCTTGGTGGTGGGCATCGGTTTGACGCGATTTGGCTTGTCGCCGGACTTCTTCCTTCTTTTTGTCTGTGGGGCATCTGTTTCGGGCGCCTCAGCGCGTTTCCGAGAGGCCTCTCCAGTATCTTGTTTGGCTGGAACACAAGGAGGTGGTTTCCATGAAATCGGAATAGCGTCGATGGGTTCTAAGATGCAGCAATCTTCATCTTCCTCGTCGGAAAGGTGGTGAATGTCTGATTGCTTACCCTTGCGGACTGGCTTGGCACGGGGAATTGGCAAGTAGTCATCCGTATCCGGATCCTCTTCGCCCTCGCGCGGCGGGCTGAGATCCGGTGTCCATGCCTTGGTGGAAAGATCTCCGTCTTCAATAAGTTGACGATCAAACAGCTACAAAAAAGACAATGCGAATCCGGATCAGGCCAGGATTATTCGGATGAAGTAAGAGTGGATTCGGAAAGTGGTGAGCTAACCTGTGGAGGAAGTTTTTCCCGGTAGAATGGCTTTACACCCCACCGCCATTTATCCGACATCTCATTGGCAGCAATGGCGTTTACCCGTCTGAAGACGGAAGCTTTGTCAAGCTCGTGTTTGCTGATCCGGGTAGGATCTAGTGCGCCACGCATGTGGCATATCTTGTGGTCACGCCTTTGAAGAGGGCTGACTCGGCGAGAGATGAAGGTCCGGAGGAGGTCGTCAGAGATCATACCTTCTTCAAAAAATCCTCCAGAGTGGTATGCACTGTCTGAAGTTCAGCAATTGTTTCAGCCGGATTGTAACCGAAGTTCAGTTCGGCTGTGGGCGGCTCCATCCTGAACTCGGGCAGATTGAGGGCATCATGGCCCTCAGCACTCTTCACATAAAGGAAGGTCCTTTGCCACTTCTTGACCGTGTCTAGGCCAGTGACACGGGGAAAGGTGGATCCCTGCCTTGGCGTGATGCTAACCGAACCGCAAGCAGTCAGTTGTTTCGGCTTGGTACCTGGAATGGTATGCTTGCGGAGGTGGAAGTATTTGGCCCATATATCCACACTCGGCCAGAGGCCGAGATAGCCTTCGCAGAAGGAAGTGAAAGCTGATAAAGAGACGAAGGCGTTCGCCGGGAGATGGTGAAGTTGTAGTCCGAAAAAGTCCAGAAAGGCCCGAAAGAAGTCACTAGCAGGCAATCCGAACCCGCGCTCGAAATGCGCTATGAATACCACGCGCTCACCGGGTTCGGGGGCCGGCGCGAGTTCTTTTCCGGGTCTGCGGCATATAACTTGCGGCGTTATACGCCGGGTGGCTCGTAGCCATTCCAAATCATTCCGGGTAACATCAGATCCTTCCCATCTGCCAGGGGGAAGTTTGGCCATAACCGAATCAGTCCTGCAGCAAAAAGACGGATAACCGGGTCAGGAAATTCGGAATCCATGGAACCAAAGGAGAATCGGATAACATTAAAGCCGAATCGGATCTAAGGTGACTCGGCTAATCCTATCCCGGGTAGGGTTAACCGGGTCCGGTGGAGAAGGTGATGCGGTTGGAGATCGCAAACATCTTTCCGCGAGTTTCTAGGGTTGGGAAGATCTACAGCAGTAGTAAAAAAGAAAGAAAATCACAGGCAAAAACATGGTTGAACTGCTCCTACGGAGACAAGTCTATCTAGGCTAGTCTGATACAAAACTTGGACAGAAAGTTTGCAGAGTATGCTACGGCAGGGACATGGGCTTAGATACGCATCAATCTAGCAAGAACAGGCGTGTGTATTTCAAAAAGTATGAACTCGTCACGGTGGCTATGGCGAGAGGAGGAAGAACTTACAGTGCTAGTTCCTCGAAGGAGAGATTCGACGGAGAAACGGCGGAGATGGGCGCGAGGCGCGGCTCCGGTGATCTTGCTCTGGTACGCTGTGCGTCCCTGGCGCGGCAACCTTGAATGGCGAGGTCGCGGCGGCGTCGATGGAGCGGGTCAGTGGGAGTCGAGAGGAAGAAGACGGGGAAAAACCACCGCGCCCTCTTTATAGCCTCCAGCGGTAACTGCCCCCCACTACCGCGCGGTTACCGGAGCACGGTTAGATCCCTTGCGTCGCGGAACTCTGTGGCAGCTGCTGTGGCCGTGTATTTCAAGCACACGTGGTCACGCCGCAGAATTGGAAGCGGTGGAACGGATCCTATGTGCCGGTCAACGGAGAAAACGAGGAGACGTGGTCTTCTGGTCAAATACACTCAAGTACCCGGTGGATCCGGATAACGAGCTGACAACCCGGGTTATACGGCTTTGCACAGGCTTTTCCTGCCAAATGTCCCGGAAAATTCGGTGACAACTAGAAGTGATCCGGTTAGTGATGTTGGTTTTGAATCTGGAACGGCCCTTCAGCCGAGGCTGTAGGACCATACCAGCTTCGGGGACTACTGTCGGGGGGCTGCCCCCGGGTAGGGCAAAGATGGTGTGTTATGAAGAGTTAAGGTCTAACCGGATCAAGATTAGCCGGGTCACTTGGGCCGGATCTCAAGGGGATTCGGTCAGTCCTTCTTCAAGCCAGAGTAAAAGGAAGGACCAAAGGGGATCCGGTGAGGCTTAACCGGATCCAAGGGAGAAGAGCCGGCTAAATTATCCGGATCCGTCAGGAAGGACCCGGGTAGGTCGACTCGGATGTTGCACAGGGGCCAAGTAATGTCAGTAAAAGTCACGGGCACTGTAATGTTACTGACCGAGGCTCAGAAGACAGCAAGGTACAGCCACAGGTTTTCCGGGTCACAAGCCCCTAGGCGCTGACTCGGCCAATTCGGGAAAGGGGCAGTGGCTAGGCTACTATGGTCTACACTGCCTTAAGCTCAAAGAGGAAAGATAAGCCTGTGGTGGACAGAGGGTGAGCTGGACTGAGTGACAGTGGCCAGTGTTTGTCCTGTTCTCCTTGTCCATGCCATTGTCTTCTGCGGCCAGGGGCAAAAGGGTAATTCGGTTACTGTATATATGCGCCACCACCTTCCCGGTGAAAAGGGATCGACGATTGTGAGCATCATTTCCCCCAAGCTTCATCTTCTACTTGGAGCTCTCTCCATTGTTCATCATACAGCTCGAGGAGCGCTTTGTACTTGTAAACACTTGAGATATAAGAGGGTAGGCTAGAGCTGCAGTAGGGGTGTTACCTCCACAAGAGGGCCCCGAAGCAGGGTACATCGTGGTGTTCTTGGCTGTTCTTGGTTTGCTTTGTTCTTGTTGTTTCCTGCGAGGTTCTTGTTTGATCTTCATGCGTGCTTCATAAGCGCGCAAACCCTCCCCGGTTCCCCAACGCCCAAGCGAGCCCACACTTAAGCCATACCCATGGCATCTGCCGTGACACCACCACGACAGGGATCTTGTAAGAAAATAAATCAATAAAGCACAAAGTGACTAGCATAGGAAGGCAAAGCAAGTGCAACTTCAAAATTTTCAACAAAAAGAGAGGAGACTTAATATTATTGAGATATATGAAACCGTGTCTCCCTCTCTCATAAGGACCAGTAGGTTTTAAAGTACCCAACAAATAAAAGCACATCAAGAGAAAGGCCAAACCTTCATCATAAAGAGGATAAATTTAGTAACGTGAAGATTTCTATAACCATACTTTCCTCTCTCAAAATAATTTTCAGCGGCATCATGAATAAAATCAACAATATAGCTATCACATAAAGCATTATTATCATGATCCATAAGCATAACAGTACTATTACTCTCCACACAAGTATAATCAATTTCATTAGTAATAGTGGGAGTAAAACTAGCACATCCATCATTGTAATCATCATAAATTGGAGGCATAGAATAATCATAGTGAATTTTATCCTCAATAGTAGATGGACTGAAAACATCATAATCATCATTGTAAACATCATATATAGGAGGCATATATAATCAACATAAATTTTATCCTCAATAGTAGGTGGACTGAAAATATCACAATGATTATAATCATCATATATTGGAGGCATAGTATCATCAAAGAAAATTTTCTCCTCAAAACTTGGGGGACTAAAATATCACATTCATCAACAGCCACTTCCCCAAGCTTAAACTTTTCCAGAGCAATAGCAATAATGGTGTTCAAAGAATTTATAGTGATAACATTGCTACCATCATGCAAATAATTTTCCATATGTTTTTTAATTTTCTCTTCAAACACATCATGTCCTAACTCAAGATAGATTTCATAAAGCTCTCTAATTTTTTTTGTTGTTTTCCATTTTCTAATTTTTATGGGTTTTATATATATATAAAACTAATGAGAAACTCACAACCAAACAAGTTTAAAGGAACCTCCCCAAGCTTAGATGATTGCAAGACATAAAGGAACCTCCCCAAGCTTAGTCTAGTGCACACAAGAATAGAAACTTAAGCGCTACGCTCCCCGGCAACGGCGCCAGAAAAGTACTTGATAACCCCCAAGAGCAAGGGATCACTGTAGCACCTCTCAATGTGGAAAAAGGTATCGATCCGCAGGAGCAAGAAGGAAAAGTTATTTATTCCCTACAACTAAAGTGTCACAAGTTTTAGTTGATTATGCACTAAACAAGTTTAGAGAACAAGATGGTTGGTTTGATGGATGTAAAAGTGTCCCAATCCTCTTCTTTGCAAGAGGACAAGACAAAGGTAGTAGCAAGTGAAAGCTCTCAAAGAGAGAAAGCCCAATCCTCTATGTATCAAGAGGACAAGCTCAAGTGTGTGTTTCTTATAGGAACAATGGACATGGTTCATGGGTTCACTTAATCCTCTCTCTCTCTCTCATCTACGGTGATCATCATGTTATAGATAAAGTACACACAATTGTCATGTTTTAATGGTAGCTTTTTATGACGGCTATATGTCCTAAAACACATAGTTGAAAGAAATACTCATTTGTGTTGCTAGGTCACCCCTCGTAAGACTAGCGTGGTTTCTCTTACTCCCACATCATACTCTTTCTTTTTACCCCCAGATAAAGGACGTTGGGCGGTACTGTGTCACTCAATACCTATGCTGTGTCACATCGGCCATCCCGTACCCACATACATCATAGTTCAAAGTATGACAAATCACAAAAGCTCCAACACAACGGTAAATGCATAACAAATCATCTCACACCACAATATTCACCACAAAGGTATTACATAGATGACCGTAATCATGTTCAGCAGCTCATACGGTACTAATTAGTGAAGCTCAAGAGAGAGGAGAGATACAAAAGTTACCACCACAAACCTAGTCCATGGAGTGGACTACTCCCCCTTCATCATGGTGATGATGGTGGAGAAGTTCTTGCTGTAGATGTTGATGATGAACACGCCGGAGGGGGGTGGAGCCCTCTGGAGGCGATTCCGGCGGCGTTTCCCCCTCCGATCTTCTCCGGCGGCAGCCTTCTGTCTCTCTGTTTCGTGGTTTTGTGTTTCTCCGCCGCCTCCTTTCGTGAAACGCCAGGGGACCTTTTTAATAGAGGTTTTTAGGTCAAGACGGAGTCGGTGGAAGAAAAATCGACGGCAACGGAGCTCCGAGGGGGAAACGAGCCTGTCCCACGCGGCCATGTACTTTAGGCCGCGTGGGACCCTCTCATTTGCAGCCTGTTGGGCTTCTGGTCTTCAATTTAAGCCCATTGCGTTCGTCTCAAAAATTCTGAACCGTGCTCTTTGACCTTGCCCTTTTTGGAGTCCCGAAGCTCCCGGAAAGTCTGAAACACTAAAAAAGACGTTTTCTGGAAAAACAGGGTTAATTCCAAATAAATGGGAAAACTATGAAGTATTCCCAAAATCATTATAAAACACTGATATAACCCTTATATTATGCAAATATGATTGGAATATAAGCAATTAAAGTGCAAAGTTCATGTATGCATTTTACATGCATCAGATGTAAATACACTTTTAAGTATCTCGCAGTGCTACTTTTATCCGTGCTACTTTTATCATATTAGTTTCAACAAGACATGCTCAATGCCGGATCACTTTGCACCAACTCCCCGAGTTTACTTTCTTGTTTACTATACTTAGTAATCTCTGCTCTTGTCTACCATTTAGGCGTTCGACAGTCGAGTCACAAGATCAACATTATAGCATACAATACTTGTAAATTTTGAGGTAAGGTTTAGAGTCATCCGACACAAAGAAAGGGAAAGAAAAACCGGGTTAGTAAACGACATATGTCGGATCTTTTTAGGACCGAGTCCCCGAGTCCATTTTCATGTTTACCATATACCATAACCTCTGCTCTTGACTGCCATTTCGGCGTTCGTCAGTCGAGTCACAAGATCACAACAAAATAGCATACATTACTTGAACTTTGAAACGAGGTCTCAAAATCATCCGACATATGAACAACACAGAAAAAACCGAGATAAAACACAAGCATATAGACAAAGGCAGTCCCCGAGTTTCTTTTCGGAGTGCCGGCATTTTATTCAAAGGAAAACCGAGATACATACATTGCGCCCTTATGAGTAAAAGGGGCGGAGTAGAGCTACATTCCAGGGTCTTTTGGTCTCCTCTCCGGATTTGTCCATCACATTTTTCCTCGGTGCCTGCGCATCTATAAGATAGTATGAATCATTGTGCAGAGCCTTGCTCACAATGAATGGTCCCTCCCATGGAGGTGACAACTTGTGTCGGCCTGCTTTGCGTTGCACTAGCCTCAGCACCAAATCTCCCTCTCGGAATACCCGAGGGCTGATCTTCCGGCTATGATAGCGTCGGAGATTTTGCTGATATATAGCTGACCGAGATAAGGTCAGTTCTCGTGCTTCTTCGAGCAAATCAACATCATTTTCCCGAGCTTCTTTTGCCTCGGTTTCAGTGTACAGCGCCACTCTCGGCGAGTCATATTCCATGTCGGTCGGCAGACCGCTTCTGCTCCATAGACCAGAAAAAATGGCGTATAGCCAGTTGAACGATTCGGTGTGGTCCTTAGACCCCACAACACTGCTGGTATCTCCTCTATCCAGCATCCCGGAGTTCGCAACAGTGGTTCAATCAACCGGGCTTTGATACCGGCTAATACCAATGCATTTGCTCTTTCCACTTGCCCATTTGCCTCAGGGTGTGCCACCGAGGCTATGTCCAACCGAATTCTTTTTTCCGCACAGAACCGAGCAAACTCTCCCACAGCAAAGTTTGTGCCATTATCCGAGATAATGCTATGGGGGTAACCATATCTCAAAATGATGTCCTTCAAAAAGGACACAGCTGTGTGACCATCACACTTCCGGATTGGCTTTACCTCGATCCATTTGGTGAACTTGTCCACCATCACCAGCATATGAGTCATGTTACCTCGGGCTGGCCTGAACTCTCCCACCATATCCAGACACCAAACTGCAAAGGGCCAAGTGATTGGAATTGTCTTGAGTGCCGAGGCTGGCAGGTGGATCTTTTTAGCAAACCTCTGACATCCCTCACACTTTCGGACGATATCTTCTGCCTGGTTCAAAGCACTGGGCCAATAAAACCCATGCCGGAATACCTTAGCCACCAAGGCTCTTGATGAAGCATGATGACCACACTCTCCCTGATGAATCTCCAGGAGCATCTCTTGCCCTTCCTGCGGCTCGACACAGCGCTGCAGTACCTCGGTCACACTTCTCTTGTATAACTCCTGGTTGATGATGGTGTATGCCTTGGATCTTCTTTGCACTTGCCTAGCTCAACTTCATTACTTGGCAAACTCCCGTCCATCATATATGCCATTATTGGTTGTGCCCACTCCGGCACAGGACGCACAGGAAAGACCGATCATCCACCTCCATGAGATCAACCGACATTACTTCTTCCGAGATTGAGTAACCAGTCCCCGGTTCTGCCAAGCAGTCCCCGGGTTTCCCAAATGCACCGACATCGACGTCCATGGGAACAGCACCAGACTCCGGTTTCGCCGGGATAAAGATTGACTCGGACTCGGGCGATGGTTTGATTGATGGCTTCCTCAAATGCTCCAAGGCTATGCCGGGTGGAATTGGATCCCGGGATGAACCTAGCTTGGACAGTACATCGGCGGCTTCATTTTCAGCCCGAGGTATATGCGTGAGCTCGCAACCTTCAAAGAACCCCGAGATCTTCTGGACATGAAACCGATACAACGCCATGTTGGCGTCTAAAGCATCCCAATTTCCCGAGACTTGCTGCACCACCAGATCCGAGTCTCCGAAGCATTCTATCCGGCGAATACCAATTTCTTTGGCCACATTTAGCCCATGAACAAGTGCCTCATACTCGGCCACATTGTTAGATGCCGCAAAATGAATCTGCAACACATATCTCAGCTGATCATGCTTTGGCGAGGTAAGGACTACCCCGGCACCTAAACCAATTTCGTCCTGGAACCATCAAAGTGCATTCTCCAGTAATTGGAGTCAGGCAATGGTGGCTCATATTGCATTTGGCCCAATCCACCAAGAAATCCGGCAGTGCCTGAGATTTAATGGCATCTCTTCTTTCATAGTGAGGAGTGTAAGGGGACACCTCGATAGCCCACTTGGCTACTCGGCCAGTTGCATCTTTACACCCAATGATCTCCGAGATAGGAGCCTCACATACCACAGTGATTGAATGCTCTTGGAAGTAATGTTTCAACTTCTTAGCAGCCAGATAGACACCATATGTCATCTTCTGGTAGTGAGGATAGTTCTGCTTGGACAACGAGATCACCTCGCTCAGGTAATATACTGGCCTTTGCACAGTTTTGCCATCTCTTCTCGCTCCACTACTAATACGACACTCACAACCCGGTTTGTGGCTGCAATGTAGAGCAACATCGGCTCTTTGGGTAATGGTGAGGCCAGTATCGGCGCAGTTGCCAACATCTTTTTTAACTCGGTGAACGCCGCATCTGCTTGCGGGGTCCACACGAAGTGGGTTGTTTTCTTCATGAGCTGATACAAAGGCAATGCCTTTTCTCCCAACCTGCTAACAAACCGACTTAAGGATGCCAAACATCCGGTGAATTTCTGCACGTCTTGAGACATGTCGGTAACCTCATGCTTTCAATAGCACGGATTTTTGTCGGGTTCACCTCGATACCTCGGCTGACACGAGGAAACCGAGTAACTTGCCTGCCGGCACACCGAATGTACATTTGTCCGGGTTAAGTTTTATCCGGAATTTCCTTAGATTTCAAATGTTTCGGAGATCATCAATCAGAGTGGATTTCTCCTTAGACTTGATGACAATGTCATCGACATACACCTGCACATTTTTTCCTATTTGATCATGCAAGCATTTTTGCATACATCTCTGGTAAGTGGCACCAGCATTTCTCAAACCAAATGTCATGACACGATAGCAATAAGCCCCATACGGGGTGATAAAAGCAGTTTTCATTTGATCAGCAGGGTTCAGTGGTATCTGGTGAAAACCAGAATAGCATCTACAAAGGATAACAGCTCACACCCGGCTGTGGAATCGATCACTTGATCAATCCGAGGCAGCGGGAATGGATCCTTAGGACATGCCTTGTTCAAGTTTGTGTAATCAATACACATGCGCCACACAATGGCCACATTCGGGTCATCTTTTTTCTTTTCCACCAGGACCGGGTTAGACAACCAGTCCGGGTGCAGCACCTCCATGATGAAACCAGATGCAAGTAATCTGGCCAGTTCATCACCTATCACTTTTCTCCTCTCATCCGAGAGACGTCGCATAGGTTGCTTCACCGGTTTCATATCCGGTCTGACGAACAAAGAGTGCTCAGCCAACTCCCTCGGAACACCTGGCAGGTCCTGATTTGACCATGCAAAGATATCCCGGTTCTCACGGAGGAAGTGACTGAGCTCGCCTTCCTATTTCTCGTTAACCCGGTACCAATGATGACGTTGTGGTCCGGACATGCCGGGTCAACATTGATCTTCTTGGTCTCCTTGGCCACCTCGAAATTGCATTCTGCTCCGGGTTAGCCATACCCGGCATACCGAGTTGCGCGGACTGAGCCAATGCCACCACTTCATGGATCTTCTTCTTCTCTGCAGCGATAATCAGTGACTCGGCCAAGCACGATCCAGCCGAGGCACACTCCAGTGCACGCTTGTAATCACCCGAGATAGTGATGATGCCATTAGGACCTGGCATTTTCATCTTGAGGTAACCCACATGGGTTGATATCATGAACTTGGACAGCGCAGGCCTGCCGAGTAAAGCATGGTATGGACTTTCGAGGTCCACTACCTCAAACTGGATGCTCTCAGTTCGGCAGTTCCTTGGTGCCAAACAACACATCAACCCAAATTTTGCCCATAGGTGCACATGAAACACCCGGCACTATGCCATGAAAGGTTGTAGAACTCGGCTGCAGCATATTTGCCGAGATACCCATCTTCACCATGGTGTCTCGGTACATGATATTGATAGCACTCCCATTATCAATGAGAACTCGGGTGAACCGAACATTGATGGTGGGTCCAAAGAATGTCGGATCCACACCAATGCATAACCTCCCGGAGTTGGCATAACTCGGGGATGATCCCTTCTGCTCCAATGATTTCTTGCTCGGACCAGTGCAAATACTTCGGCACTGCCGGCATAACTGCGTTCACCTCCAGTGCACGCCGATGCAAGCTCTTCTTGTCAGTTGGCTCGGTCACAAAACCACATAGCTCTGATGAGCTTCTCTGTAATCTCCCTGGGGATACTCTCCCTGCCTGCTGGGACCAGTGTTGTTGTTGTTCCCTCCGACATTCACCTGATTCACAGGTTTCGGATCTGCTTGCCTCGGAACTGGCGGATTCACCGGGATAGCATTTGCTCCGGTGAGCGGCAAGTTTTGCCTCGGCGGAATTCTCTGAGGTGCCCCCGCCTGATTTCCTCCGGCTCTGCTCCTTCCCCCCTTGTGCGCTGATACCAGCTGCACTGCCGAGTTGTATGGTTCAGGCCTGCGGATGTCTTGGGTGTGGAAACTGCAAGGCCCATCCAACATAGCCTCATAAGTTAAGGACTGCTTCTGGTCACCCCATGGCCTCTTCCCTTCTTGATTCTGGCCCCATGCTGGGCCGTTGTACTTCGGACGCTGGCTATTGCCGGCATCTGGCTGGTCTTGGTTTACCGCTGCAACCTGGTTTGAGCCATACCGGTAATCCGGCTCTCTCCTCTTGTTTCCGAAGTCCTGGCGATCGTTCTGCCTGACTGGCCCGGGTCTGTTATTCACCGGGTATCTTCTACTCGGCTCCCCGAGTTCAGCAAGGCTGCATCGGATCACCCAGTGCATAGCTATCCGCAATCCGGATTGTCTCGGCCAGGGTGGCCGGCATCTCCCTCTGCAACTTCTGCCAGAGCATGGAGCCGTGTCGGCACCCCTGGGCAAACCAAGATATGGCCTGCGCCTCCACAACTCCTTCACAGGAATTGCGAATAGTACTCCACCGGGTCAAGTAATCCCGGTCAGTTTCATTATCCCTCTGCTTGCACATCGCAAGCTGCTGAGGACGATTCGGTCTCTTGTATGTGCTGGAGAAGTTGCTAACAAATGCTTCTTCAAAGTCCAGCCAGCAATCAACGCTGCCCTCTCGCAGGTTGTTCAGCCAAATCCGGGCTGGCCCTTCCAACATTGCGGGATATACCTCACCGCCCATCGGCGGTTTCCTCCCGCGATATGCACTGCCGACACATAATCTGTCAGCCAGTCCTCCGGCTTAGTACTGCCGTCATATGTCTTTGCGCCTCGGTTCAACTGAAAGTGCCGCACCGGTGGCTCCCTCATGATCCGAGGTCCAAAGCATGCAGGGCCAGGTGGACCTTGCTCTTCCAGCATCTCGGACATATAGATCCTGTCCAACTTGTAGCGTGCATCATTTGGTGACAACTGGCGAGGTCCCAACCGGGATCCCAGTGCACCTTCATATCTCGGATACCCGGCTTTCTCCATAGCCGAGTAACCATCATCATAACGGTTAGCCACCTGGTCAACACCTTGTGGCTGCTGGACATGCTCGACATTTTGCTGCTGCTGCTGGGCGAGATTTTGTGTCGGATACCGAGGTGGATAGCCTCGGCCAGCCGAGTTAACTACTCCGGCACCTGGACCGCCCGGACCGGGATTGCTTTACCCCGGCCGGCACTGCCTCGCCCAACTAACTGTTTTCCGGCACATGCCGGATCATACACCTGTATCTGCTTGCTCTTACCGGAGTTTACACTCCGGTCCCGATCTCCACCGACATGCGGTGATGAAGCTTGCCCCTTAGATCCACTGGCTCCCCTAGCCGAGTGAACAATCTCGGACCCCTGCAACTGTGTTAGCCTTGCGATAGGCCTCATTCTGCCGGGTAGCCACAGCTACCAACTCATTAACTCGGTCTTGCTGCCTACGGAGAGCTTCTCCGGATAAGCCTGACAACTCGGCTCTTGCTGCCTCGGCAGCTCTAAGAGTCTTAGCAGGGGAACTATACTTCGGTTTTTCGACCGATAAGTTACTAGGAGTTTTGCTGGAACTAGATCTACCATCTCTAGCAATCTCGGCATTGAGGTTTTTACCCCTCTTCGCACATCCTCTACTCGACTAGGGCGAGCAGCTACCGGGGTTAAACCATGTGCTTGGTTATACTCACGGAGAGTTATCCCGAACTCTCTCCTCACCTCGGCCATCTCCAGAGCCTCCTGATGCAAGCTCTGACGCCGTGCCTCCAACTCTGCCTCCATTTGGGCAGCATCTGTACCGGCAGCTACCGGCACAGCCAGTTTCTCGATTATCTCCTCGAGATGAGCTGGCCTAACCGGTACATTGGATGTACCGGCCTGGTCTCGGAGGTTTTCCCTCCTCTCCAGCGGCACTTTCGCCGATCTGGTGACCTTGGGGGCAGGATTACCGGCATCTCCTTTGCCGGGTTCTCCTTTACCGGCATCACCCGCAGTGCCGGTCATCATGACCTCTGCGCAGCTCCCGGGGCGAGCGCTACGCCGGCCGCGAGCCGCACAGACAGCAGGAGGATCCTCGGCCACAAGCACCTGCTCGGGGTACTTGCAGACAACCTCGGTGGCGACGTAGGTCACGAAGGTGCCGAAGCTGATGAGGCAGCCGTTCGTCGGGAACGGCCTGCTGCCGAAGCATCCAGCATTGTCGCTGATGAAGTTCAGCGAGCCGAGCTTGCAGATGAGCCCGCAGACGACGCGCTCACCGGAGTCGATGATGGAACCCGTCCGGATGATCACACCAGCCAGCGCCGCTGCTGGCCCCACGGTGGGCGCCAACTGTCGTGGTGGTATCACGGCAGATGCCATAGGATGGCTAAAGAGCGGGGCCGATGGCGCTGGAGGATCCGGGAGAGGGCTAGCGCGCTAAGGAGCACACACAGATGAACTCACAAGCTCGAGAACACACACGATCTACCCAGGTTCAGGGCCCTCGTGAGGAGGTAAAACCCCTACTCCTGCCTGTCCCTCTCTGTATATCTCGGTGTCACACGTACAAGCTGCTCCTCGAGCTGTATGATCCCAACAATGGGGATGAACACAAGGTAGAAGATGGAGCTATGGAGGGAAATGTCTCTCAGTGCATCGTCCCTCACGCAGGAGGGGGTGAGGCCCAATATATAGGCTAAACCGAGTTACTGAAGTGCCCTTCCACTAGCAACGGTCACATCACCGTACCGGCACTGCAGACGCGCACGCCTGCACGTCATGATTGTCTCTGCACAGTGGACAGGACGTGGCTTGCCCATGTCCTGTCCCATATCTCTGCTCCAAGGTACACCCGAGGTCAGCGGAGCTTCTCCTGCTCCCACGCGCATCCTTGGTCAGCAGTGGTATGCCCGTCACCTCAGACATGCGCCGTACCGCACGCCGCGCTCCCGTGCCAGACGGGATGGGACAGCAGCGCTGATCTCCGTCCGACATAAGGTGCCTCATCTCTGTAACCCGGCATGGATATGCCGGATTCCCTTCTTGAATAACCTTCCCTGCATATAAGAAAACGCACAAGATACCGACATACATATGTCGGTCATGATGTCTCGGATCCTTATCTCGGATCCCATATCTCGGTTCACAAATGCCGGTTAGCACCAGCATGGTACCTCGGTCCCTTCTGGCCCGGGCTACCTCGGTTCTCTATGTCGGTTTATACCAACTTCACACCCTGGTCACCTCAGAGGTCCAGTTATGTCGGCTCTCACTGTAACCTGGCCCACACCTGGGACCTTGCTTATACCACACCATGACCCTACCCGGGGGTAGCCCCCGACACTTTGCCAACGTGCATGATGGGAGACGGAGATGTTCATGAGGGTATCTATAGAGTTACGGATAATTTTTCCCGTTTTTGCATATGTCGGGGGAGGGGGGTTTGAGCGGTTAGGTCATTGATTAGAGAGCAGAACCATAGGGGTAGATGGACTTAATTCTGCACACATACCCCATAAAAATACACGCCTCACGCCCGTTTGAAAAAGGGAGTGAATGATATCAACACAAAGTTGAGCGAACCACGAGATAGACATAATTTACATTTTGCATTCATAATTGACAAGACAAAATCAAAACGAAATGAGCATGAATTATGTCCGCAATTTTCACGTCAAAATCATCTACTAACAATAGTAAGAGAGGACATTCTCATTCTATAAACCATTTGGTCGTTATCGGACTGAAACTCACAACTTCTCGTTTAATTCTTTTAATTTGTTTTCTTTGGCTCGGGGCAATTCACAATGAAAATAATTATTTATACTGAATTTTTATACTTGTTTATAACTCATTTAAGTTGGTTTTTTGTCATAGCTAATCGGTTGTGCCAAATTTAAATCGTATTTTTTGAAATATTTTTTGTTAATTTTATATATTGATTTATGTTAGTTGAATGAGTGTAATGTACATGTCTATGTGTATGTCCTTGTCTATCCTTGTAGAGATATAGAAATTGTATGTTGTAAGAGTATCTTGAAATAGGTTTCTAGTTTATGATTATGTATATATATTTAAGTAGAAAAATCTAGAATATATATGGTGTTAGAACTTTCTCACCGAATCATTAGCATATTACTATAATTTGTTGGGTTAGATGTATCTTACATATAATAGCAGGTTCAGAAGTTGACGACGCGTATATGTATTTTTTTTTAATGAAATGGCATTGGTCTAGTTAAGATACCCTTTTGTATAACTCTTCTAGTTAAAATTCAACTTTATACTACGTACACATACCAGATTTCATGAATTTTAAAGCTCTTAGAATAAACATGAGGGGAGGGATTAATTTCCAAAGATGTATGGAGACCTTTGGAGACACACGGGATAGTTTGATCTGATTCTCTGAGGAACATGCGAAAGATATCAAGAGAACTTTAAAAAGTAGATTAAGATGGGAACTGAACATGGCACGCTTGCATCAAGCCAGGATGGTACAGGATGCAAAGTGCAGTGGTGGTTGAACTGGTTTTTACATCGGGTGTGTTGGACTTTCTGATGAGGGAAGGGAGGACAGAGGACGAGGGAACCACCCAGGTCAAGCACCGCATGCAAATCAGAACTCGAGATTCCTTTATTTTTGAATTTGAAATCGAGATTCTTATTCTAGAAAAAACAGAGTTCTCTACTGACTTTTTTTTATAGATAAAGGGCTTTATTACTCAAATGGTTTAAGTATTACACCCGGTCTCTGCATCAAAATGCACACAGCCGCAATCCAACAGAGAAAGTAAAAAGTTGTGCAACAATAGACGCATTACAACCAACAAGATAATGTAAAACGCCTATGTCATGTCTAATCTCGACGGCCTATGGAGTTCCAATCCGGCGATCAAGCGGCCACCCATGTTGTGAGAAAATGTCCCTTACCACCACCTATGATAGTTCTCTACTGACTATCACCAGAGCTTCGGTCTCGGCGGAGCAGGTCTCATGTTCCACCAACTTCTTCCACGAACTATCACCTCTGCAGTCTGCAACCCGAACTTGATTCTCCTCTCATGTTATGATTCGCCAAGATTCCAGAATCAGTGCATCAATCGATCATCCCATCAGTATGTCGTCGTAAGCAGATAATGGGCACGGAGATGACAGTGCCCATGCAACCGACAACCTCCGATGCCCCGCCGGCCAGCGCCATAGAATGGGGATTAGCTTATAGTTAATGAGAACTAATGGGACTGGCATGGACCATGGATTCTGGGGAAATCATTGCACACCTCGGTTTGTTTTCTGTAAGCCCGAAAGTTTGCGAGCTGGCGATCGACGTGCAAACTACTCAGGGTCCATCATCCTTTGGGAATTTCCAGCGCTACAATTTTTAGCCTGCGGTATTTAGATGGGCCCCACGTGTAAGCCATGGCACGGGTAGTGCACGACTAATAGGTTATCCTATCGGAAAACTGTGTTCGATCACTCAGAGCCACCCGTCAGTAGCTTACTACTGATTAGGCATTCCACGTCATTTGACTAAACTTTACCGCTGTCTCGTCCTCTTTGTTGTTGTAGGATTTAACATAGTCGAGACTTTAATAAAAAAATTAAAAAATACTTTTTAAACCACAAGTATAATACTGTACCAAAATAGAAAATTGTGAAAATATCACACTGTGGTTCGGATCCCAAACAATAAGTTCTTTTCGTTCCGCTCGCGAATGAAAACGTACTTTTCGTTAGTTGGGCCGAAAAATGCCTTCTCGTAACTAGGTGGACGAAACTGTTATCGTGCCGGAGCCAAACAAGACATTCCTTTAGTTCTTTCGCCCAATATGTCTCTCGTCACGTGGAGAGGCCAAAATCCGGCGGCATCGTCGGTGGCTCCGCCCAGCCCGGTCAAGAACGACGACAGCATCCGGATTCTGCAGAACAGTTGACTGGTTTTCGTCTAGAACACGAACAAGTACTACTTTTCATCCCTGGGGTGGACAAGAACTGCTTAGCAGTCGTGAACCGAGAGAAAAGAACTTATCGTTCATGCGTCCAGTGACAGTGTGATATTTTTACAATTTCTATTATTTCATACTTTGTTAAAAAATAAGAATATTTGTTGTCTTGATTCATCCATGTATAAGTCCTTTAACTGATTCTAGGTTATGGTATGATCCAGTATGAAATATTAGACGCTAGGGTTATGTTATTCGTAGTTCATTATCTTTCGTATTGCACACAATGTTTATAGCAGGATGTCCTTATTCCATATGATCTTATGAGCACATTCCACATACATGGAGTAGATAGACAAATCCTTATGATCGTTTCGTCCATAGTGTACTAATTGCATCTCGCTAGTAACAACAACGACGAGAAGACATATCGCACGTAAAGTGAGTCGCCGGGAGCCACTAGGGTCCTTTATTTGTCGAAGGAGCAACATGTGTTTCATAGAACGTAAGGCCTTCTTCCTGTCTTCGAGACCTCAGTCCCTTCCAAGACTGTGTGAGACGTTAGTGACGGGAAGGGGATCATTAGTTGCTTTTGCGAATGGGAATTTTGGGAGATAGTGATGTTTGGAGACAGTACAGACTTTTTGCTCCCTGGCACCAATGATCTCTCCAATTTAAAAAATTCGAAAATCATATTTTTGAGATTCAAAAAATTCTGAAAAAATCTCCGGGTATAGTCAATAGTATATTCCACGAACGTGAAAAATCTCAACTCCAAATACTTTGTATTTTAGCCTATACAAAAATGACAAATTGTGGATCTAAATATGCCTATTTTCAAATCTCTAAGTTTTACCAGATTTTGTTATTTTTGTATAACCCATAATATAAAGTATTTCAAACTAAAATTTTACACGTTTATGGGATACACCATTGGCTACACCCTGATTTTATTCAGAATTTTTTGAAACTCAAAAATATAAGTTTCAATTTTTTTTAAATTGAGGGTGCACTGGAGCTCGGGAGCAAATAACACTTTCCGTGTTTGGAGACCATCTATATAATTAGTAGAGTACCACTTCGTAGTTGCCTTCCAGTGCTAGTGCGACTGAAAGCTTAGGAGACAAATTTCATCTCTTTTATCTTACACATATAGCCTCTCTATCTTCGTGTGTTTTAGCTTCCTTTAGTTCGTAATATAGTGTTTACATCATTAGTGGTCTTGTCTGGGCAATATATAAAGTATACCATTTCCAGACCACACTTTGGATGCGAGTGTTGCTACGGTTACGTGACATGTATCAATGGCAGATGTAGAAGTAAATGGTTGGGGGTGACAAACTCAGCATTCATGGTATAAATATCATTTACGTATTTTTTAACACATATAATACACATAAAAGTAGACTAAATTGGTAGCAGATTACAAAATCTGCACTTTTTAGGGGGTGCCATGGCACCTATGGCACACCCACTAGATCCGCCCATGCATGTATATTTCTTGGAAAGATGTCCTTTGCTCAAATGGTTTGATACTATTTTCTAATACTTACCTTGAAATGCACTATTGTGTTCCCTGCGCTTGCGATCATCACAGACTTACGTTTCTAGTAGCAAAAGGAGAATTGTTGAATCCCTCGACAATGGCTCACATTCATCACCCACAAATACTAGCCGATACTGTCCACATGTTTTCCACAGCAAACATCATCGTCGGCTAACCATCCTCCTAAACCACCTTCTATGTTCCTAGGGATAATTAGCGTAACTTTTGCAAATTTGGGGTGGAGGGGGTGTAAATACCGAATTTTATAGTTGAGGGGGTTAGATTATTTAGTGAAACCTTAGGGGCATATGGACTTACTTTGCACACATACCCATGGATACACAACCTCACTCCCGCACACCCCCCTTCCTTAACGAAGGGAAAGAACGAGACCCAAAACAAAGTTTAGCGAATCACAAGGAAAACACAATATTTTACATTCATAGTTGTCAACAAAAAACTGAATAATTTGGAATCAAATTTTTATAACCAGTTTGCATATACTGTTTCCGTAATGTTCACCTCTACATAATCTAAAGTTACTCTTCAAGAAGAAAAATTGATTCAAATATACCATTTTGTCGTCACCGGAATGAAATGGTAACTAATCGTACAACTGACATCTTTGCCCGAGGTGAGTCAAAACGAAAATAATTATTTATATTAAATTTTTATACTTGTTTATAACTCATTTAAGTCAACTCAAGTCATATTTGATATGTTGTGCCAAATTTTAATTGTACTTTGGTTCAAAAGTCATGTCAGTTTCCATGGATTAATTTATATTGGTTGCATGAATGCTTTTTTTTTTCTATGTGTGTATCCTTGCCTATCTTGGTAGAGATATATAAACCGTATATTACAAGTACAAAAGTTATATTAGTTTTCATGCTTTAATTTATGTTAGTTGCATGAATGGTTTTTTCTATGTGTGTATCCTTGCCTATATATCTTGGCAGAGATATATAAACTGTACATTATAAGAATATCTAGATGGAGATTTCTAGTTTAGGATTATGTATAGTTAAATAAAAAAAAGGCATCGTATCTTGTGAATACCGGTTGTATCATCTGTCCGTGTATCCCTTCGTTTTTAAGCGGTTGATCAAAAGGTACAAGTTTAGGAAATGTTACGTCTTTGTTGCTCGATTAGTAAAGTCAAATCGTTGGATCAGACTACCATTACCTACTTCTTAATTTCCCATTTCTCTTTTCGAGTTTGTCTTGTCCAATGTCCACGTGCGAAAAAAACATCGATCGATTCGTGAAGCTTCCTATGCCGATCCGGTAGTTAATCGGAGCAAGAAATGAGAGCACAATTCGTTTGTACCAGTAGCCGACGTGGACAAGGCACCTAACCTGGCCTGTTCTTGCTCGCTAGCTAGGCTTCTTCTCTAGCCCGGGGTTGCCACCAAAACTGGGACATGATCTACACTGTAGCCGTTGTCTTTTATATACGGGCCGGTGTGCACAGTCAAGAAATGGATGATGGGGTATAGCTACAGCAAGTGATCTCGTCACAAGAAAAAAAACAAACAAGAAACAATAGACAGTGATGTGTGAAAGCTCAACGACCTTCACCTAACAGAGAGCAGCGGTTATGGTCTCATCGCCATCAGCTGAACCGTGCCCGGAAGAACCACTGAGCTATATAGGCCCCTATCAGCTAAAGCTCTGTTGATTACATGGAGGCTCATGCTCAAGCTAAGGCCAAAATTTTCTTGTCGTCGACAGCAACAATATATATATCGCCCCGTGCCGTAAGATCTTGCAATATAGAGACTTAGTACGGTCCACGAAAGGTGCATATATCGTGTCACAAAAACAAATCTCCGGTCAAATAATGTCCTGAAAAAACTATGACCCAACTTTGATCTACACGCCTAGAAACAAAAGACAGTTTTTCACCACACATACTACAAGATTTCATGAATCTGAAAGCTTCTAGAATAAACATGAACTGAGGGATTAATTTCAAAAGCTGCGCGGAGACTGTTGGAGACTGTTAGTGCTGCTGTGGCTAGTGGAGGCTGCTCATGTTTAGTCCCACCTCGCCTAGGGGAGGAGGCCACACCCAGCTTATAAGGAAGAGATTCCTCCTCCTTTCAGTCTGGCCTTTTGGGATGGAATGGGCTCTCCTCTTGTAGCTGGGCCGTGTGCGCATAAACGTCTGAAACTAGGCCGAGTGCTAGGCTAAATCTGAGTGAACGCTAACATCTGGTATCAGAGCCAGCATCGCCATGCTTTCCTGAGGGACTTCTCAGGGGGATGGGATGTTAGTGCTGTTGTGGCTAGTGGAGGCTGCTCATGTTTAGTCTCACCTCGCTTAGGGGAGGAGGCCACACCCAGCTTATAAGGGAGAGATTCCTCCTCTTTTCAGTCCGGCCTTTTGGGATGGAATGGGCTCTCCTCTTGTAGCTGGGCCGTGTGCGCATAAACATCTGAAACTAGACCAAGTGTTAGGCTAAACATGAGCAGCCTCCACTAGCCACAGCAGCACTAACAGAGACACACGGATATATAGTTTGATCTGATCCTCTGAACATGTGAAAAGGTGCCAAGAGTATTTAAAAGGTAGATTAAGATGGGAACTGAACATGGCATGCTTGCATCAAGCCAGGACGGTAATGAAGCAAAGTGCTGTGGTGGTTGAACTAGTTTCCCTATCGGGGTGTTGGACTTTCTGACGAGGGAAGGGAGGAAACAGGACCAGGGAACCACCACCTCATGCATATGCAGATTAGAACTAGAGATCTTGATTCTTAAGAAAATGGAGATCTCTACTGACTAGAATTGTACAATCTCACTAATCACTATGTGATGTCTTCTTTCGAATTTCGATTACTATAAGATAGGTACTCCTTCCGTTCCTAAATATAAGATATTTTAGCTTTTGTCCACATTCACATGCACACTTATTTCATATGTAGGTTTACTCACTTTAGCATGTATATAGACAACATGTGTAACAACTAAAACATCTTATATTTAGAAACGGAGGGAGTACTTAGCAACATAAGAAAGAAACTGAACAATCACCTCGGCATCCCGGAGGTGGGTTCTCAGGAGCCAGAGAGGGCCATGCACATGTAATTATGTGATGATTCGCCAAGATTCGATAAAGCACTCCATCAATCAATCAACCCAGCAGTTCGTCGTCGTAAGCAGATGGTGGGGACGGAGATGATTGTGCCCATGCAACCGACAACCTTAGATATGCCCCGCCTAGCGCCATAGAATGGGGACTAGTTTACAGTTAAGGAAAACTAATGGCGCTGGCATGGGCCGCATGACCATGGATTCTGGGGAACTCATTGCACGCATCGGTTTGTTTTATGTAAGCTCGAAAACTTGCGTGCTGGCGACGTGCAAACTACTCCGCGGGGTAAGCGGGTATTCCAGCACTACTATATTAGCATCGCGGAATTCTGATGGGCCCCACATGTAAGCGGTTGCCACGGTAATGGACGGATATATATTATCCTAATAGAAATTGGGTTCGACCAGTTAGGCCCACATGTCAGTAGCTCACTGCTGATTAGGCATTCCACGTCATGTGGCTTAACTTCACCGCTGTCTTGGCTCCGCACAATTGCTCTTGTTTTTCTATGATTGAACATGATGAAGAATTTAACGATATTTTAAAGAAATATTATTAATTTTTAACAAATTCCGAAAGTATATTTCCAAAATAAAAAAACAGTGAAAATATCACACCGTTGTTTCAACTCCCGAACGATAAGTTTGTTTCTGCCTGGTGACCGGTAACCTACTATTTCGTTAGTTGGGCCGACAGAAATCATTTAGCCCGATGCCTTTGCATAACTGGGTGGACGAGGAAATTGCAGGAAACACCACAACATGCTAGGACTTTTTTCACATAACCACAACCGTCGTTTTTTTCCCACAAAACACCACCTTTTATCGTAATGATTTGCACAGAACACATAAGTAGTAGATAAAAGCTTTGATAAGCTATTAGTCAATTCGAGCCCACATGCAGAAGCAACGTCGCGTATAGCATGCCATGTTTCACTAATCACAGGAAACATCAACGTCAACGAACCATCCTCCTATGTTTCTAGGGATAATTAGCCCAGTTTTGCATATTAGGGGAGGGGGCCTAAATACCCGTTTTTATAGTTGAGGGGGTTAGATTATTGATTAGTGAAACCTTATGGGGCATATGGACTTACTTTGCACACATACCCCCATGGACACACACCTCGCCCCGTATGAGGAAGGGAAAGAATGAGACCAAAGCCAAGTTGAGCGAATCATGAGGACAAATATTTTACATTTTACAATCATAGTTCACAAGACAAAACTGAATAATTGGAAACAAATTTTCTTCATAACCAGTGTAGCATATATTGTGTCCGTAATGTTCACCTCCAAACAATCTATGGGGTACTAACTCTAGAAGAAGCTGATTCGGCGTACTCTTCGGTCGTCATCGGACTGAAAGTTGTAACTCCTTGTACAATCAACTTGCTTTGCCCCGACGTGACTCAAAATGAAAATAACTATTTATATTAAAATTTCATACTTGTTTATGATTCATCTAAGTCAATTCAAGTCATAGCTAGTATGTTGTGCCAAATTTTAAATTGTAGTTTGTAACAAAAGTTATTTTGGTTTCCATGGATTAATCTATGTTGGTTGCATGAATGTTTTTTCCTGTGTGTATCCTTGACTATCTTGGTAGAGATATATATAAATCATATATTATAAGAATATCTTGATAGAGATTTCTAGTTTATGATTACGATTATGTACACATGTCGTTCTCATTTGTTGGGTTAAATGTGTCTTACATATAAAAACGGGTTCAATGGTTGAAGATGTGTATATATGTTCTAAATTTAGTAATGAAGTAGCTTCGTTTTCGGAATCAGAATGACTCTCGAATTCACATGCTCCTGCCCAAATAAACAATTCAAAAACAGTAAAACATTTAAAAATATATGAAAGGATAGGTGGCGAACATATACAAGTGTCTACAAATGTGCCATGTTTCATGGTTAAATGACATTTGTGATGGTCTGTAAAAAAAAATCAGTGGCCAAAATAAGATTTGAATATATTTTATTGAGAGCACAGATTTTTGTTCGCACGGAGCACCACACATAACTTACGAAACTTCCTAGCAGATCCGTGAGTGAATCGGGGAAAGAAATGACAGCACAATTCGTTGGTACCAGTAGCCGACGTGGACAAGGCAGCTACCGGACCTGTTCTTGCTACTAGCCCGAGGTTGCCACTACAAAAGTGGAACACCATCCTACTGGAGGTGCCGTTGCCTTTTATATCCGGGTGCGAACAGTCAAGAAATGGGTGATGGATTGAGGACCATGTCTGGCTAGCTTTAGGTATAGATCCAATGATCCTCTCAGAAAAAAAGAAAGAAACTATAGCCAGTGATGTGTGATGAAGCTAGCTCAACCCTCACCTAACACGGAGCAGCTATATATGGTCCATCGCCATCGGCTGATCCGTGCCCGTAAGAACCAGTGCGTTAGGCTATTGTCACCAAAGGCTTAATCTTGTACTTGAAAGCTAAAGCTAAAGCCAAATTTTCTTTGCCGAGCGTGACTCGTCATTTAGATCATCTCCTTTGGTTTAGTTATGCTGTATGCATGCATCAGTCGATGCAGAGATCCAGGTTGCTTAATTGCCCTTCTTGAAAAACCAAATCATTTCCTATGGACAAATTGATGATCCCCACATGATATCACGCCCCGGAGACTAAAGGGTCGTGAAAGTATTGTACTCCCTCCTATCGCTTTTGTTTATCGCGGATACAAACGTGGTATTCAACTCGTGACAGCTAATTCCAATCGGAGGTAGTACAAGATGTATCTACCATTTCGAAAAAAATATGTATCTACCATACCACAAACATTAAGCTGGATTCGATATTATGGAAAGAAATGAGATACTTAATTGATATTTTCTTTGAGTTGCAAAGCATGTAAAATGAAGAGAACCTGCATGTGGCGGGATGGTTAGGAGGGTGGTTGTACCCCCAGCTCATCAGGTTCAAATCCCAAATTTGACATTGGTGTTTCTCATTTAGTCGGAATATTCTTCAGTGCGAGGCGACGTTCCCGTCGACAGCGAGGCGCCTGCGATGACTTCGTCAATCTCAAGACCCGACCGCCGGCTCAGTCTTTCGGAGACGCTCATAGGGGTAGGGTGTGCGTGCGTGCGTTCATAGGGATGAGTGTGTGCGCGTGTTTATGAGTGTCTGTGTTGTACTGTGTTTCGAAAAAAAATTGGACAGGGCTGGTTTGGATTTCCAAGCTGTACCGAGACTTTTGGTGAAAAGCCGATTAGTTTAATCAGATCCTCTGGATAACATGTGAAAAGGTATCAGGAGTACTTAAAAATTAAATTAAGATGTGAACTGAACATGGCGTGCTTGCACCTAGCCAGCAAGGGAAGGGAAGGAAGAGAAGTGCAGTGGTGGTTGAACTGGTTTGCACATCAGGGGATGTTGGACTTTTATGGCGCGCGGGAGGACACATGACCAGGGAACCATCGGCTCATGCACTCCCGTGCATATTAACCAGGGAACTTGATTATCAGGAAGAGAAGTGCAGTGGTGGTTGTGTTCCGCTTTCATCCATTTATGAAACAAAGCCAAAGATTTGGCATTACATTTTAATTAAGAAAAAGACCGTGCAGAAAGACCGTGGGAAAACCGAGACTACCCGTTGAGCTCGTGTGTCGGTGTATTGATAACGCAGGCTCAAAGAAGGGAGCCATACGCCACGGGTAGAAGGTAGGGAAGAACTTGGAGTGCTCCGGTGACGGGATTGCACACAAGGTTTTACCCAGCTTCAGATCTCACGGCGGCGAGATCCAACATGCTGCTATAATTCACTAAGGTAAGGAAGAATGTGGATGTCTCGCATACCAGTTCAATTTTTCACAAGTTTCACTATCTGCTATCATCATGCATTTGTGTTCAATACATATTAATTTGATCCGTCTTAATTTGATGATCATTTAGCAAAAGTTAACTTATATACTCTTTGTCATTGTAAGAGTTTGCATTTTTATACGCTACACTATTTGCATTGTCACTATATCTGCATTGTCACTCTTGTGGTGTTGCAGTAAACAAAATGTACGCCAGCGGTAGTGAAAATACCGTTGGCGTACAAATGTTTGTGTCCGCCAGCGGTAATAGCGGTGGCGTGCAGAAAATCCTGTCCATCAGTGGTAGCGTTGCGGTATAATCTTTGCCCTACTAGTGTGAACACGTCGGCATTCATAACGATGAGTGACGGTGGTTAGACTCAGATGACACAGAGGCTGAAGAACACACGCATATCAAGCACACTGTAAATAAATGGGTACATACATACTATACAAAGATCTAAGATCTAGTCGCATATGTACTCCGAAACATAAAGTTACAATACGAAAGTTGTGTCATACGGTGAGATGAATCTACTCGGCAAAGGAAATTTCAAATGGTCGACTGAGTGAGACGAATTCGACGAAATTCGTCAAAAAGGGCAAACATCCGTCTGAAGTTGAGAAGTTTTAGGTGGCAAAACTCAAAACCGAGCACTGAAATGGAACCTACTCGTCGACGCGCACATGTTTCATGTATAAATTATTTTGAACCGGAGTGTATTTGTATATATTAAAAGGGATTATATGAAGAAGTATAAGGGAGGTGAGGGGAACTTACTTGATATATGCTGACGCGGAACCAGGTTTGCTGAGCACTACTTATCTCTGTGTGATGTAATAACACGGATAAAAAAAGTGCTTGATGTCTTTTAAAGGGCTGGATGGATCAGAGTACCAATCCCTGCTCGAAACGTCTTTTAGACGCGCGCTACCCATTTTTCATTTCGAGTTTGTCTTGTCCACGTGCGAATAGATCGAGAATGATCGGTCGCAATAGGTGAAGCTTACTAGGGCTCCTTTGATTTATAAGATTTGTATGATTTGTAAAGGGATTGTATAGGATTGCAATCCTATGGAATTTTTTTTCTTAGGATGTCGTTTGATTCGTAGGATTTGAAAAATCCCATAAAAATCTTGCAGTGTAAACTTTGTAGGAAAATAACATCGGGGTATAATCTCATGGAAAAATTTCTTCACCAATCAAAGGAACTTGATCTGCCATGTCATTCCAATCCTATAGGATTCCTATTTCTATATTTTTGGTATCATGAATCAAAGGAGTACCGGAGCAAGAACACAACTGTTGGTACCAGTAGCCGACGTGGACAAGGCAGCTACCGGACGATCATACCGGAGGCGATCTTTCTAGCCCGAGGTTTTGCTACTACGGAGTAGAAGTGGGAGACGATCATACCGGAGGCGCCGTTGCCTTTTATATCCGGGTGCGAACAGTCAAGAAATGGGTGATGGATGGATGACCGTGTCTGGCTAGCTATAGGTATTATACATCCCCTCAGAAAAGAGAAAGAAACTATAGCCAGTGATGTGTGATGAAGCGAGCTCAACCCCTCACCTAATTACCTAACACGGAGCACGGGAGCAGCCATGGTCTCATCGCCATCAGCTGATCCGTGCCCGTAAGAACCAGTGCGCTAGGCTATTGTCAGCGAAAGCTCAATCTTGTATCTGAAAGCTCGTGCTGAAGCTAAAGCTCAAGCCAAATCTTCTTCACCGAGGGCGACATCTTATGATCAGATCATCTCCTTTGGGCACATCGATCGATCCCACACGATCTCGCACTCTAGAGACCAAAAAGTGGCGGAGAGTATTGTAATCTACCATGTCAGGAAAATTAAGCAAAAGAGATTCTTAATTGATGTATACAGTATTTCCTTGAGTTGCAAATTAGCATGTAGAATGAACGTGAACAGCGGGGCCTGGCTTTGATTTCCAAGCTGTACGGAGACTTTTGGTGACACAACCGTTGGTTTGATCGGATCCTCTGAGCAAGTACTTAAAAAAGTAAAGAATTGAACATGGCGTGCTTGCACCTAGCCTAGCCAGCAAGGGACGGGACGGAGCAAAGTGCAGTGGTGGTTGAACTGGTTTCCACATCAGGGGGTGTTGGACTTTTATGGGGCGCGGGAGGACACAGGAACAGGGAACCACAACCTCATGCACTCCCACGCATATAAAATAGGGATTTTGATTCTCATAAAGATAAGTTGGAGTTCTGTACTCTCTCTCTATCTATTGTGTTCTTCTTTCTTTCATTTATGCAACGAAGCCAAAGATGTGGCATTTCATTAATATAAAAAAAGATAGTTGTCTGGTTAATTAGCCAAGGACCGTGCAAAAACCGAGACAACCAGCTAAAGCGCAAAAAAGAAAGATACATCACGAAAGTCACTAAGAAGAAGAAACGTCATCGGGGTCTTTGCACATTGGCGTCATCGTCATCATTTCTCCCAAGCAAGCCATTTTGACTTTACTGCAAGCAACTATAAACCAAGCCCACACCACAAAGGTTGCGAGAAAGCAACATGAAGATCGAGCAAAGCAATACGCGTCGGCAACTGTATAACTCCATTCTTAGGGCAAGTTACAAAAAGGAACATAAGCAAGACTAGAACAACATAAGATCATCGAACACCTTGACGCATGCCATTGTCACCACCTGGACTCCGCCACACCTCCATCTTCACAACAAAACACAAACTGAGACGATCCAGCGGACACACCAAAGAGGCGATTACCACAACCTTGCCATGACCCGAACATCGTCATCGTTGCCACATAACAGTGTTCTGAACACCGCCATCTTCTACTGGTCCCTTCGGTCAAAGAAAAACTCCAAAGAAAATATCTCCAAGGAGGATCACTACGGCGAACCTCAGTTGTCGTTCGATAACTTGGTTCTAATGTTTCCCCGAAGCTTTATCCTGTAGAGGACAAGAGCACCACCTCGTCGATGCCATCAACATGACACGACGCCCAAGAGTGTTGCGTCAGCGGCCCCGATAACAGTCGTAGACAAAGCTTTTGCCTCGATAATCTCGTTAAACCCCCCAACCATTGCATTGGTCGACCACCGAGAAAACACTACAAGCTGATCTGATCGGTCCTGCTCAACCATGGACTTCTCCGCACGAGGAACAAATCCTTCCGACGCCAGTCTCATATGGGCTTTACCCGATTGACAAGGTGAGCGGACGGTGGCAAGAGGAGGAGGTGGGGGAGGCGTGGCTATGGTTTTATGTCGGAGTCGCCCCATCGGTGCCACACAGGGGTCGGGATAAAGTCTTACTATCACATATACATAAAAAAAGAATAATTTATGAACCTCGCGGCCTATTGTTTTTTTTTTGAACAACGGAGCGCCCCAGAAGGGGCTAGAAGCCATGACATTAAAACCAGACGGTGGGGGTACAAACTTTGACGCAGGACCTCAGAAAATAAAGAAATACAAACAAGCCCCTACGCTCTACAAAAAGGACCCTAACGAAAATAAGAAAAAAGCACTTGGGTCCTCCTCCCCTTCCGCCGATGCAGGGCCTCGCCTTGGAGGTTGATACGTTGCCGGAGATCATCGCCGGCAGAACTAAGGGCCTCTCCCTAGCCTTGATAATCGACTGGCACCCGGCCGTCGATTTGGAACTGCAAGAAGAAACGGCTTCCAAACTCCAGAGCTGCAATCCCATGCTGGTCACCGGTGCTCCAACCTCCCCTTGCGTCACCTCAACGCCCGGAGCAGAAGCACGAAACACCGGCAAAATCAACAACAGAATGCAGCAGATCCGTCGCTGCCGTACAGTAGTAGCGAGCTCACCCCCCAGAGCTCCTGCCCGAGATGGGGAATCCGAGCCGAAGAGGATGCAGCAGCTTCGAATCCAGTCAGGCTTATTCCAGCAGCAGATAAAACCCGACGACGATGGTCTCCACCATGGAGCACCAAACATCTGCAGGTCCATCCAGTCCAGCGATGTGCCCGAAACACCGCCGAGCCTGCCCATGCGTACCTTATTGAAGGAGACGCCCGAATCCTCGCCTCTCGCTTGCGCAGCCAGCTGCCACCACGACTGCACAACTGAAGGCCGAGAGCTCGAGCTACCCTAGACATGGCCGCCGACGCCCAGGGAGCTACTCCGGAGGGAGATAGACGGCATAGAGCCAGACGCCACGAGGGGCAAAGCAAACCCTAGACTAATCCCTACTCTACTCTGTACAGACAGGGGCCGGCACCCTAAACCATCTCCACACCAGCCAGCGAGACCGCCGGCGGCGAGAGCGGCCGGAGCAGGGAAGAGAAGGCGGTCGACTCTCAACGGGAGGAGAGGAGAGGAAAGGAGAGGTCTTCCCAAGAGTAACTTAGCAGTTCCCACGGCCTATTGTGGTGAAACTTTTTTTAGATAAAATTACACTCACGTGTGTAATTTATCTGAAAATTATTCGGCTTTGCTACCATCGAGCGTACTATTTCTAAGTTAGTCCGGACAATCATCCGATCTTACAAAAGGACAAGAAGATTTTTACTGCATGACCACAGTTTTTTTTTTTTTGAGGATACTGTTGGCCAAGTCATGTTCCACCAAGTCCGACTAATCACATCAGCCCGGAGCCAAAGGGGACCATGCACATCAGCGCATGTAATTATGCGGTGATGATGATTTGTTTAAGATTCAGTATCAATCAATCAGTTCGTCGTCGTAAGCAGAGGGCGGAGATGACAGACAGGGCCCATTCGACCGACAACCTCAGATGCCCCGCCGGCTAATGGGGATTAGTTTTTTGGTTAAGGAAAGCTAATGGCACTGGCATGGACCACATGTACATGCATGAGTGTCCACATGCCCATGGATTCTGGGGAGAACATCTCGGTTTTTTTTTACTAATCGAAGCTTTCGTGCTGAGTGCTGACGACGTGCAAACTACTCAGGGGCCATCACCCTTTGGGACTTGCAGCACAACTTGTTTATTAGTCGTCTTGCAGGATTTAGATGGGTCCCACATCTAAGCTGGGATAAAAGCTAAATTTCACCGCACTGGTAAAACAACATACTACAGTTATCCTTTCAAAAAAAAAATACTACAGTTATATACTGGTCAACATGCAATGCACATCCCAACCATTATACCTCGGCCATCATTTTTCTTTGTTAAAACTGATGCACTCCCGCCAGTCAGTCACCAGTTGCAGGAATAGGATCGAGATTACAGCCATCAGAACATGGTATTACCCGTCACTGAGCAAGAAGCAGGAAAAGATAGCCGCTACGTCAGCAGATTTCAAGGACATGATTTGCACGACAGATCTCCACAGTATGTATCAGAAGGACTGAAGGTGCGCAGCAGCATGAGAGCATAGTTTAACATGTTAAAGCACTATAGATGAACAAATTACTGGACAACTGAGAAGGGCGGCATGAGCATACTTGATGACTTAAAAGAGCTAGAGATGAACATGCCACTATCATTAGTGTTCTGAAGCTGAGACAGATCTTAACGCCAGCATCATGTCCCCCATCCGTCAGGCTAGACGAGCCTTAAAACATAACAAAACTTCTTTGAGGCCTTACACTGTAATACCCTGTTGCATTGCACTAAGAACGAAAAAGGAATAGGAATCTGAAACCCCAGCGTCCTACTCATGTAAAAGAAATTAGGTTTCACTCTTGGAAGACACCAGAAAGTAACACGCATGTGCAGATGAGAACATGAAGAAGTTAAGCTGTACTCTTAACATAGCATTCATGTTAAATGAACTGCACAAAACCAGGTAACTCTTAATCTAGTAACATAACATTCATGTACATATCATAACTTCATAAGCTAATCAGAATTAACAATAACACCTCAGATTAAATTCGTCAACTATGAACCTTGAAAGGCAACGGTCGGTTGATGCAACCAAAACACTGACCCAACATTAATTTCTCATCTAGAGGTTGCCGGCTTTGGAAAGGAATTGACTCCACTTCACTGTAAATCTAGACATGATATCATGAAGCGAACCATAGAAGCTAGTGTCTCCACTGAAAGCCACAGCACACTTAATGACTTCTTTTTTGAGATGGAAAAGCACTGACATACTTGATGACTTAAAGAGCTAGAGATGAACAGCAGAAGAGGCCATTATTTTTAGTGTTTCTGAAGCTGAGACAAACGTAATGTGTGCAGCTACCATTCTTTCTTACACAGTAATAAACTCTTTCATTACACACAGAAAGAAAAAAAGAAAGGGAAACTGAAACCAGCGCCATGGAGTATAATCAATTGCATTGCACCATCCATGTAAGAGAAATTAACCTTCACTCCTGGAAGACACCAAAAGAGCAACAAGCATGTGCAGATAAGGACATGAAGAAATTAAACCGTACTCTTAACACTTATTTTCTTATTATCTTTTTGATTTGCTTTCGCCCTAGGCAATCTCTTTGCTTGCTGACATAAACTTTCAACATAGATCAAGTAGTTTTTTAGGAGTTTTACCTCTTCTTACTTCTTAACATCAGAAACACAAGCGCTTACCTCCTTCCTAGCAACCTACATCCTCTTTCTAAAGAGATTCGATTCGGAACTCTTATATGTCCAAGGTCAATATGGAAATTCTTTCAAAGGTTTTCCCTTACTTTGTCCGTGTCAACAAACAATTCGAAATACCTCGACTTTTTCAGAACAGGTTCGAGTCAAATAGCAATGATTCGAAGCACTTCTCATCTCTCAACACTTTTCTTCCTTCAAAGCAAGCTTCAATCTTTCACGACCGACTTCAAGTAGCCAGTATAGTATCCTACGTAATTCATTCTTCTCCTTGCTTACTTTTCAGGGTAGTCTCGGCTAATTCGGCTATTAAGCTAAGCCTTTGACTAGTATGGTATGAGTTCCTAAAGCAGTTCACCGTGTATTAGCTTCCCCTTGCTTTCCTGGCTTGGCCACTAGCAAGAACAGCAACCGACTCTACTTAATAAACTGCTGCCACTTCCGGGGAAAAACTAGAACTCCTAACTCAAACCTAACTAAAAAAATCGGCAATTCGTAATGCTCTCTTCCTTTCCAGACCCCTTTTCAGAAGCGGACGTGACTCGATTCCAAGATCAACCATTCCCGAGGATCGTGCGGAAGCTGCTAAGTGGAAGAAGTCCATAGGTTCAGTAAAGAAGAAGGAAGGCGTACTATAAGCTGAACAAACACATTTGATTCAACCGGCAGAAGTTCACGAGAAATTCAACTCCTTTGACTGCGCTAGTGAACTCTCTAGTTCTCATATATAAATAAAAAACGAATTCATTCAGTGATTTAGAGACAATGACAAATCATTTGTTGGTTGTGGATCATCTCACTCAACCACACTTCAGTGATTGAACATGGGTCGGTCCCTATTTGACAAGGGAACTTCCCCCATTTCATTGACCTTCGAACCGCTCTTGCCCTCCCCTTTCACTTCCATAAAACATTTGAAATATACTATTAGGATCCGTGTGTACAGGCTATGGAGTAACTGTGACTCATTTTTTTCCTAATATCCTTTTCTTTTTCTTTTGACTTGGATCAATGTTCTATTGTTAGTAGAACACTATATGTTTATTCCCGTCTTGCGTAACTGACCACTGCAAATCAAGTCGAAAGTGCTTATATGCTTAACACGTTTTTGTCTCAATGACAGGCCGCTTGAACATTGTATGATTTTTTTTAAAGAGACTCAATCTTATGTATCTACTTATTGTCCTTTTGCCTTTGCTCGGTAGTTCTGTAGCCGGTTTTTTTGGACGTTTTCTAGGATCTGAAGGAACCGCTATAATGACCACCACGTGCGTTTCATTTTCTTCGATCTTATCTTTGATTGCTTTTTATGAAGTCGCACTGGGAGCTAGTGCTTGCTATCTCAGAATAGCTCCATGGATCTCATCGTACTCTTAACATAGCGGAATTCATGTACAATGACCTGCAGCTTCTGCTACCTACAGATCGCATCCTCACAAGCAAACAACTCACTACAAAACCAGGCAACTCAGAATTACAATAGCGCCTGAGATTAAACCAGGCAACTCCTACCTGACCTAGCAACATGCATGTACAGGTCATATTGCAATCAGAATTACAATAGCGCCTGAGATTAAATCAGTCAACTATGAACCTATAAAAGTAGCGAGATGCAAATCAGGATGCCGATCTCAACCAAATGATCACTTTGCTCATCACTTTATCAAAAATTAAGCATCGTTGAGACAAATGCCGGATGAAAGATCAAAAACTGATGGTATGCAGAGAACCAACCTCAAGGCACAACACCATACAAGCAGCCTGAACATCGAAATTTCAACAGACTGGACAACCAAGCCACCTCGTAATCCACGAGCGGCAAAGCAAGCTAGCTTCTGATTTAGCTAGTACCATCCGAAGTGAGCAAATGCACAGTATCTGAATATCAAAAGATCATCTCTGTTCATCAGATATAAAAGAAAAAGAAAAATCTCTTCTAGCTGATTCAGGACAGCACACAAACAATCGAACAACACAAGCTACAGCAGCTCGTAAAATTCTAACGGACTTAGTAAACTACAGGTAGAAGCAGAGGAGGGCAACATAGTTCTTCAATTATACACTTAGGTCGTTCCCGAAAAGGCTAGGGCCGAGATGTCCAAAATATGAAGGTCCTAGATAGATTATGTCTCTCTTCGCGACCTTCTGCGTGGTGCAGCCGTGTCGTCCTTCTCCTCCTCTTTCTCCTCTGTAACACCGCTACTTCCGGCTGCATCAGCTTCAGGTGCACTGGGCTTCTTGACCTCAGCAGCTGGCTTCACTGGTGCCTGCTAGATGAAAATGTTACGATCAGTCGTTTGGTTCAGGTTTTAAGCAATGCAGCAACGTAAGGTGCTTATATAACAACATACCACTGCCTTCTTGCCACCGAAAAGGGTTCTGAAAACTACACTGACAAGGACGACAACGATCGAGGCCACAATCGAAATAGTGATGTTCGGCTGCTTCTCTCCCTTCTCAATTACATCCTGCAAAACAAATATAGATTAGATGTCATTTTTCTGAGAAGATAGCAAGCTGTTTGAACACAGGAATAAAGGCTTTTGAGACATACAATGATCTTGGTCTTGTAAGATTCCAAGAACGGAATGTCTGCGACTTTGTACAAGATGTCAAAGATCTTCTTCTGCAGTATGCAAACCAAATCAGTTAGTGATAAGATGCAAACAGTGATGCATGTAAGGATTCAATTAAAAAAATTGCTGGAACAAATGTGAAAAACAGAATCTGGCCAAACAACATTGTTGCTTCACTGAAGGGATGTCAAACAATATTGCCTGGAAAACGTCAGAAGAATGAATTACCTGGAATTCAGAAAGGCCGTCTGATGAACCTTCTGCAGCCTGTTCAGCCTTCTGCTTTTCCTTCTCAACGTCAAACTTGGGCTTCCATGTCTTCTCCAGGATAGAGTTGGCTACCTTCTCATCATCGGCAATAAGAATATTGTCAAACAGGATGCCATCTTGCATTGTCCAGATCTCAATTCCAATAGCAGCAATTGGATCAAAGTCAGGCTTGTCAAGCTCAAAGTACTCAGGATTGGGGATTTCTTGGGGTTTCCAGATTCCCTTGTAGTTGGGGTTGTCGATCATGGGTGCATGCCACTTGCCCTTGTAGGCAGGGTTCTGCTTCATCGGCTTCTTCCATTCACCACATCCAGGTGCCTCTTCGCACTTGGGGTTGTCAATCTTCGGTGCCTCCCATTCACCATCCTCCTCATCATCCCAGTCTTCTGGCTTAGCAGCCTCTGGATCATCAACTTCCTCAGGCTCATCATCCAACCATCCTTCTGGCTTGGCGGCCTCCTCATCCACAATTTCCATTGGGGCATCCTCATCCCAGTCTTCAGGCTTCACAGCATCTGGATCAGGGATTTTAGCTCTCTCGTCCCAGTCCTCTGGCTTCTTGTCATCAGGGTCAGGAATGGTCTTTGATGGAATAAGTGCTGGCTCAAAATCATCAGCGGACAGGAAGTTTGCCTTGCTCTTTTCCTCCCCATCAATCAAAATTCTCACCTCGTTATCCAGCTTCAAGATAGCCGTGTAGACGTGAGAGAGCTTGTCATATGGGACAGAAGGTGGGGACTTGAGATGATGTTCGACATACTTTCCTGTCTTTGGGTTCTTGTGCTTAAGGATGAAATGCACCTTGTTGGTTGAACCACACTTGTCAGGACCAAACATGATTGTGTAAGGAGTATCATTGTCAAATTCCTTGGTGTCCAATCCGGCTTCCGGAAGGCGGATGTACTTAAGGTAAGCACCTCCACACTCAAGGCCATTCTGAAGCCTCACTTCAAACTGCAGAACAACTGTGCCATCCTTCAAAGTAATCGGATAATCAAGCTCTTTGATTATGGCATATTTCTTGGCTGGCTCGCTAACAAGGAGGCCAAAGTCTTCATGACCATCACTCTTGGCGTGCTTCCATACACCTGCATGGCAGATTACATCAAAATTTGATCCATGACATAGCAAAACAAAAGGTAATGGTGGATCAACAAATTTTTGCCAGGACATCAAGTTTTGAATATAAACTAGCAGATTGGGGAGACCTACTTTGCAAAAGAGACGGCAAACAATGCAGATAATCAAAGAACATGAGGCACACATTTTCATGCAGGACAACCCAATTCGCTATGGTTAAAAATAACGCTCGGATGCCGGGCGGCAATGAACTATATGACAAGAGTTGCAAAGGACATGATTCCACGGTTAGGCGTCTAATAATTACTAGACTATCATCAGATTCCCGGCACAACATCACTATACTGTAAGGTTGCCAAGCCATAAGCCAGGGTACTGCTAGGAAGTTAAGAGCCAGTTGCTGCATTTTTGCTTCTATCATATGACTAAAGTTTCAGATAGTGATGCGAAGAGAAAACTGCACATATAGCAATATATTTTCAAATAACTCGGTGGAGAGTCATGCAGATAAGTTGACATTAATTACTCAGACAACAACTCAATGCAGACAACTGATTTATATGCTCCATATCTAAAATGCAGTTCAAACCCAAAAGGAGAGGAACAAGACTAGAGATGGTCATTCACTTATGAAAGCGTATAGGATGTCTCATTCTATTCTTGGGCAGCCATCTCTATCAAAATGAAATGCCCAACTGCCAGCAAATCAAGCTAGCAACTGTGGAGCTCTTCATCAAGCCCATGCGCTATGGATGGCGTGGCAGATCCAGACCAATTAATGCATCCTACGAAGGACAACAGCCAACATGTCTCGTACGTCGAACACAAGACGATTTGGATCTCGCGACCGCTAACCGCGTCGCTCCTAAGTCCGTAATAATTCACATACAAGGGTTAATGTTCTCACGTTAGCAGATCCGGCTTAGCACCTCACAAGCTAGTAGAGGACCGCATGCCCAGATCAGAAACCCGCTAAACCCACCCACGGCGGATCTCTCACAGATCGAACCAAACAAGCACAGCACGCGGTCGAGACGAGAGATTACCTGCGTACTCTTCCTTCCCGGAGACGACCCAGTTGCCCTCGAAGCTCTCGTCGAAGGTCTCGTGGAACAACTGCAACCACGAACCAAAACCCACGCTAAGTCTCACAAATCTCACTCAAAACGAGCGGAAGAACTGGAAGCAGCGAAACGAGGCCGAGGCAATTACCGGATCGGACGCGCGGATCTGGGCGAACAGCGCCGAGACCACCAGCAGCAGCAGCGGGAGCGCGCGCCCTCCCCTCGTCATCCTTCCCTCCGATCTCTGGAGCCGGAAGTTTCCACAGGCGACCGGGAGTTGGGTAGAGAGAGGGAGAGAATGGTTTGTAAGAGGGGGACGATGTGGACGAGTTGGACGGTTGAGATGAGGCAGAACTGGTGTGCTGGTCGGGGAGGTGTGTGGCGAGACGTGGCATGGGTCGTTCCGGCCAATCAGAGGCTGCTGAGACGGGCGCTCTGCCAATGGGAGGGCGCCACGTAGGCGCGATGACGGCTGGACCGGCCCAGAACTGCACGTAGATCTCTGGGTAATAAGAGATCTTTGGTCTTTTGCCGTTCGCCGGGGCAAAGTTATCTCCGGTGCACCGAAGCTGTTCGAACTTGAATTTTAAGAGTCCATCTGGGTTTGAGCAAGCATCTCATTACAAGGCCTTGTTTGGATTGGCGGTATTTTTTTGTATGTGTAAGTTCAAATTTGAATTAGTTGTCAGAAGAAGAGTTCGAATTTGAATTAAATACCCAGGCACACATTACTAACTACTAGTATGCTACGGGCGGACCACACAGAATTTGGTAGTCTCCATTTCGGTCGAGTCAGCTGTATAGCATATTTTGTTGTCCGGATCATGTAGTGTAGAGGTAAAGAAGTTGTCAACAGATCCAAGCCTGAGCAGAACCATATTCGATTTATGCCCCAATACCGTATCAACTCCACAACAAATTACTTTCAAAGAAATTACTAATCCAAAGAATATAATTGTCCAGCTCATCTGGGTATTGAACTGAACGAAAACACTGAACCATTCATCTCATCTGAACTGAACAATCTTAGTTAAACATTTTTTTAGAATCAACAGAGCATAGCTTATTTTACTGAGAGTAATAATAACAATAAGTTTGAATATAGGTAGCTAGCTGAACCGGAGCAGCCAAACGCCACACCCTTTGGACACTTAGCAGAGGCAGCTTTGCACATGAACATTTGCCTCTCGACGAATGAAAGACATAGTGAAAGAAAGACAGAGTGAACTAAAGCAATTCTCGATTAAGCTCTTCGATTTGTTTTACAGTTCTGTGAACTCTTAGCTATGATGTCGTCTACTCATCTGTTGTTCCACAAATTCACCATTACCTAACAGCTAGATTCAAGGCGAGCTCCCGCCAGCCAACCTTTTTGAATCGCGGTATACATGCCATCCTAGGACTAAGAACATACTCATGCCTCTTAGTAGCTGCCAGCACAAACTCCCCTCAAGTGTGTCTAGCAATGATCTCGGTGGTGCTTTTGATAGAGAATCAATCACAAAAGCCGCATCAGCATTTACTTGGACAATCTCAGACCCGACTGTTGAGAACGAACATGTCACCTGAACCACCTCATTAACCCAATTCTGCAATTTTACAGTAGCTGCTTCCAGGCTCGTGCAAATCAGAAGGTGAGAGTGAGAGTCCTTTCCAGCTTTCCTCCAGCCGTAGCCTCCTCGTGTTGGTCATCTGTTCTCAAGCTGGTCATCTGTTCTCAAGCCGCCGGCCACGAATGCCTTGCAGCGCACTCCCTCAAATGCTCTCTGCAGCTGCCGGTGTCTTGTTCTCTACAACCCTGACCGTTCAGAGAAAGAACCGAGAGACGCGAGAGGGAGAAGAGCCGGAGTGGCCTCACCTACTCCAGCCGCCCTAGGTGTGCGGCTATCGTCGAATTCGAAGATCCCACCAACCGAGAGATGGGAGAGGGGGAAGAGACGACATGTCCTCACCTGATCCGACTGTCCGGCTGTCCCAGATGTGCCGCCGCAGTCGGCCTTGAATCTCCAGCCGCCATTTTTTCGGGGGGATCAGTTTGCGCGGTTATGTAAGGCTGAGGAGAACAGGGCACAGGCTCCATCGGCGCGGCCGCCGTAGCGCAGGGTCGGTGACCTCCACGCCGAGATCGCCGCCTGATGGGATTCCCGGCTAGCGCGCGGGGCAGAGTTTCCTCGGTCGTAGCGAACCGGTATGAACATAAAAGAGGACTGCGGGTTGGTTTGCTAAGAACTGAGGGACTAAACTGAAAAAGCACGGCGACGTACGTACGTACGTACGGTCGTCTACCAATCTATACCTAATAATAAAATTATTAAGGTTTCTTGTGGTACGTCATTTTTTGTTCCGATTTTACCCTCCCACCAAATCACATATTTACCCACCACTGCTACCCATAAATTAAAAAAGGTTCGTTTTTTCCCGTGTCCTTACACGATCCCCTTTCCTCTCAAACTCCAGCACGTACTCATGCATGGGTGCGCTCTGATTCGACCCAAACTCGACCACGCTCCTATGGATACCCGCGCTCTGCTCCGACCTGAATTCGTGCACGCTCCATGAGATCTCCGATGTGGATTCCATTTTGCCCGTTCCGCTTGCCGGAAGTCTGTATAAAAAGACTAAAGTACCTCGATCAATACCAAATCGACCAAGTGCTCCGGACGCGTCGTGCCTCATCACCGCGGCCACGGGGAGGACGTACACGTTCGCCGATACGCACCTTCTCTGCCGCAAGGCCGCCGCGGCGCTGCACGGGCTCGGCGTGGGCCACGGCGACCGGATCATGGCGCTGCTCCAGAACTCCGTTGAGTTCGCCGTGACCTTCTGCGGCGCGTCTTTCCTCGGCACGCTCAGCACGGCGGCGAACCCGTTCTACACGCCGCAGGAGATCCACAAGCAGTTCGTCGCTTCCGGCGCAAAGCTGATCGTCACCCAGTCCGCCTACGTCGACAAGCTCCGGCACTAGAGCTTCCCGAGAATCGGCGAGGATCTCACCGTGATCACCATCGATGACGAGGCGAGCACCCCGGACGGCTGCATCCCGTTCTGGGGAATCGTGGTGTCCGCCGACGAGGGTGTCGTCCCGGAGGAGGTGTCCATCTCGCCGGACGACGCCGTGGCGCTGCCCTACTCGTCGGGGACCACACGGCTGCCCAAGGGCGTGGTGCTGACACACCGGAGCCTGGTGTCGAGCCTGGCGCAGCAGGTGGACGGGGAGAACCCGAACCTGCACATGCGGGCCGGGGACGTGGTGATGTGCGTGCTGCCTCTGTTCCACATCTTCTCGCTCAACTCGGTGCTACTGTGCGGCGTCCGCGCGGGGGCGGCGGTGATGCTGATGCCCAAGTTCGAGATGGGGGCCATGCTGGAGGGCATCGAGCGGTGGCGGCCGTGGTGCCGCCGTTGGTGTTGGCGCTGGCCAAGAACCCCGTGGTGGAGAAGCACGACCTGAGCTCAATCCGGATCGTCCTCTCCGGCGCCGCGCCTCTCGGCAAGGAGCTCGAGGACGCGCTCCGTGGCCGCCTGCCGCAGGCCATCTTCTGCCCTACGTGCAAGGCGGGTTATTCTGATTGTGGCCACTGGCCAGCCCACCAGCCACTGCATCACAGAGTCGTGCATCAGTGAAGATCAAAGCTGACTGCCTAAATAGCATGATGCAATTAGCTGTTTCGTTTCTTACGCGCACGACCAATCACTTGCACTGCATAAGTGTATATACTACGTAATTGACAAATCATGCATTTCAATGCTTCCAGCCTGGTGATTTTAGTCATGGCATGCATGTGTTCTACTATGTTTGGTTGACCAGATAAGAAATAACAAATTCGATTTTTTTTCTGATTTTTTTCTTCTACAAAATTCCATTAGCATTATGGGAACCGAAATTAATAGAAGGATTTCGCTGAATAAAAAAAAAAATCAATTTCAGCCCTAATTCTTGGATCTGATTTTTGTAATTCCCTCCATTTTCACGTACAAAGCTTATTGCAAATTGAAGAACTCGGTTTGATCAGTCACATTTTGTCAAATACATGTCCATGTACAGGTATATACTCACATGAAAAGTGTAGTCACAAAATCCAATTGATATCAATTGGAAAGAAGAAAATAAGTATTGTGCAGATCCGTAGCAACGCACGGGCACGTTTCCTAGTATTATATAGTAGAGATATCAAAGACATGCCGTTTCGCGAGCGCTGAGATGAACAGTGTTCAACAGTACCCGCCGCGATCCGCGCCGTCCGTTGTCGATCCTACGGTCCGTGTGGCAGTTTTGCATAAAAGCCCTTGCGTTCTCCGAAATTTATAAATAAGTCCTACTATATACAAAACCGGACCGTGCCCCTGTTACCTAATTCCCCTCATTTTCCCCACCCGCGCTAGGGTTAGCCACCGCCAGCAGCTCCACTGACCTCCTCCGCGCCACCCTCGACGGTGCCATCAGCCGTCCGCTCCTCTCGCCCACCTCTTGCTCCCCCTCCGTCGCGTGTTGCGTCCTCTCATCCCTCCAGCCTCGCCTCCGCGTCCTCCCCCAAAACTCCAGGCTCCCTCAACCTAGGGTTTTCGGCTGACGCGGCGCTAATGGCGGACGCACACGGTGGCTGGTCATGGGACGTCCCCTCCTTCCAGCCGCCGCGGCCGGCTGCCGCTCCCTCGTTGCCGCTAGCGCCGTCCACCGCCATGGCGGGTCGCTCCTCCGAGGGGCTTCCTCGCGTGCTGGGCTTCTGCCCGTCGAAGACCGCCTCAACCAGCTCGCCGACAGCATCCAGGTGGGGGCCAGGTTCACGCTGTACTTCTGGTTTTACTGGTGTGGAGGGCTAGCAGCTTGGTCGCTTATGGCATCCGGTGAGCACGAGAAGGTTGCATTCCTGTCCATGGCACGAGGGACAAGCAGAAGATTGGATTCAGGTTCGTGCTCCTGCCTTCACATCTCGCTCTCCATCTCTCTCAATATGTATGTTCGTTGATACAGAGCATGATCATGTCCACTTGCCATGAAGTGAGGTAGTGCTCACAATGTGTTTGTTGATATGCTTCTGAGAACCGTACTATTTAGTTTGACATTTTTGTACAGTTTCATGTTTTAGATCGGATGAATTCGTGCATGTTACAAGACATATCAACTAGAAGATGCAAGAACATGCATGTTTCTTGTGTCTCTTGCTTTCCTTTTCTATTTTATGATCCTCTGAATTTTTCAATTGCTTATATAATCTGCCTCTCCTGTTAAATTCTTGTGTGGCTATCAATACTATGATTCTTTTATTCCTCATTTTTATTAGGATTCACCTATTTCGTCTTTGTAGGTTCGCATGTGTTCTGCTGAATTAGTTCATCTTGGTCATTCTTCGGCCTCTGCTTCTTTGTCTTAATGAATTAATATTGTGTGAGTTATTCTCTAGGTCTGACCGCAGATCCAAAGGAAGAATTGAGCTGATGGATTTAATCGTTATTTGGTGCACGACGAATGCTATAACATAGAGGAAACATGTGTGTTTGCTGGTGGTCTTGATTTCTCCTATCTTTTATTGTATTACACTACATTATTTGTTTAATACGTAAATATTTCAAATGTTACAATAACTTCGACTGTATTTGGTGATATAACATCCATCGTTTGCAAAGCAGGTAGTTAGTGACCTCCTACTCTATCATATCTTTGCTGGTTTAGGTTGATGATTTTGTGGAGGTATGATCAATTTTCAGAAGTGACAGTCTCTAGATCACTAGCATATATTCTCAAGTTAATACAGTTCCTTATAAATAATTGCATACTACGATGTCAAATCTTTTTCTTTACACCACCATCAATTGTTAGTTAATTTGCAGCCGTAGGCATAACACTTTCTGAGCATTCTTGATCCTTTTTTTGGACATCTCTGAGTTTGTGGATGAGTGGGTTGGCTTCCTTCTCGAAACTGAACTATGTACCCTATAGTTTTTATCGTATACAGAGAGTAGGGGAATCATGAAGAGTTTACATGATGTCTTGTGCAACTATCTATGAAATGCCTCTATGGCAAGGCTAAAGCATGTAACTTTCTGGTTATAAAATAGGGGATTATACTTCTCACTAGTACAGAACGACACATCGGATACCTCTCTATGGAAACGGCATGAGTTAGGCGACAGAGAATCGCGATTTTAGCGTTGCGGACGAGGCTTGGCCGAGGCTGGTCCGTCAACATTGGTTACGGAGAATTTTATATCTCCGTTACCAAAAGTATTGGCAACAGTCATAAATTTGTCTCCGTTTCCAATATGTATCTCTATGGCTACGGTTGTTTATGTATATCCATTTGCGATGTGCTTGGGAAATTGCAGTTGTAATCTGGAAGCGCGCCTGCTCAATGCGGCTTAATTCACGAGGGATTGGAACCGACTGATCGACGCAAATAAAATGTGACTGGAACCGCGTGAAGCTGATACGTCTCCAACATATCTATAATTTTTATGTTCCATGCTTGTTTTATACCAATTGCTACATGTTTTGTATCTACTTTATGACACTTTTATACATTTTTTGGGACTAACCTATTAACAAGATGCCGAAGTGCCAGTTCCTGTTTTCTGCTGTTTTTGTATTCCAGAAAAGCTAGTCTGGAAATATTCTCGGAATTGGACGAAATTTTACGGACATCCCTATTTTTCCATAAGACACCAGATGGAGCAAAGAAGCAACGGAGGGGAGCCACAGGGGCCCCACACGCCACTAGGGCGCGGCAGGCCCCTTGGCCGCGCCCTGGTATGGTGTGGGCCCCTCGGGGCTCGTCAGCCGCCGCCCTTTCGCCTACTTATTCCCCCCGAGAAAATAACCCTAAGTGCCCGAGCCATTATCCACGAAAAGTTCCAGAGACGTCGCCGCCGTCAACCCTAGCTCGGGAGGGTTCAGAACCTCTTCCCGGCACCCTGCCGGAGAGGGGAATCGTCACCGGAGGCTTCTACATCGCCATGCCTGCCTCCGGAGTGATGCGTGAGTAGTTCATCCTTGGACTACGGGTCCATAGAAGTAGCTAGATGGTTGTCTCTCCTATTTGTGCCATCATGTTTAGATCTTGTGAGCTGCCCTACATGATCAAGATCATATTATTGTAATGCTACATGTTGTGTTTGCTGGGATCCGATGAATATTGAATATTATGTCAAGTTGATTATCAATCTATGCCCTATGTTATTTATGATCTTGCATGCTCTCCGTTGCTAGTAGATGCTTTGGCCAAGTAGATGCTTGTGACTCCAAGAGGGAGTATTTATGCTAGATAGTGGGTTCATGCCTCCGTTGAATCTGGGACAGTGACAGAAAGTTCTAAGGTTGTGGATGTGCTGTTGCCACTAGGGATAACCCAACGATGCTATGTCCACGGGCATATGTGTTTGTTTATACGCGCTTTACTTAATGCGATTATCCGTTGCTTGCAACTTAATACCAACGGGGAACTCGGATGACAACCCGGCGGTGGATTATTAGTCATAGACGTGTTGGATAACGGTCTATGTATCATGTCGTAATGCCCAATTAAATATCATAGTAATCATCATGTCATGTATTTGCATTGTCATGCGCTCACTATTTGTCAATTGCCCAGCTGTAATTTGTTTACCTAACATGTTAGTTATCTTTATGGAGAGACACCACTAGTGAACTGTGGACCCCGATCCATTCTTTTACATTGATTAAACAACCACAAACTGCCAACTGTTCCTTTTTCATTCGCTGTAATTTAATACTCATTTTCCACACGAGACGTTTAATCCTTTGTTTTCAGCAAGCCGGTGAGATTGACAACCTCACTATTTCGTTGGGGCAAAGTATTGTGATTGTGTTGTGTGTAGGTCCACGTCAGCGCCGGAATCCCTGGTGTTGCGCCGCATCATATTTCGCCGCTAAAAACCTTCACAAGAATTGTTGCTACTACTGGTTCGATAAACCTTGGTTTCATACTGAGGAAAACTTGCTGCTAGGCTACATCAAACCTTCCTCTTGGGGTCTCCCGACGAGTGTGAGATTAATCTCCACACAAGCATCAAGTCTTTTCTGGCGCCGTTGCCGGGAGTCAGCAGTCTTCTGCAAGGGGAGTTTCACACTTCCAATCTCTTTACTTTGTTTTTGTCTTGCTTAGTTTATTTTATTTTATCTTGTTTGCTTTCAATTATCAAAAACACAAAAAAATTAGTTACTTGTATTTAGTTTATTTTCAGTTTTGTTTCTTGTTAGTTATAATGTCTAGCTCTTTACTTGTTATCAATGGTTACTTTCCTTGAAACTAGTCCTATGGCTGAAAACAACATGAGAGAGCTTTATGAAATTTATCTTGAGTTGGGACATGAAGTGTTTGAAGAGAAAATTAAAAAGCCTATGAAACTTTATTTGCATAACAATCATGATAGTAGCAATGTTATTACCATACATTTTTGAACACCATTATTGCTAATGCCATGGAAAGCTCTAAGCTTGGGGAAGCTGGTTTTGATAAAAATGATATTTTCAGTTCCCCAAGCTTGAAGGAGGAAGAATGCTATATTGTTGAATGTCATGATTCTATTGAAATATCCCCTTTTGATAAATTTGAAGTAACAACACCTTGACTCAAGAAAAGGAAATTGCAGAAAGTAAAAATGTGCTCCCTAATGTTATTATGATAATTCTCTTGATGATGGTCCTATATTGCCTGATGATATTAATTTTGCTACTATTGTCAAAAGTGAGTTTAATGACCCACTATTTTTGAGCTTAATAAAATTATGTGCTTATAGATTATGAAAAGCATGCTTATTGTGATAATTACATTGTTGAGTTATTCATGATGCTACTGAAAATTATTTTGAAGAGGAAAATATGGTTATAGAAATCTTCATGTTATTAAATTTCTCTCTTTATGATGAAAGTTTTGAGCTTTCTCTTGTGTTGCTTCTATATGATTTTTGCTTTAAGACCTAATGGTCCGTTGAAAGTCTTGAAGTTGCACTTGTTTTGCCTTCCTATGCTAGTCACTTTGTGCTAATTGACTTGTTTTCTTATAAGACTCCTATGCATAGGAAGAGTGTTAGATTTAAACATGTTTTATATATGCTCCTTGATGCTCTCTTTTATGTTTCAACTCTCATCTTTATGTGAGCATCATAAAAATCACTATGCCTAGCTAAAAGGCATTAAAGAAAGCGCTTTTGGGAGGCAACCCATTATCTTTTATTTTCAGTATTAGTCAAGGAGATGTTTACTTCTGTAGCAACTCCTTTGTATCTTTATTTTCTCGCATTGTTGTGCCAAGAGTAGCCTCTAGTGTTAAGGTTTTGCTTAATTTTGATTGCTGCGCAGAAACAGATTTTTGCTGTCCACTGTACGAAAATCCTAAATTCACCAGATTGTTGAAAAAATCTGAAATTTTTTGTGCGTAATCTTTATGAATGTCTGAATCTTTCATTAGTTCAAAGTTTTTTGATCTGAGCATCGTAAGTGCCTCGAAAAAATTCGTCTTTGCGGACTGTTCTGTTTTAGACAGATTATGCCTTTTTATTTTGCATTCTCTCTTTTACTAGTGTTGAGTGAATTCTTTTTTGGGTGGAAGAGCTTCACATAACATCAGTGGCTGTAGCTAATGTTTAAAGTAACGAGTCATATTGCGTCTTTACAGAACATGTGAGTTTTTGATTGTGCACTAACCCTCTAATGAGATTTGCTTTGAGTTTGGTGTGACGGAAGTTTTCAAGGGTCAAGAGAGAAGGGTGATGATAGGATCAAGAAGAGTGAAGAGCTTAAGCTTGGGGAGGCTCCCATGGATCTCCCCAACATATTTCAAGAAGACTCAAGCGTCTAAGCTTGGGGATGCCCAAGGCATCCCCTTCTTCATCGCCAAATTATCAGGTCATCTCTAGTGAAACTATATTTTAATTTTTCACATCATATGTGCTTTTCTTGGAGCGTCTGTGTGCTTTTATTTTCAGTATTGTCTTTTATTTTCAATAAAGCTTGACTGGACCCTAGCATTTTTGATTGGGAGAGAGACACGCTCCGCTTTTTCATGAGAATACTCCTATTCTTCACTTATACTTGTTGAGTATTCATATCTAGCGTTGTTCAGCTTTTAGCTCTTGTTTTCATGTATCTCTTTTCAGAGCTATTAGCTTTCTTTTGTAGAAAGTACTCTCTTGCTTCACTTATATTTGTTTGGAGAGTTGATTAAATAAATTGATTGGTGTTTGGTTGGTTCCTAAAATGTTGCATGTGGTAATTGGTATAAGGAAAAACTTGCTTAATCTTGTAGATCACTATTATGGATAACTTGATGCTTGTCAATCGTTTTGAGTTAACAAGTAGATCATGATTAAATTTGTGCATCACATGAGTTAAGCCTATTAGTGAAGAACTACCGTAAAGCTTGTTGAAAATTTGGTTTGCATCGGTGGTATTTCTAAGTCTAGATATTTTCTGATAAACGGGTTCGGTTAACAAGGAAGACGGTATGAAGTCTTATAACGTTTGCAATATGTTTGTCATATAAAACTTGGTGTACGGGTTGATATTCTTGTTTGCTTACATAACCTTGCTAGCCTAAACTCTGTACTGAGAGGGAATGTTTCTCGTGCATCCAAATCCTTGAGCCAAAATCCATGCCATTTGTGTCCATCATGTTTCAGCCGCCGCCCTTTCGCCTACTTATTCTCCCCAAGAAAATAACCCTAAGTGTCCGAGCCATTATCCACGAAAAGTTCCAGAGACGTCGCCGCCGTCAACCCTAGCTCGGGAGGGTTCAGAACCTCTTCCCGGCACCCTGCCGGAGAGGGGAATCGTCACCGGAGGCTTCTACATCGCCATGCCTACCTCCGGAGTGATGCGTGACTAGTTCATCCTTGGACTACGGGTCCATAGCAGTAGCTAGATGGTTGTCTCTCCTATTTGTGCCATCATGTTTAAATCTTGTGAGCTGCCCTACATGATCAAGATCATATTATTGTAATGCTACATGTTGTGTTTGCTGGGATCCGATGAATATTGAATATTATGTCAAGTTGATTATCAATCTATACCCTATGTTATTTATGATCTTGCATGCTCTCCGTTGCTAGTAGATTCTTTGGCCAAGTAGATGCTTGTGACTCCAAGAGGGAGTATTTATGTTAGATAGTGGGTTCATGCCTCCGTTGAATCTGGGACAGTGACAGAAAGTTCTAAGGTTGTGGATGTGTTGTTGCCACTAGGGATAACCCAACGATGCTATGTCCACGGGCATATGTGTTTTTTTACATTACGCGCTTTACTTAATGCGATTATCTGTTGCTTGCAACTTAATACCAACGGGGAACTCGGATGACAACCCGGCGGTGGATTATTAGTCATAGACGCTGTTGGATAACGGTCTATGTATCATGTCGTAATGCCCAATTAAATATCATAGTAATCATCATGTCATGTATTTGCATTGTCATGCGCTCACTATTTGTCAATTGCCCAGCTATAATTTGTTTACCCAACATGTTAGTTATCTTTATGGAGAGACACCACTAGTGAACTGTGGACCCCGGTCCATTCTTTTACATTGATTAAACAACCACAAACAGCCAACTATTCCTTTTTATTCGCTGCAATTTAATACTCATTTTCCACACGAGACGTTTAATCCTTTGTTTTCAGCAAGCCGGTGAGATTGACAACCTCACTGTTTCGTTGGGGCAAAGTATTGTGATTGTGTTGTGTGCAGGTCCATGTCAGCGCCGGAATCCCTGGTGTTGCGCCGCATCATATTTCGCCGCTAACAACCTTCAGAAGAATTGTTGCTCCTACTGGTTCGATAAACCTTGGTTTCATACTGAGAGAAAACTTGCTGCTAGGCTACATCAAACCTTCCTCTTGGGGTCTCCCGACGAGTGTGAGATTAACCTCCACACAAGCATCAGAAGCCAGGCAGGTCCCGCATTCTCCCCTTCGTTCTCTCCCACATTATCTACCACACTAGCACAACCGCCATGGAGGAACCCTGGTGGCAGAATGAGGAAGTCCCGAGCGACGACGCGAGCGCGGAAGACCGCGGTGAAGTTCCATGGTGGGATCAAGACGGGCCGCCGGACTCGGACCCCGACGACTCGGACCCGCCATCTTCACGCTCTAAAGAAGACGACTCCGACGACTCGGACCCGCCGTCTTCACGCGAAGGATAAGACGACTCCAAAGAGGACGAGTCGCCGGAGGAAGAGGAGCCGGAGGACCCGCTGGAGCCGTATTATTCTAGCCAGGAAGAATACGATGACGACGACGACAACGAGGAGGCGTCGGAGGAGGCGCCGGAGGAGGAGGCATCGGAGGAGGCGCCGGAGGAGGACGCGCCGGAGGAGGATGCGCCGGAGAAGGAGGATCACGCTCCGGAGAAGGAGGCGCGAGAGGAGGATTCGCCGGAGAAGGACGCACGGCCGGAGAAGGAGGAGCACGAGCCGGAGGAGGAGGAGGAGCACGCGCCTGAGGAAAAGGCAACCGGCAAGAAGCGACGCCGCGCCGCGGATGACAATGGCGCGGAGGCAGGGCGTAAGCAGAACAAGTAGAGTAGATAGTTAGTTCAATTACTCTATCGATCCTTTGTAAGTAGCCCCAGTGTGTCAGTGAAGAAATTAGAGGAAACGGTTGTTTATCGCCTCCGTTTGCGATGTTATATGCTATAAATGTGCCACTGCAGCAACCCTAACGCTCTCGCTCTCACTCTCACTCTCACTCCACAGTCATAGTGTGGCGGCGGCTCCAGACCTAACCCTTATCTCGCAGATCTGAGCGGCGCGTCCGGCCGGCATCGCCGCCGTGCATCTTCCCCCAGCGGCGCGTCGTGAGCCGCCGCGCATCCCCCCAGCGGCTCGTCGGCGAGCCGCCGCGCATCTTCCCCGAGTATGTCGCCGACGCGGATCTACTGGTCTATTGCCGTGCATCTTCCCCGAGTATGTAGCCGAATAGATCTTACATTTTGTTTAAAGTAGCACAGAAAACTTGTCTAGTATTTGAAGTCTAGTATTGTGTTCTGTCTAGTGCCGATGATGAATACACCCCTCGACACTAGATCTTACATTTTATTTAAAGTAGCATCTACCGATCTAGTATTGTAGTACTGTCTAGTATTGTAGTATTGTGTTCTGTCTAGTATTGTAGTACTGTCGATGATGAATACACCCCTCAACACTAGATTTTACATTTTTTTTAAAGTAGCATATAAAACTTGTCTAGTATTTGAAGTCTAGTATTGTGTTGTGTTTGTTTTTAGTACTGCCGATGATGAATACATTACCTTCAACTTGTCTAGTATTTGAAGTCTAGTATTGTGTTGTGTTTGTTTTTAGTATTTGAAGTCTAATAGATTAATTTCAACCCTTTGTCAATGTGCTAATCCTCGTTATGGTTTTGTGTAGCTAGTGTATGAAGTAATAGTATATTTCGGCGACAATGCATAAAAATGGTGAGGCAATTGAAGGTAACATCACCTTCAAGTTCTGCCTCCAAATCGTTTCGATCGGACAGCAAGCACACAGATATAGGCGCTTAAGGTGTAAACTGTTTTCATCTTAAATTGTATTTATGTCATGTAGCATCATATTTGGCTCTTTTCTAACTAGACATCCATGTATTTTATATGCAGAAGCGCCATGCAGATCCAAACAAGTTTTAAAAGAGCTAAATACAAAGTGAGATCATATCCGTGAACCGTCGCTGTTGTGACGTTTCACTGCACTGTTCAAAACATTTTTTTAATTAAGAGTGTCTTGGACAGTGTGGCCGAAATGTCACAACGGTGACGTTATTATATTTCGGCGACACCGTCCAAGATGGAGCAAGCCTCGCTACGAAGAATTTGGCAAGATTAATTTGCTAAGGAGGCTTGCGAGCTCGGTGTGGTTTCTTGTTTTTAGTTTCTCCATCTATTTTGTGTATGTGTGTAGCAATTTGGCTGCAGATGTGATTTGGAGAAGCATGAAACCGCTACTCGAGTCTTTTGCTAGATCGAATTCCGTTTTCGACGCTTCAGAACTGAGGAAGAAGGTGGAGCTGGAGAAGAGTGGAGTGTCATAAAAGTTAAGTTTAGGGAGGCATGAGAATGATAGATTAGCGAGGCATGTGTAACTCATCTTTTGATGCTATGTAATGATGACAATTCTTATATACGTTATGAATGGATTTGGTAGCAACTTTGTGCTTCTGCTGTGAGATTTTGAATGTAATTTGGCAACCGAATTGCTCCTGTAGGCTTCTGAAAGAACCTCAATGCAAACGAGTAAAATAGAATCTCCGTTACTGATGCACCTATACATCGGAAACGGAGATGGGTCCGCAATCGTAGCCAACTTATGCCTCATCGGTGACGGTTTTTTGCCTCCGTTACCGATGAAGGCCTTCACATCAGTGACAGGGTCGGGGACACGGACCCTTTCTCCGTTGCCGAAGGGGTTTTTGGCCCGTTTCCGATGTGTCGTTCTGTACTAGTGTCTCTGACAATTTAACAAAATGGTGCTATATGGTATGCAGTATGTCTGATATTTTCCATTTTATGATAGAGTAACATGTAAGCTATTTAGTTCGTTTTGTGGCTGTACTTGAATAATTGGAATGGTTTTCCTAGAAATAGTTTGTCCTTTCCTTAAAATATTCTATGACAAAGCTGGGTAAATATAGTAATATTCAACATGTTGTTTTGCCCATTGATTTTAAGTCTTTCTTTCAGTGTCCTTACTCTTGATTTGATAATGCAGAAAAACATATCCATCTTCACGAGTGGTGCTGGTAGAATTTTTGGCGTGAAGTTTTTCTATGTTGGAGCAGCCAACTCTCAGTGACTGTTTTCTCTCTCTTTTTTTGTATGACGCGGCTGCATAATTGCACATGGTCTTTGCATATTTAGTGTCAAAGGGCTCATTTTTTAAGTTAAATAATTTACACGTTTGTCAGACCTCACTCTGGTGGCTAGCAAATGAATGCAAGCAATGCTTGGCAGTTTCATTTGGTACCAAGAGTTGTTTGCCTATCAATAGCTGGCAGCAGGTTTTTGGTCCTTTACCAATTGCCCACGATCTTGAGCAGTTGCCATTGGTGATGCCTTGGACTTGGCTACTACGACCAGTGTATATTGACTGTTTCTATTGTAATGTTTTATACCCTGTTAAGTTTTGTTTGTCATAGCATAACTCCACACCTGAAAGAACATTACTAATTTATTGTACATGTAGATTGATATATTTTTTCTCAAACAACATATGAGTATATGACTGTGTTAAATCGTAGAGCTTCCTTTTTGGTATACAGAAGTATTCAGTAAGATGAGATATCACTCCCTAAAGCCAAGCCTATTGACATTTGTTTCACTCCTCCCTAAAGCTAAGGAGGCTTGCGAGCTCGGTGTGGTTTCTTGTTTTTAGTTTCTCCATCTATTTTGTGTATGTGTGTAGCAATTTGGCTGCAGATGTGATTTGGAGAAGCATGAAACCGCTACTCGAGTCTTTTGCTAGATCGAATTCCGTTTTCGACGCTTCAGAACTGAGGAAGAAGGTGGAGCTGGAGAAGAGTGGAGTGTCATAAAAGTTAAGTTTAGGGAGGCATGAGAATGATAGATTAGCGAGGCATGTGTAACTCATCTTTTGATGCTATGTAATGATGACAATTCTTATATACGTTATGAATGGATTTGGTAGCAACTTTGTGCTTCTGCTGTGAGATTTTGAATGTAATTTGGCAACCGAATTGCTCCTGTAGGCTTCTGAAAGAACCTCAATGCAAACGAGTAAAATAGAATCTCCGTTACTGATGCACCTATACATCGGAAACGGAGATGGGTCCGCAATCGTAGCCAACTTATGCCTCATCGGTGACGGTTTTTTGCCTCCGTTACCGATGAAGGCCTTCACATCAGTGACAGGGTCGGGGACACGGACCCTTTCTCCGTTGCCGAAGGGGTTTTTGGCCCGTTTCCGATGTGTCGTTCTGTACTAGTGTCTCTGACAATTTAACAAAATGGTGCTATATGGTATGCAGTATGTCTGATATTTTCCATTTTATGATAGAGTAACATGTAAGCTATTTAGTTCGTTTTGTGGCTGTACTTGAATAATTGGAATGGTTTTCCTAGAAATAGTTTGTCCTTTCCTTAAAATATTCTATGACAAAGCTGGGTAAATATAGTAATATTCAACATGTTGTTTTGCCCATTGATTTTAAGTCTTTCTTTCAGTGTCCTTACTCTTGATTTGATAATGCAGAAAAACATATCCATCTTCACGAGTGGTGCTGGTAGAATTTTTGGCGTGAAGTTTTTCTATGTTGGAGCAGCCAACTCTCAGTGACTGTTTTCTCTCTCTTTTTTTGTATGACGCGGCTGCATAATTGCACATGGTCTTTGCATATTTAGTGTCAAAGGGCTCATTTTTTAAGTTAAATAATTTACACGTTTGTCAGACCTCACTCTGGTGGCTAGCAAATGAATGCAAGCAATGCTTGGCAGTTTCATTTGGTACCAAGAGTTGTTTGCCTATCAATAGCTGGCAGCAGGTTTTTGGTCCTTTACCAATTGCCCACGATCTTGAGCAGTTGCCATTGGTGATGCCTTGGACTTGGCTACTACGACCAGTGTATATTGACTGTTTCTATTGTAATGTTTTATACCCTGTTAAGTTTTGTTTGTCATAGCATAACTCCACACCTGAAAGAACATTACTAATTTATTGTACATGTAGATTGATATATTTTTTCTCAAACAACATATGAGTATATGACTGTGTTAAATCGTAGAGCTTCCTTTTTGGTATACAGAAAGTACATGGCTGCTGTATTTTTTTTCCTGAAACATCACTATTGGAGGAGTTTTGAAATAGAAATCTGGTTTTGCAGGAAAAGTACATTATTGAAATTAAAGATTTCGTACAGAGATATGCCGGTATGTGGTGGAAATGATGAAATACTTCGTAAATAGGTATATATTTCAGACATAGATTCCAAATTGTCTTTTGGCTGATGTGCGCCCTTCAAATTAATTTGCACTGATAAATCGAAAGACAAATACATCAGCTAGAGTATTTTTTTTTACCCGACTACTTATATGTTCCTATTTGTTGTAATGTGTTTCACTGTAGGTTTAGGGTGGACCTTGGAACTAACAAGCTGTAGTATATGTTTATATCGTGTTCACGTGCATTTGCTTAGGACAGTAAGAAAACCGTATGTGTTTTCATAGTTTGAAGGAATGCCATATGTGTCGTTATGCTTTTGATTCTAATCTTTTGATTTGTTTTGAAGACTACTAAAAACTCCTCTATCCGGGTCCTCAAATCATGTTGTAGTTTCGAAATTTGTGTTTATGCTCTTGCCCACCAATAATAATTTCAATGACCTATAATATTTCTGAAATTGCAGCAATTAGTTACACTCAGCTTTGGTATTTTTAAAGAAGCATGTTTTACCAAATGAGATTAAAGAAGTTCATAATTAAGTAAATATTACATTTAGGATATCATCTATATCAGGCAAATATAGTGCAAAAGAAGTGAACACTTTTCATCAACTACGAACTATAGTACTTCACAAATTTGAAAGGAGCGGTACAGGGGGTTTCCAAAAGGTATGTCTGCGCATTGATGCTTATGTCTCCTGATGAAGTTGGCTTTTTAAAACTTCCTTATGATTGGTTATTTACTGACGTGAAACTTAAGTTCATGATGGAGTTGTGTTAACCCCAAGGACTAAATGGAACATCTGTGCCAGTGTTTTATCTATATGTGACCTATCCTATTAGAACTTGGCAAACTGATCTAACTGAAATCAAGGGCGTAACGTGTTGTGTCCTGTGAATTAATTTTAAGAAAAGAAAACACCTGCTGATTCTGGCTTGGTTTGTTGGGTGCTTGATTTCTTTATCTGGTTTTTTTCCCATTCAGATTATCAACTTCAAAATTGTAAATGGAAAATATCCCCTGGCACGCTGATGCAGAAGAATTATATGAGGTGTTGGGATCAAAAGGTGATGGCCTATATAAATGCATTCATGTTGTGTTCTACTTGCAAAGGTGGACAAGATTAATAGCAATGGCAAATGGCATACCAGGATAGATTATGGCTGATTCAACAAACCGGTGAGCTTTATTCAACAATAATTAATTCTGGTTCTGTGCATTTGGTTGGTAAAGAATTTAATATTCATTATGCATCATCTGAAATGGCATTGAGGAAAATCAAACAACTTAAGGGTCTGAGAGAGCAGATTAACGACCTGAGGGTACAATTTTTTCGTATTCCCCAAAACCTTATATAGTTTCTGAAAATATAAATGTTAAGATTTAGTACAATATTAAACAATGATGTATATCAACTTATACGTGACCCTGAATGTCTTCTTACTTTAACAAACTTGAAAAGTGACCTTCATTTTGTGATGTAACGAAATATATAATGTTACCCTTTGTGTGATATGATTAAGTTTATATTACTGATCACATTGTACTAATCCGTTAATGCATTGCAAGAACTCTGTTAATCAGCTCGCACCGGTCAAGAAATTTCGCCTAAGCACTTCTTCATTCTCATTAGGGTGAAAAAAGGTATGGTTAAGCCTCTGAAATTTCCACCAAAAGAATAGTTGAGATTTGCTATGCTAACTGCTTGTGACGTTCACAGGTGCTGTGTAGCATTTTCACTGACCACTCTGCATCAGTTCTCAATTTCGGGTAAGGAGGTAGATGCAAAATGATATAGATAAGTACCAGACGTGAAGCAAAATGCTGATCAAAGATGGAAGTACAAGAAGGAACAAAGGGGAACAATGTTGACCCCGCGCTACCCAGGGATTGCAGCCATGTCTGCCGACTTTTTATCAATTTGGTATTTTTTGACTTTATTTCTTTAGAGATGGTATTTTTGATGTGAGGCAATTTTTGGTTCGGCTAAAATGATTATGTAATCCTATATGTATCTTGCTACGCATCGCATTTAGTTTTCACTGCAAATCATGTCGGCTATACAGATAAATGTATTGTACAAATCAAAACTGCCACTTGCCACATCTCTTTGCAAAATATATTATGCAGCTAAAACAAAGAAACAGACCATTAACAAAAAAATTATCGCCGCGCCTAATTCAACTAGTAAAGAAAATGAGAAAACGGTAATCACGACTCACAGAACACCGGAACAAACTAAGTTGGTTCACTCTATCATGTGCGTCAGCACATGCTACCTCAATGCAAATAAAAACACATTCAAACAAGCAGGGGAGTCAATGCAAATAAAAACACATTCAAACAAGCAGGGGAGGAATACTAAAACAATCAAATCATTTTGAGCGGTGGCGCTGCTTCTATAAATTGAAAGAAAATTAATCTCAATAACAAATATAGGAAAAATCCTCCGTCTTACAGTTTGGAATTTTGATTACAAACTTACGAACCCGTAATAAGCCCTACTTGGGTCCACCCCCATCAAATCATCCAGGCTGGCAAGAACGGAACCCAATCGGCCAATCCAACTAATCAGAACCATAATAATCGGTTAACTGCACAGACAATTTTGATGCACCGAGTTGCCTCCAATCAGTATCCATGGCCGCCCCCACACGAGGTACATAATCTTTACATCACCAATTCAGCAGGCATATATATCATATAATTGAGAGAGTAGGGTCCCGGGAACCGACCAGCTGGTGACAAGCGTCTTCTTCAATGCTGAAAAGATTGTATGGCCTGCCTGTGTATAAGGAGCAGGAGCACATCTGTTTTCTCCGGCTTAAGCAACATCATCCATGCCTAATATAAGACCTGAAGATAAGGAGAAAGGATCAGTGCCAGTCCTACCACTGATGCATTAACAAAGAGGCAGGCAATGTGGGCATTGCTGTTTCATTCTTTCCTTGGCCTAGCACTCTAAACTAGCATCTGTACATCAAATATTTTGCACACCAAATTTCTATGGAACCTCAACACCTAAACCTGATGGCCAAGGCAGGAAAAATAAAAGTGACTTGTACACCAAAAGTAGTTTACAGAAACTACAGACAAGCTACCAGGGAGTTTGACAAAAATCTATATGCAACTATATCTAGGGCAGAGGCAACTAAAAGCGCTAGCAGCACCATAAATAGGTCAAGAAACCAAAAATGTAAACACAAGACCCCTAACAAAAGAAAAAGGTCAGATAAGCAATAAGACTGGACCAAATACCAACAATACAAAAATAGGAATAGCAAAAACTGTTTCCCATCCCTATGGTGCTTAGAGGGAAAAAGAAAACTGAGGAGGCAAAGACACAATTAACCTTAGAAATACTGGTCATGTTCAACAGTATTGCCACTAAAATAGGAGCCAGAGTTCAATTTTGGACAAAAAGAACTGAGGTCATGCAAAACAAGGTATGCACGCAAGCTTGCATTTATGAATTAAATTGACCAGACTAGGACAACAGATGGTCAGAAATGGAAAGTTGAAACCAAGAATATCATGGATATATCATGTGCTGGTCTATCCTAAGATTTGCAAAGCAGACTACGAAAATTTATGGGAGGAAGCCCAACCAAGTAAACGCCTACCATGATTGTACTAACCAATTAGACATAACCAAAGCATCTTCATCGTCATTAGCTTTGTATAACTTATAATTGCAATATAGACAATGAACCTGGCTATCTTCAGCAGTTAAAAGAGTAACCTGGACAACATGAACCTAGATTTCACTGAGGGGCTTTTGCCTCACAGTTCAGGATAAAAAAAAAACATGAACCTAACTTTTCACAGAAAAAAGGCCTACCAGGACGGACAACAATACAAACAGCCACAGGGAAACAGTCCTTATTACTGATTAAGATGGCATATAGAAACACTACAGATGCATGAAACTACAGTTGCTGCTAGAAAAACCACTCTAGATTTATATCCCTTCTCACAGCTGAAATGTGAACCAACGCTGATTGTATGGGTAGGAGACTAAAAACGTTAGTGCAAAAAATGAACTGAAGTACCCACAGAGTTACACTCATATAGTAAAAGAAAAAAACTAATGATGGTTAAAAATACCAGAAAACAATAATTAACCTTCACTTTGCCAAGGTCTAATTAGTATTTACGTACAAAAAAGCACAATTTAAGCATCTATTCCCTTGAACGATCAGTCCACCGTCAAAATATTTTGGTTGTCTACTTTTATTCAAACAATCTGTTGTAATAACTTCATCACAGAATCGAACAATTTCCATACCCAGTACAAGGAAAACAGGAATGTGGAGAGAAATTCATTATTTCACGCTGGCATATAATTGGCAGCATGACATAATAAACTTAAATTGCAATAGAATGTAACTAGCTTTAGCGGCTCTTTATATAATGCGACAGTCATATCCAATTATGTACATGTATGATGCAGTATGAATGAAAGATGCTAAGCAGCTGAAAGAAATATATAAATATACTAAAAGCTGGAAGTGACACTTGCCTTGCAAGTTGCGGATGACACATCTTAGGACTAAGGATTATAATCCTGGGTGATTTGATTAGGTCTGAACATAACAACTGCCAATATTTCTGTATTCAACTCACATGAATCCTAGTTTGTCAGGCTGGAGGATTAGACTGAAATAAGTTGCCAGTGCCACTGCTTTGCAAACTGCTGTTCATCCAGGCAATGCTGCTAATTTCAGATACCAACGAAGCAAAACTACTGCTCAGAATTGGGGGATGATCTTCAAACTCGTTAAACTCAGGACCCAACAATGAGTTGTTACGAGGTAGCCCCTTAGTTCTGCAGCAACCATGCCCACATTTGTTTGGCACGTCAGCAGCAAAGCGTGTAGTATCAGCAAACTTGGAAACTGCAATTTCTGGCGTGAAAGCTTGAATGGTTGATACAAACTTGGTAGAACTTGACCTTTCCATTTGCATTGATTGAGCAGGTCCAATGGTACTGTATGGTCGAAAAGCACCAACCATAGCAACTGGTCGTGCCAGGTTAGGCCGATCAACAACTTCAGTGCTACAATTGTTATTATCTCTGATTTGAAATGCCCCAGCAGAGCTTTCAGATACCGTTCGCGCAGGAGCTTCCTTTAATTCTGTAACATTCAAGGAACTAGAACCCGACAATGGCCACGGTTCTTCTGAAACCGCCCTGGGCATCTGTGTAATAGGTTGCTCTACAGAAGCACCTCGTGTGCATTGGCTCCCAGTGCAGCCCCGACGCCTCAGAGTGGAGTTCCAGTGGTTCTTGATTGCATTGTCAGTTCGGCCAACCAAATGCTTCGCAATAGCTGCCCACTTGTTACCATGAACTGCATGAGCGTTAATTATAATTCGGTCTTCCTCATCTGCAACCGAAAACACAGATCCCAGCTTCATTAATCAAGTACGAGAGATATGGTACATCCGCATAGTCAATCAAGTGCACAATGTATCATCTCCATAATGCTAACACATAAGTGCTTCGAGCACGCTGCATTGGGCACAAAAATTCTGGATTTTGGTTCGTTCTTTGTACACGACTACATATATCCCACAGGAAACGGGATGCATATAGGATATAGCGGTATATGGATGAGAAGAGAAAGGTACCAGTGAAGGGCTTGCGCTTGAGTTGAGGGTCGAGCTGGTTGCACCAGCGAAGGCGGCAGGACTTGCCGGAGCGCCCGGCGATCCCTTGCGCAATCAGCGTCCAGTTCCGTGCCCCGTGCGACATCACCAGATTGGTTAGCAGCGCATCCTCCTCCGGCGACCAGGGCCCCTTCACTCGCTCATCCGCCGCCGCCGCCGCAGCGCCGTCTGCCCCATCGAATGCACCTGTGATGACCACGTCGTCGTCGTCCCCTGAAGCAGTGGCGGACCCAGGAATTCAAGTTACCCGGGGCGAACAATTCAGGACAAAAAAATTTAAGCATAAATGCAAGTGTACGCAACACAATAAACGAAATGCTAGGCCTTGTAAAATAAGAAATCTTGCAATACCTACAACAGCCCTCAAGCGTTCTTCATATGCAACATGTGATTTCTCAACATGAGTAATGATGGCATACGATACACTTTGCTTTTGATTTCTAAAATCTTCACAATGTTTTCTAGCATTGTTGTGAGTGCTGTTTTGTTTCCCTACATGAAGTTTGAAGTACTATCGTCGTTTTTTCCAGTTCTTAAATCCCTTCTTCGTGAAGACATCATACCCAAAATTTTCACCAATGCTTGGAGACTTGAAAAGAAAACAATAGAAACAAAAGGCCGCATCTTTCTCGACACTATACTCTAACCAATCAAAATCTTTATACCATGATTCTTGAAATGGCCGAAAATCTTTCCCAAATTTTGTGCGAGAGAAATTATGACCAATCAAACGGCACGGACCTTTCGACAAATACGCCCTCCTCATTTCATCTCGAATTTCCAAGGTAGCATACTCTTCAATCTGTCTCCGAATACCAGGATCAGCGACAACATCAGCTAGATTAAATACCGGAGCTTCTGAAATATCCTGGAACATCAAATTGATAACAAAATTGAGTGCTCTCCTTTTATTTTCGGTGTAAAAATCTCAGTTTCCAGAGGTGAAGCAACAGCACAAAGGGGGAAAATACCTGTGCATTCTCATCCGCCCTTCTGCGTTTGGGCGCTGCTCCGGCGTCAATTCCTGCCGCCGCCGGCGTTGTTGCCGCCGCCGCTTCCTCCTCCTCTTCATCTAGCTGCTCCGCAATTAGGTTGGCCTCCTCCCAGAAATCGTCATCTGGATCCATCAGGGATCGTGGGCTGGTGCGGTGGTGCCTGCTAGAGGCCGGCGGCTGGCGCAAACGGGAAGCGAGGCTAGGGATTGGGAATTGGGAGCACATGAGCGTGTGGGGAGGGGATTTTTTCTGGATCGAAACAAGGGCTGCGCCGGGGGAGCCTTTGCGCCGCGCGTTAGCCCCGCTTAGCACTCGCGACGCCTACATGATTTCCGACGTGGGCCGGCCCATGTTTCCCCGAGAGTAAAAAAACCGTCGTGCGCGAGAAAAATGTTTTGTCTGGGCTTCGAACTAGCTACCACGTAGCTCATGCTTGCACGCTGACTACACTAGCCAACAGTACATGCGATGCTTGTGTCGTTTTGGTTCACTAAAGTATTAAATACATTGATTTTTTGACAGATTATTAATATTTCTTTCCTGTTCTGGAACCATTTTTTAAAAATAATAATTTTCAAATTTGGCTCCATTTTAAAATTGGGAACCATTTTAAATTCGGAATCATCGAATGTACCTAGTTTATGCTTCAAAATCGGAACTATTTTTTTTGGTTCGGAACCATTTAAAAAAACGGAACCATTTTTTCGGTTCGGAACCATTTTAAAAAAGGAACCATTTTTTGGTCCGGAACCATTTTCAAAAATCGGAACCATTTTTTCGGTTTGGAATCATTTTAAAAAAGGAACAAATTTTTCGGTTCGGAACCATTTTTGGGTTCGGAACCATTTTCAAAAAGGAATCATTTTCAAAAAATCGGAACGATTTTTACAAATCGGAAACTTTTTTTTCGTTCGAAACCATTTTTCGGTTCAAAACCATTTTCAAAAAAGGAACCATTTTCTAAAAATCGGAACCATTTTTTCGGTTCGGAACCATTTTCATAAAGGAACCATTATTTCGGTTCAGAACCATTTGCGAAAAGGATACATTTTCTAAAAATCGGAACCGAAAAATTCTTCGGGCGGCGCTAGAGTTAAGGGGCGCACGCGGGCGGCATATAGGTTTCCTCGGCTGCGCCGTGGTAGTATCGACCAACCATAGAAATGGGCCTATTTGCTCTCACTTAAGCCCATTAGATTGCAGCCCAATATCCCTTTCTTCCTCCTCTGACTCGTACCCATTTGGAAAATCGAACTGAACCTGACGGATAGAGCCACAAAGGGTGGCAGAAACTTGAAGAGGAGAAGAGGGGTGCCTTGCTCCACACCGGGAGACCCGGGGCCACCGCCGCTGCTCGCCCCTACGGTGGGTCCGCCACTGCCCCGAAGGAAGCGGCGACGAATGGCCCGGTTGGGGCTGGGGATGGACCGGGGCTTGCGCCTCGGCCTTGGAGGGGGAGGACGATGATGAAGGTTGGTTCGGTTGGGGTTGGGATTGCGGCGGGTTCTGGGCGGCGCTGGCGTCTGTTCGGCCATGGAAGGGGAGGACGACGGCGCAGGGTGGTGAAGTTCGGATTTTGGTTGGGGATGGACTGGGGTTTCCGACTCGTCGGAAATGGAGGGGAATGGCGGCCGCGAGGGGTGGTGCGTCTGGGGCTGGGGATTGGGATGGATTAGGGATTGTGTCTCGCCGGCCGCGGAAGGGGAGGACGACGGCGAAGGGTGGTGCGGCTGGGGTTGGGGATGGACTGGGGATTCCGTCTCGACGAGCACGGGGGAGAATGGTGACGGCGAGGGGTGGTCCGCCTGGGGCTGGGCCTGGATACGGGGACTTACTAGGGATTGCGTCTCGCCGGCCGTGGAAGGGGAGGACGGCGGCGAAGGGTGGTGCGGCTGGGGTTGGGGATGAAGTGGGGATTCCGTCTCGTCGGGCATGGGGAAGAATGGCGACGGCGAAGCATGGTGCGTCCGGGGTTGGGGCGGGACTGGTGCTTCCGTCACGGCGGCGGCCGGGGAAGTGGGGCTGAAAGGGGCGGAGTCGGCGGCGGTTGGTGGGTTGGACAGCGCCTGCAACGAAACGGCGGTCTCGGAGGACATGGTGAGGTGGGAAACTGAAACTGGTGTTCCGGGGGCTGCCGTTTTATGTCTGCCAGTTGGGTCCCAGGGAGTCAACCGTCGTTTCTAGGACAAGTCAACATTTTTCTCTTATGTGTTTCTTTCTAAAAATTCTTATCCCTGGGCTTTAGGTCCATAAGATTGCTCTATGGTCTAAAGAAACTGGAGCCCATGTTACTTCTTTTTAACAGAGAAAGGCCCGGTAGGGCCTAGAGTTGCAATTGTTGCATATATCTCGGTGGGGATAGAAATTTGCAAAGAGGACTCTATAGAGAATTAAATTACAGTCCCCCGCAAAAACAATTACAAACATGTCCTGGAATAGCACAAAGGACCCTAGATATGGATAAGAAAGATGATCAGGTCCTCCATCTTTACCACCGACGCAGTCAGGACTCCACTGACGGTCATCCTTCATCTCGCTAGGGACATCGCCACTTGGGAGAGGATGAACGCGGACGGCCACCAGGAATCCCATCAAGAGCCTCCATCGTGGAGGCTGAACTGATGCCAACAACAACAACTGGAGTGGTTGCCTACTCAGCCAAAGGGCATGGCTCCCACCGAGATCCGATACTCTACTCCCACACTCCACAAATTGACGAAACTCAACCCTAATACACACACTACAGGGGTCGACGCCTCGGCTCAGCCATCTTCGAGCGGCATCGCCACCAGAGAAGGCCTGGTTTGGTTCATTTGGCAGCCTTTGTAAATGATTTATAATTTGTTTGGATGCTTCCGGATTTATAAGAAGCTCATAGAAAATTTTAACATTTAGTTGTTGCACATTCTTCCATTTTAATTAGTTATTATAGAGTCATGGATTGGACAAGTTTTGTTGACAGAGGTTGGATTTCTTTTTTTGGCATGAAATCGGATTTGTGTCAAATCCAACTTGGATTTGGTAATTGGCATGAAGTTGAATTTGGTAAAAAAAGAGTGAACAAAAGACAAGTTAAATGTGCCTGAGACACTGAGAACCTGCCTGTGATAGGATGGTTAGAAGGATGGTTGTACCCTCAGCCCATCAGAGTTCTAACCCAAGTTTTGACGCTGGTGTTTCTCATTTAGGTGGAATATATTCTTCAGTGGGAGGCGATGTTCCCGTCGACAGCGAGGCGCCCGTGGTGACTTCACAATCTCAAGACCAAATCCACCGGCTCAGTCTCTCGAAGGTGCTCATAGTGGTAGAGTGTGCGTGCGTTCATAGGAATGAGTGTATGCGTGTGTATGTTAGCGTCTGCGGTACTATGTTTCGCAAAAATAATGTGCCTGACACTGGCCCACCCTGGTATATATTGGTGAACCCAGACTCAACTAGCCCAGTGGATGTTTCCATAAAAAAATAGCCCAGTGGATATGGCCCATTAAGCCCAACTTTCACCACTTACCACTCCTCGGCCCTCGGTCGGCCCTCTCCCGAGCCGGCGGCACATGAGCCTCACCGAGCTAAATCTCAAAAAAAAAAAGTGAGCCTCACCCAACTTCTCCTTTCATGCCTCGCCGGCGACCGCCTCCTCCCGGCGGCGCACGCCCGCGCCGTCATCACCGGGGCACTTCCGGATCTCTTCGTCGCCAACCTGATCCTCCGCGGCTACTCCAAGCTTGGTCGCCTCCGGGACGCCCGTAACCTGTTCGACGGGATGCCGCACCGGAACCTCGTCTCCTGGGGCTCCGCCATCTCCATGTACGCGCAGCACGGGCGCGAGGAAGACGCCACCGCCATATTCGCGGCTTTTCGGAGGGCTTCAGGCGAGCCGCCCAACGAGTTCCTGCTAGCTAGCACCCTCAGGGCATGCACACAGTCGAGGGTAGTTTCATTCGGCGAGCAGGTGCATGGAGATGCCACGAAGATCGGTCTGGACGCGAATGTCTACATCGGGACCGCGCTGATTAACTTGTACGCAAAGTCTGGCTGCATTGACGCTGCATGCTGGTCTTCGATGCACTCCCGTTGAAGAACCCTGTTACTTGGACTGCGGTGATAACAGGGTACTCTCAGATTGGGCAGGGTGGAGTTGCCTTGGAGTTGTTTGTGAAGATGGGGCTTGATGGGGTCCGTCCTGACCGGTTTGTGCTGGCAAGTGCCGTCAGTGCTTGTTCTGCACTTGGCTTTCTAGAGGGTGGCAGGCAAATACAGGGCTATGCATATCGGAGCACAGCAGAATCAGATGAGTCTGTGGTCAATGCGCTGATCGACCTGTACTGTAAGTGCGGCAGACCTCCATTGGCTCGCAAGCTGTTTGATTGCATGGAGAACCGTAATCTTGTGTCTTGGACGACGATGATTGCTGGTTATATGCAGAATTCATTCGATGTTGAGGCTATGGACATGTTCTGGCATCTGAGCCAGGCTGGGTGGCAGCCTGATGTTTCTGCTTGCACAAGTATCTTGAACTCTTGTGGCTCTTTGGCAGCGATATGGCAAGGAAGACAGCTACATGCTCATACCATAAAGGCTAATCTGGAGTCTGACGAGTATGTCAAGAATTCTCTCATTGACATGTATGCTAAATGTGAGCGTTTAACTGAAGCAAGAGCGGTATTTGAAGCCTTGGCAGAAGACGATGCAATTTCTTACAATGCAATGATCGAAGGATATGCAAGGCTAGGCGATCTTGTGGGAGCAGTAGAAGTATTCAGTAAGATGAGATATCACTCCCTAAAGCCAAGCCTATTGACATTTGTTTCACTCCTTGGAGTGTCTTCATCGCAGTCAGACATTGAACTGAGCAAGCAGATTCATGGTCTCATCGTCAAATCAGGAACTTCACTCGACCTATATGTAGGGAGTGCTCTAATCGATGTGTACTCAAAGTTTTCCCATGTGGATGATGCCAAAGTTGTGTTCAGTCTGATGCAAAACAGGGACATGGTAATCTGGAATGCTATGATTTTTGGCCTTGCACAGAACGAGCAAGGAGAAGGGGCTGTGAAGCTCTTTAACGAGCTTCGTATCTCTGGGTTAACACCTAATGAATTCACATATGTTGCACTAGTAAAATTACTACTTCCATTCCAAACAGGAGCTAAGTGTGTTTAAACAATCCCCTTCTACGAAACAAGGCCAATATTGATTCTCAAAGAGTAAAGCCCCTTCTAAACCTTAAAATTTTACTTAGATGATAGCTACATCGAACCTCGAGCATTCATCTCTGAAAGATGGCCTTTTAAGGTCAATCTCAGCTATAGACTTGTTTGATGCACTGGGAAATCAACGACCCTAACCAGAATTAAGGTCTACCCTCACTGACATGGGGGCCGCATGTCATATACATCTCCTTGCCTAGTCTGTTGCTTCCAAATTGCTCCCTTCACCTACCTGTTCTCCCTCCTCACCGTCGGATACCAAAGAAAAATCTTTGACCTACAACTCTAGGTGTCGGCCCACTAGCACAATGGCTATGGCTGGAGGTCGTTGTGTGACTGCCCATGGACGCCCTACCCTTCATCGTCCTAAAACCCCGCCATGGCCTCTGGAGCCAGCTCCGGCTCAAGACCACGACGCCCACTAAAGTGCAAATGCACTGACATGCGCGTAGAATGATGGGAATGTAGTAGCAAGCATAGGCCGCTCCGATACAACCATAGTGGATGGAGGCGACGGTGCAGTCAGGACAGCCGAGGTCGTGATGTCCTCGTCATCTGGTGTCGATGCAGAGGTCCACTACCCACCGGTGACGTCGATGTCTTCCTGTATGACTGGCAGTGCGTCGTCGTCGGCCATCCCATTCTCGTTCCCTTCAAACTTACCTATCAGTTCTTCAGGGCAGACACGGATGAGATGCAACACCTTCTCTCTCTTTTCCATGCTTCCTTTTGCCCCAACTGTTGTCAGGTGCTTCCTCCGTCGAGAGTGAGTTGGTGGTCGCCCCATCGTTCAGCAATGACGGTGACCACAAGGCAGTTGTGGAGGAAGATTTCTTCACTCATGAGAAATATACTTGGCTCTGAGGCAAGGAATCGTCGAGGCCGACAGCGACGGTAGGTCGTGTGAACGACATTGTGTGGAGGCTGACATTCTTTGAGAACGAGCCCCAATCAACAATCCCGGTTTGACCCATGCCACGTGGGGAAATACAACATCAAACGACCGTAAGGCTTAAATTAGACCGGGATTTTATAGCTCAAAGTGCAAACGTATTGAATCACGTTCGAACCTCTATAAGTTTAAGTACATGAGCAAGATAGCGTGACATGCATGACCTGGCTTAACAGTGTGCTACCTGGGCCCTGACTTTATGTATAAAAATGTGGCCAAATACAGCGCACAATATTTTTGGTTCTATTCGCTAATAATTTTGGGTTTCAATCTAAAATAAAATATCAATATATAGCTTTTTTTTAGGGAATATCAATATAAGCTTAGGTCCCAAATCTGTTTTTTTAGGGTGTGCTTAGGTGCCAAATCTTTTTTTTTAAATAATATTTTTTTAAACACATTTTCGAGAAGTAGCACGTTGGCTGTAGAATTTTGAAAAGTAGCGCGCCGTAGGCGTTCGCCATGCCGAAGCATCTGGTTTCGGCAACCAGGACACCGAAACAAAGGCTTCGGCAAGAGGCATGCCAAAAGCAGCCTGATCTGCATGCACGGACGAAGTTTCACGTGGCTGCGCTGACGACAGGTCCCTTTCGGCACCCCGGTTGCCGAAACTCTGCCAGCCCGAATATTTTTTGGGTTTTTGTTTTCCCGCCCTTGTCTCCCGCCAACATTGCTCCTGCCCATTTCTCCCGCCCATTTTCTGCCGCCACCGTTTCCCGCCCATCTTCTCCCGCCACCGTTTCCCGTCAATTTTTTCTGTTGTCGTCTTATAAATACCCCACCCCGTTGAGGCGGGTAAGCAATCCAGTGTATTCACTCCAAAGATGTCGGGTGTTCCTAGCTCGGGTTTTCCTGATGATCGTAGTTCGATATATTATATGTCCGAGCGTCTTTTGTTGTGTGCGCGTGAGTTGAGACTAGACAGTAAAAAAGTTCCATTCGAGGAACTCATTAGTAGTGGTACCCTTCTCAAGGAGGTAGGGGCGTCATTATGACGGCACGGGTGGCCAACGAGGACCGCCCAGGAAATACGGCAAGAACTTGTCAGGATCCAAGCAAGGTATGAGAAGCGTGTTGTGAATGGAAAATTTAGGAATGAAGGAGAGCGTATGTATTTTGCAAAAAAATCCATTTACGTGGATAAACGAGAGCGAGGACGAAGACGATGTCTTCATGCCGATTGGTGCATTATCGGCGAAGGGCAAGACTACTGAATCATCAAAGGGCAAGATTGCTGAATCGTCGAAGGGCAAGAGTGCTGAATCATCGAAGGGCAAGAGTGGTGCGCCGTCGAAGGGCAAGAGTGGTGCATCCTCGAGGGGTAAGAGTGGTGCATCGACGGAGGCTGGAGGCTGCATCGACGGGAGGTGACTTTGTTTAGTTAGGTGATGTTTTTAATTTCATTATTAGTAGTTAATTTCAGGATGCAGATGTATCTTCATTTCCCGTTGTAACCAACCGTGTCCTATGTATTAGTAAAGCTTAATAAATGTCTGAATCAAATCTACATAGATAGAAATATGTCTCATACATAGTATTACGTCGAACAATACATAGATGTCTCATACATAGAAATATGTCTCGTGCATAAAAACATGTCTCGTACATAGATAGTAGTATCAGTCATCTCTGTGAGCACGATTCTGCTGTCTCCGCTGTCGACGCCCGGAAGGTGACAAGCGATCCGGAGAGCGGTGCTCACGCATCCCTCGCCCTCGCAACGACTCCTCGTCATGTGCCTGTGTCTCTTGCGTCTCGGGCGGCGGTGGGGTCATGTACATCTGGTGCACCTCATGGTCGATCTGTGTAGACTCGCCGTACCCACCTGCATTTGCATACACTACATCATTACTTTATGTGGGTGAATAAGCTAATTATGCTTGAAAATTTAAACTACTTATCGGCTGAAAGTGCATGTGTTGCCCATGTGTGGTTTTGGTAATTAATGACAATCCTTATGGACTAATGTTTGCATTGAGATATTCTTGTAGATCTTGTCCATAGGAAAATATTGGAGTTCATGTGTTGGACTGTAGAAGATTACATGATGACCAAGGTTCTATCCAAGGGATTATATGAAGAATGGTCATGTGAAGAGTTGAGCTTATTGCAAGCATGGCTTGGAAAAGAAGATTGAGTGAACATTCATGTTATCTCCAAGCCATCATATATATCAAGATAAGAAGATGAAGTTCAAGTGGATTTATGAAGACGGAGCTTAGCAAGGCTCTCCCATCCCATCATGGTGTATGGGGGAGTATTTGGAGAAGTCTTCATCAAGCATGTGCTAGCAAGCACAATCAAGAAAGGTGTTTCAACTTGAGAGAGTCAAGATCGTCATCATTGAGCTCAAGTGGAATGCGTAAGGCAAAGGATAGATGGCGTATTATCAAGAGGGCTCTCAAGTGAGTAACTTGATCGCATCTTTGTGGAGAGCTCAAACCTTTGCATACTTATCATATCATCTTTCTTGATTCTTATTTGGCTTTTATCCATGTGAGAATTTAGATCTTGTGTTCATCTCCATACCAAGCTCTAGTTCATCAAAAACGGATTTCATTTGAATATCTTGTGGTGTTTTTGGTGTTGGAGGTTTTACCGATTCGTCTCTTGTAGAGATGTCAAACTCTCCTCTTGTGTTATCCTCCTCACATGATGTACTATGATTTGTATATGCATGATCTTGTAGAGCTTGTGATTATCTTTGGAGCAAGCCCAAGATCATATAAAACGGAGTCCGGATGAAAAACTTGTTGCGTTTTCATTTTGGAAATATTATCGGTTTATCCTTCAGGAAAGTTTCACACCTTCCCATGGGTGGCGATTTTACTCTATTTTGTTGGAAAGCTCTTGTCGTTACCTTTCTAACAAAGTTGGTTTCATCCCATTTGGATTTTTCTCGCAAAAGTTATGGGTGTTACAATTTCGGTTTCTGGGTGGCCAGCCCTCAGGCCGGCCAGGCCGGGCCCAAGGCCGGGCGCCTCTGCTGGGTGGCCAGCCCCCAGGCCGGCCAGGCCGGTCCTGAGGCCGGCCGGCTCTGCTGGGTGGCCAGCCCCCAGGCCAGCCTAGGCCGGCCTCCCTGCACTGCCCAACGGGCACATTTTAAGGGGACCTATTTAAGGGGCTTTCTTCCCCAATGGTTTCCTAACCTTCTTGAACTTGTTTTTTCCCTCTCTCCTCCATTGTTGACCTTTGGAAAAGCTTGCCTACCTCTCATTCCCTCACATGATTCTTGCATATCTTTGTGGGAAAGTGAGAGGAGATCTAGATCTATGTTTCCACCAATCCATTCCTCCTCTAAGTGAGGGGAACCTAGTGATCTTGATCTTGGAGTTCTTGTGTGGTTCTCTTCTTTGTTCTTTCTCTCTTCTCCCCCCATAAGCATTAGTTGCTTTTGGTGGGATTTGACAGTGAAGAACTTGAGCACTTGTGCTCTTGCCATTGATTTGTGCATTGGTTTGTGCTCTCCATGAGGATTCGTGGAAGTTGAAATCTTGTGAACTTGTTACTCTTGGGTCTTTGGACCCTAGATGCCATTGTGGTGGTTGAGACCTTTTATGGTCACTTGTAGCCGTTCGGGAGCCCCCAATCCAGATGTGGATTGTGCCCCGGATTGTTGTTGTAAAGGCTCTGGATTCCACCTTGAAGGATTCCGATAGTGGCCAAACCTTTTGTGGTGTGTTCATCGGAGAATAGGGTGAGCCTTTGTGGCGTTGAGATCGACCATTGTGGTGCCTCACACCTCTCCAACGAGATGTACTCCCCTAAAAAGGAGGAACTCAGGAATACATCCTCGTCCCCGCCTGCCTCGGTAATTTCTATACCCGAGCTTTTTACTTATGCACTCTACATTGTGATAGCCTTCGTGCTTGAAGTATTCTATATTGCTATCACCTTGTTGCTCGTCCTACTTAGCATAAGTTGTTGGTGCACATAGGTGAGCTTAGTTTATTTAGGTTGTTGGCTTGTTAATTTAAACACCTAGTTTTATTCCGCAATTATCAAGCCTAAACCGGAAAAATTTAATCGCCTATTCAACCCCCCCTCTAGGCGACATCCTTGTCATTTCACCGGCTCAGTCCATTTTCCGAGTGAACGTCGCAGTAGGCGGGATCCACCCGATATGAAGCAGACGTCCCTGAGTTGGCTGTGTGCCGTATGCAGGCTGCAGCCCGCAACCATAACTAGGCGACATCCCGTATGGGTAGCAAGGCTGCATCGCGTAACCAGTCGGCATCCCATAACCGTAACCATGCTGCTGCCATGACGAAGTACCGGCTGCGAAGGACCTAGCTGCTGTGAGGACAAACTACCAGGCTCGTAAGTAGGTTGTGGGCGAGTAGTCTACAGTGGTGTAAGACGTGGTCACGTGTCCTGTCGATATGTAGAGTGGTGGGAGGGCGATACCTGTGCATCCCGAGTGAGTGAAGACTGATGTGTGGGGCGCGGAGCGGCACGGTGGGGCACAACGTCCGCACTGCCTGTACAGGTAAGGACAGTGTAGACACGTCGAAGCTTGTCCTCAAGACGCTTGAACCAAGGTACATACCGGGGCAGTGGGGCAAAGGCAGCAACGTCGCTCTGAATGTCTGCTATCATGTCCGACTGTAATGGATAAATAAAATGTTAGTTATGATTATTGAGACATACATTCACTACAAAAAATCAGGCGATCAGGGACGATTCAATAATGTGGTGATCGTGCTTCAAAACATCGGGATGTGCAGTCCTCGACGTTTCAGACGACGTTATGAAAACGTCAGGGATCGAGTGTCATAGGCGATTCTACGACGGTTCGATGCACCGCTGAACGTCGCAATGGATCATCGATGTTTCGTCAATCGCCGCGAGTAACTGGACCGGCCCATCATCAGGCCCATCAAAGGGCTACGTTTTTTTTTGTCGCGGCATATGGCATGTGGCAGACGTCGTTACCGCCGTTAGAAGACATCATCTTATGCTCGATGATTACAGGACGTCGCGACTTATGATGATGTCATAAGGCTGCGACGTTTTTTTATTGTTTCGTCGTGCACCAGTGCTGATCAGGTACCGGCACGTGTGCTTTCGTCAAAACGCCACGTGTGCTACCACGATAGCGCCACGTGGAGGAAATTTTGTGACCATTTTTTCGTCGTGACGATGGTGGTGACGTCATTAATGAGCAGGATGGTACCTATCCGTTGCGGTTGTCGTTGAATCTGGTTGTGCCACGTGGACAAACCATATTGGTCCACTGTCTATCGTCCATGATGAAAGTTTCCATCGCTCGTAATTTGGGACGTCACAGTAGCCGCGACGTTTTCGTTCGATCATTTCGAATGGCCATTTTGGCGATCAAGACGAATTTTAAATAGTTTTCACAGCAAAACAAACACAACACATGCAACAAATACATGCATTCTGAACAAGAAGTCACAGCCTTGCTCACCAAAAGCTACAAAGGCCATGTTCAACAGTTCACGAGACAACAAGTGGTTGTCCAGCAGTGGCAACATATAGTGTTCGGCCTCTCAAATGCCACCAGCAACAAACAGTCTGAGACTCACGAAGGGCACCAAAAAGCTTCACGAAGACTTACCAAAAAGTCACGAGTTTGTAGAGGTTTTCACTAAGCACCGAGTTCAGCCAACATCTGCTTGAGAAGGGCATTGCACGATGCTTGAGTCATCCTGGTTTTTTCTTGATCCTTGATCAAACTGTTCACGTGTTGTACACACTGGATTGCTTCTGCGTCAGCATGTTCCTTCGCCTTCTTGTACTCATCAACTAGAGACTCCAGTTCCTGCCTCCTTTTTTTCTTAGAATCAAACTGAAGCTGAAACTGAATCATTGGCGCACACGTATGGCTTGGTATCATACCTATGTTTTTCAGGAAACTAGCCTTTCGATTGCCCTGACACAACATAGCAAAGACAGCTTCAACAGCAGAAAGAGGCTCCTTGACAGTGTCATCAGCTGAAGTAGATGGTTCCATCTCCCTTTCTATTTCAGCCTATAAAGCATGTAAAAGCACAAGATGAAATAGCAGCTGAACTACAGTATAAGGTACATTGATATAAATACGAGATGACAAGCATGTAAGGAATATGGATGAAATATAGCAGACAAAGAAGCTCGTACATAACATAGATTGGAAACCATGCTGAAATGACAAGGGATCTGCATATACAAGCATAGATGCAGATAGCAGATCACAATGATATATGAAGAAGCTGATGGCAAGGAAGTAAGAATGCATGTACATGAACTATCAGATGACAAGCATAAGTGAAGTAGTTGACCACGGGAGTTTGCGGCAGAATTCACAAAGGTATACCTCAGAAGGTACCTAGAAGAATCTATTCAGATAAATTGTTGATTCCAGAGATATACAAAATTTTGAGGGACTTACAATTGCTGTTTTCACAGGTGAAGTGAATCCACGTGTCCTGCTGTAGTGCGTAGCTTTAAACAATTCAAAGGCATCGGCTTCCCAATTGTTGCAGACAACCTCATACCTAAGCGAACCTGTGGCACCAGGGAACCGGATGTCACGTCTGCTCATTCTGGCTTTTGTACAAGTCACTTACACAAACAAAGAGTATGAGCAGATTAGCGATAGTCCAGATAGTAGAATTGAAACAGTGGCAAGGTTGAGTGAACAAAGACAAGACCTGATTTCGGGTTGTGGACCATTTATCGACTAACTTGCACCAATCTGCGTGACTCATATGATTCACTGGAAGAGGAGCTATTCGTGCAACCCTAGCCTTGTCCTGACAATGGTCAAAATATCTTTTCTTCAGGAAATGGCGTCTTTGTCTTACACAGTTATTTAGATTCATTAGAAGAGATCTATGAATCAGGGATATTGGAGGTTCAAATTAAATTTTGTCTGAAACGAAAGAAAGAGCATTCTTTAGATTTCTGAACAGCATTGGAATGAATTCGAAAGTTGGGTTCCAAAACTTACACACACAAATGCGGCGTACTGAGAAAATATGTCAGGTCTTTCCTTGTACCCTTTCCAGTGGGGGAAGATAGGGACAAGTTTCTTCACAGCTAATGAACAACATGTAGCATACATGGAAGTAATCTTTGGGTGCACTGACCTTGTCTTTCCGGGAGGAATAACAATTGTGATCCTCCCTTTCATCTTAACCAGGTGGCCACGGCCAACTGCCTGCTCGCCTTGGGCAGCTTCCTGCTGGCGTTGGGGAGTTGCCTCCTCGGCTTGGACCACTGGTCGCTTGAGTTCGGCATCTACCTTCTTGGCTTGGTGGGCTGATAGCTTCCGTTGGGCTGCGGCCCTCGTTACTCGTGGCGATGCAGCTGCAGGTACTGCTGGCGGAGTCGATTTCATATTTTTCTTTAACACCGGAGTCTCAGATGTTGTGTCGTCAACTATATCTGCATTGACGCGCTTGCGATTGGGAACTGCAGTAGGTTTTGCTTGTGGATCTACCATCAATAAAGATCTCAGAGTTAGCTACAAACATAACACTTGCTAAGAACCTATTACAGCTACAAACTTAGCTACTCACTGCCGGGTTTCTTCCATATAGTGTATTTCATGTTATTAAATATAGGACTGATATTGATTGTTCTGTAACACTGATGAATTAACCGACAGATACGAGTAATCTAATATGTGGACCTAATAATGATAGGATCGCAAAACTGCTCCAAAGCCTAATACAAGCTGGAAAATAAGGAAACTTTGACCATATGAAGAATAAAGATCAAGCTCAAAGTTAGCTGCGAACATAACACTTGCTAAGAACCTATTAAAGGTACAAAGTAGGCTACTCACATGTTATTAAAGAAGAAAATTTTGACCATAGGAACTTATCAAACAGAAGCACCAAAAAGGCAATTAAACAAACAAATGCAGGAAACTAGCATCAAACAGACGAAAATAATTGTATGAAGACTGCATTCGGGCTTTAGGGCATTTTTCTTACTGCTTTTCATGGCGGGAACATTTAGTCGTGGCCTCAACGTGGGAGACATTGATGATGAAGTTGTCGCGAGGTTAGTGAGGAGCTGGACGGCGAGGTGGCAGGTCTTGGCAGCGACTAGACAGCGAGGTGGCAGATCTTGACGGTGACTTGGATGGAGTGCTGGCAGATCTTGGTGGCGACCTGGACGGCGAGGAGAAGATCTTGGCGGTGACCTGGACGGCGAGGTTGCAAATCTTGGTGGCGCAGATCTTGGCGGCGACCTGGACGGCAAGGTGGCAGATCTTGACGGCGACCTGCATGGTGTGATGGCAGATCTTCGCGACGACCTGGATGGCGAGGAGGAAGATCTTGACGGCTACTTGGGCGGTGAGGTGGCAGATCTTGGCGGCGACCTGGACGGTGAGGTGGCAGATCTTGACGGCTACCTTGACGGCGAGGTGGCAGATCTTGGCGGCGAGGTGGCAGATCTTGGCGGTGACCTGGACGGCGAGGTGGCAGGTCTTGGCGGCGACCTGGTCGGTGAGGTGGCAGGTCTTGGCGGCGAACTGGATGGCGAGGAGGCGGATATTGGCGACGACCTGGAAGGCGAGGTGGAAGACCTGGACGGCGAGGTGGAAGGCCGGGTAAGGTGAGGTACACGGCGGGGTGGAAGACCGAGATGGCGTGCTAGGGTTTGGGAGGAAAGGAGTGGAAATTTGGGACAAGAGAGGAGGGGAAATGTCTATACGGGGAGGGGTAATTTGGCGAAGGGGTTATAGGCAGCGACATGTTCGAAATTTTGTACGTGCGCGCTGCTGAACGCAAGTGCGCTCAAGCTAATGAGGCTCAGCGTCGATGAAGACAAAGGTAATGGATGGTTAACTAGTATTCAGAAAGAGCTAAAGCTAAGGCACAAAGCTTCCGCAGAAGCTGAATTTCATTTTAAAGATATGGTTATAGACTTAATGAGTAATGTTAATCTCATACATGACTTCTTAGATCCCTTTGCAGAAGCATTGAACTGGAGAGGATGGTATGCGTAATATCAGTTTGAACCTTGTAGTCTTTGTGGTATATGTTTATGCCAGAGAGTAAACTTGGCTATGCCAGTTGTTTGTTAATGTATTGGAGTATATGTTTTTCTGAATGTGCATTATCATTTTCTAACGATGATTAAAATCTCAATGTGCATTAAGATATTTCTGAATGTGCATTATCATTTCAACCCTTCTCGACAACCCTGTCGAGTGTCGATCACCTCATGTCTCGTTACAGGCAGACAGTCGTAGCAGTTGCGTACTGAGGTCGGTAATTACTAATTACCACTCGCGCGTGTTGTAAATGTGGGAGGCAAAGAGGCGGCTTGGCATTGCACAGGCGGCAGCGAGGCATGCAGCGGTTCCATCTTTGCCACACTTTCTTCTCAACTTCCACGTCCCGTTGCGGTTCCCAGCGCATTCCATTTCTTCCACCGCCCTTTCCTCTATCTTTTCTCACTGTTCACCGTCCCCTTCCTCTCGATCACCGCCATGGCCAAAACCTTCATGCAAGTGGAGACGTTCTCTATCCACGATGGGCAGAGCATCGATGTGTTGTACACCAATGATCTCGCGGAGCTCGCGAGGAACCTAGACATGTACGAGCGTATGCTTGAAGGCACGGATCCGGAGGACAGGTTCATGGGGCTCGACCTGGAGTACACGTCGGCTGGTCCGAACTACGACTTAGCACAGTTGGTCGCCGTCGTTCAACTCTGCTTGGATAAGAAAGTATTGGTATTCCAGTACTCTAGGTATGTAAAAAACCCCGATCAAGTAATCTCTGTTCGACCAATCTCCTCTCATTAGATTAATTAGATTTAACCTGATCTAGTAGGTTAGAATAATTAGATTTAACCCGATCTAGTAATCTGTTAGACCAAACCTCCTCTGTTTTGGATTAAATAGCATATGAAGATCTCTTGTTAATTGCCTAGTTTTAACTTCTTCACATATATGAAACTGCAGTTGTGGCTTGCAAGCCCAGGATGAATGCCCTCCAGGCGTTGTCTGATTTTCTTCGTTCGAAAGGAATTTTATTCGCTTCCGTCGATGATACGTCTTCAACGTATCTATAATTTTTGATGTTTCATGCTTGTTTTATATCAATTGCTACATGTTTTGCATCTACTTTATGGAACTTTTATACATTTTCTGAGACTAACCTATTAACAAGATGCCGAAGTGTCAGTTCCTGTTTTCTGCTGTTTTTGTATTCCAGAAAAGCTAGTCTGGAAATATACTCGGAATTGAACGAAACTACACGGGAGTGCCTATTTTACCAGAAGACACCAGATGGAGGAAAGAAGCAACGGAGAGGAGCCACAGGGGCCCCACACGCCACTAGGGCGCGCCTGGCCCCTTGGCCGCGCCCTGGTATGGTGTGGGCCCCACGGGGGTCGTCAGCCGCCGCCCTTTCGCCTACTTATTCTCCCCGAGAAAATAACCCTAAGTGTCTGAGCCAATATCCACGAAAAGTTCCAGAGACGCCGCCGCCGTCAACCCTAGCTCGGGAGGGTCCAGAACCTCTTCCCGGCACCCTGCCGGAGAGGGGAATCGTCACCGGAGGCTTCTAAATCGCCATGCCTGCCTCCGGAGTGATGCGTGAGTAGTTCATCCTTGGACTAGGGACCATAGCAGTAGCTAGATGGTTGTCTCTCCTATTTGTGCCATCATGTTTAGATCTTGTGAGCTGCCCTACATGATCAAAAACATATTATTGTAATGCTACATGTTGTGTTTGTTGGGATCCGATGAATATTGAATATTATGTCAAGTTGATTATCAATCTATGCCCTATGTTATTTATGATCTTGCATGCTTTCCGTTACTAGTAGATGGTTTGGCCAAGTAGATGCTTGTAACTCCAAAAGAGTGTTTATGCTAGATAGTGGGTTCATGCCTCCATTTAATCTGGGACAGTGACAGAAAGTTCTAAGGTTGTTGATGTGCTGTTGCCACTAGGGGTAACCTAACGATGCTATGTCCACGGGCATATGTGTTTGTTTACATTACGCGCTTTACTTAATGCGATTATCCGTTGCTTGCAACTTAATACCAACGGGGGACTCGGATGACAACCCGGCGGTGGATTATTAGTCATAGATGCTGTTGGATAACGGTCTATGTATCTTGTCGTAATGCCCAATTAAATACCATAGAAATCATCATGTCATATATATGCATTGTCATGCGCTCACTATTTGTAAATTGCCCAGCTGTAATTTGTTTACCCAACATGTTAGTTATCTTTATGGAGAGACACCACTAGTGAACTGTGGACCCCGGTCCATTCTTTTACACTGATTAAACAACCACAAACTGCAAACTGTTCCTTTTTCATTCGCTGCAATTTAATACTCATTTTCCACACGAGACGTTTAATCCTTTGTTTTCAGCAAGCCGGTGAGATTGACAACCTCACTGTTTCGTTGGGGTAAAGTATTGTGATTGTGTTGTGTGCAGGTTCCACGTTGGTGGTCGAGTAACGGCGAACGTGTGATTCACAACCATACAAGCATCAAGTCTTTCTGGCGCCGTTGCCGGGGACGTCAGCAGTCTTCTGCAAGGGGAGTTTCACACTTCCAATCTATTTACTTTGTTTTTGTCTTGCTTAGTTTTTTTTATTTTATCTTGTTTGCTTTCAACTATCAAAAACACAAAAAAATTAGTTTCCTGCATCTATTTTATTTCGGTTTGTTATTATGTCTAGTTCTTTACTTGTTATCAAGGGTTACTTTTCTTGAAACTAGTCCAATGGCTGAAAACAACATGAGAGAGATTTATGAAATTTATCTTGAGTTGGGACATGAAGTGTTTGAAGAGAAAATTAAGAAGCCTATGGAACTTTATTTGCATAACAATCATGATAGTAGCAATGTTATTAGCATACATTCTTTGAACACCATTATTGCTAATGCCATGGAGAGCTCTAAGCTTGGGGAAGCTGGTTTTGATAAAAATGTTATTTTTAGTCCCCTAGCTTTGGAGGAGGAAGAGTGCTATATTGTTGAATGTCATGACTTGGGGAAGCTGGTTTTGATAAAAATGTTATTTTTAGTCCCCTAGCTTTGGAGGAGGAAGAGTGCTATATTGTTGAATGTCATGATTCTATTGAAATATCTGCTTTTGATAAATTTGAAGTAAACAATCTCCTTGACTCAGTAAAAGAGGAAATTGCAGAAAGTAAAAATGTGCTCCCTAATCTTATATATGATAATTCTCTTGATGGTCCTATATTGCCTAATGATATTTATTGTACTACTATTGTCAAAAGTGGGTTTAATGACCCCGCTGTTTTTGAGCTTAATAAAAATTATGTGTTTGAAGATCATGAAAATCATGCTTATGTGATAGCTATATTGTTGAGTTTATTCATGATGCTACTGAAAATTATTTTGAGAGAGGAAAATATGGTTATAGAAATCTTCATGTTACTAAATTTCTTCTCTTTATGATGAACGTTTTGAGCATTCTCTTGATTTGCTTTTATTTGTTGGGTAATTTAAGACCTACTGGTTTATGAAAGAGGGAGACACGATTTCATATATCACGATAATATTAAGTCTCCTCTCTTTATGTTGAAAGTTTTGAAGTTGCACTTGTTTTGCCTTCCTATGCTAATCACTTTGTGCTTCATTGACTTGTTTTCTTACAAGGCTCCTATGCATAGGAAGAGTGTTAGATTTAAACATGTTTTATATATGCTTTTTGATGCTCGCTTTTATGTTTCAACTCTCATCTTTATGTGAGCATCATAAAAATCACTATGCCTAGCCAAAAGACATTAAAGAAAGCGCTTTTGGGAGGCAACCCATTATCTTTTATTTTCAGTTTTAGTCAAGGTGTTGTTTACTTCTGTAGCAACTCCTTTGTATCTTTATTTTCTCGCATTGTTGTGCCAAGAGTAGCCTCTAATGTTAAGATGATGCTTAATTTTGATTGCTGCGCAGAAACAGATTTTTGCTGTTCACTGTACGAAATTCCTAAAATCACCAGATTGTTAAAAAATCTGAAAATTTTGTGCGTAATCTTTATGAATGTCTGAATCTTTCATTAGTTCAAAGTTTTCGATCTGAGCGTCGTAAGTGCCTCGAAAAAATTCGTCTTTGCGGACTGTTCTGTTTTAGACAGATTATGCCTTTTTATTTTGCATTCTCTCTTTTACTAGTGTTGAGTGAAATTCTTTTTTGGGTGGAAGAGCTTCACATAACATCAGTGGCTGTAGCTAATGTTTAAAGTAACAAATCATATTGCGTCTTTATAGAACATGTGAATTTTTATTATGCACTAACCCTCTAATGAGATCTACTTTGAGTTTGGTGTGACGGAAGTTTTCAAGGGTCAAGAGAGAAGGATGATAATAGGATCAAGAAGAGTGAAGAGCTTAAGCTTGGGGAGGCTCCCATGGATCTCCCCAGCATATTTCAAGAAGACTCAAGCGTCTAAGCTTGGGGATGCCCAAGGCATCCCCTTCTTCATCGTCAAAATTATCAGGTCATCTCTAGTGAAACTATATTTTAATTCTTTCACATCATATGTGCTTTTCTTGGAGCGTCTGTGTGCTTTTATTTTCAGTATTGCTTTTATTTTCAATAAAGCTTGACTGGACCCTAGCATTCTTGATTGGGAGAGAGACACGCTCCGCTTTTTCATGAGAATACTCCTATTCTTCACTTATATTTGTTGAGTATTCATATCTAGCGCTGTTCAGCTTTTAGCTCTTGTTTTCATGTATCTCTTGTCAGAGCTATTAGCTTTCTTTTGTAGAAAGTACTCTCTTGCTTCACTTATATTGTTTGGAGAGTTGTTGAAATAAATTGATTGGTGTTTGGTTGGTTCAGAAAATGTTGCATGTGGTAATTGGTATAAGGAAAAACTTGCTTAATCTTGTAGATCACTAAAATGGATAACTTGATGCTTGTCAATTGTTTTGAGTTAACAAGTAGATCATGATTAAATTGTGCATCACATGAGTTAAGCCTATTAGTGAAGAACTACCGTAAAGCTTGTTGAAAATTTGGTTTGCATCGGTGGTATCTCTAAGGTCTAGATATTTTCTAATAACGGGTTTGGTTAACAAGGAAGACGGTATGAAGTCTTATAACGTTTGCAATATGTTTGTCATATAAAACTTGGTGTACGGGTTGATATTCTTGTTTGCTTACATAACCTTGCTAGCCTAAACTCTGTACTGAGAGGGAATGCTTCTCGTGCATCCAAATCCTTGAGCCAAAATCCATGCCATTTGTGTCCACCATAACTACCTATATGTGGTATTTCCTTGCCACTCCAAGTAAAATTTTCATGTGCTACCTTTAAATTATTCAAAATGTTATTATTCCCTTTTTGTGTCAATGTTTACTAGCTCATGAGGAATTAGTGTGGTTATTCTTTATTCTTTGTCAATGGACTTTTACACCTGGACTAGTGGCATATACATCCGCTTATCCAATAACTTGCAAAAAGAGCTGGCAACGGGGTGCCCAGTCCCAATTAATTACAACTTTAACCAATTAATTCTCTTCACACTTTTGCCCTGATTCATCAGTAAGCAATGACAAACAGTGAAATACCTGAATGTGTGTAAACCAAAGAGAAAGAGGGATGATCTGCCTTGCTGGTAGAAATAACGTCCTTCATGGGAGCCGCTCTTAAAAGTCCGTTTGACAGGTAGAATACTGTTCTCACCCGCTACCATTCGTTGACAATTAACAAACACCTCTCAAAAATAGATACTCCTCCATGGTATGTGATTGATGGAAGGCACCCGAGGATTCGGTTAGCCATGGCTTGTGTTAGCAAGGTTGGGAGGAGTATCAAATATTTTATGCAATCTCTATATGCTTTCAAAAACCTAAAAGCTCTAGCACATGATTTAATCCCTGCTTCCCTCTGCGAAGGGCCTTTCTTTTACTTTTATGTTGAGTCAGTTTTCCTATTCTTTCTGTCTTCCACAAGCAAACACTAGTGTCAACTTTGTTACAACATGCGTTATATGCAACGTATTGGACTTGTTATACTACTTTGTGTTGACAATATCCATGAGATAAATATGTTGAAAGTTGAAGCAAATGCTGAAACTTAATTCTTCCTTTGTGTTGATTAAATACCTTTTGTTAGAAACTATTGCTTTATGAGTTAACACTTATGCAAAACTGTTTGATGCTTGTCTCGAAAGTACTATTCATGAAAACGTTTAGCTTGTGTGATTCATTGTTTACTCATTATCTATTTGGTAGCAAATTATAGACCATTGACTTGGATCACTTCATTCATTTACATGTGCCTTGCAATATTATATGATCAAGATTATGATGGTAGCATGTCACCTCAAAAATTATTTTGTTTTTATCGTTTACCTACTCGAGGACGAGCAGGAACTAAGCTTGGGGATGCTGATACGTCTCAAACGTATCTATAATTTTTGATGTTCCATGCTTGTTTTATACCAATTGCTACATGTTTTGCATCTACTTTATCACTTTTATACATTTTTTGGGACTAACCTATTAACAAGATGCCGAAGTGCCAGTTCCTGTTTTCTGCTGTTTTTGTATTCCAGAAAAGCTAGTCTGGAAATATTCTCGGAATTGGACGAAACTACACGGGAGTCCCTATTTTACCAGAAGACACCAGATGGAGAAAGAAGCAACGGAGAGGAGCTACAGGGGCCCCACACGCCACTAGGGCGCGGCCCCTTGGCCGCGCCCTGGTATGGTGTGGGCCCCACGGGTCGTCAGCCGCCGCCCTTTCGCCTACTTATTCCCCCCGAGAAAAAACTAAGTGCCTGAGCCAATATCCACGAAAAGTTCCAGAGACGCCGCCGCCGTCAACCCTAGCTCGGGAGGGTCCAGAACCTCTTCCCGGCACCCTGCCGGAGAGGGGAATCGTCACCGGAGGCTTCTACATCGCCATGCCTGCCTCCGGAGTGATGCGTGAGTAGTTCATCCTTGGACTACGGGTCCATAGCAGTAGCTAGATGGTTGTCTCTCCTATTTGTGCCATCATGTTTAGATCTTGTGAGCTGCCCTACATGATCAAGATCATATTATTGTAATGCTACATGTTGTGTTTGCTGGGATCCGATGAATATTGAATATTATGTCAAGTTGATTATCAATCTATGCCCTATGTTATTTAAGATCTTGCATGCTTTCCGTTACTAGTAGATGCTTTGGCCAAGTAGATGCTTGTAACTCCAAGAGAGAGTATTTATGCTAGATAGTGGGTTCATGCCTCCATTTAATCTGGAAAAGTGACAGAAAGTTTAAGATTGTTGATGTGCTGTTGCCATTAGGGATAACCTAACGATGCTATGTCCACGGGCATATGTGTTTGTTTACATTACGCGCTTTACTTAATGCGATTATCCTATGTTATTTATGATCTTGCATGCTTTCCGTTACTAGTAGATGATTTGGCCAAGTAGATGCTTGTAACTCCAAGAGAGAGTATTTATACTAGATAGTGGGTTCATGCCTCCATTTAATCTGGAAAAGTGACAGAAAGTTTTAAGATTGTTGATGTGCTGTTGCCATTAGGGGTAACCTAACGATGCTATGTCCACGGGCATATGTGTTTGTTTACATTACGCGCTTTACTTAATGCGATTATCCATTGCTTGCAACTTAATACCAACGGTGGACTCGGATGACAACCCGGCGTTGGATTATTAGTCATATATGCTGTTGGATAACGGTCTATATATCTTGTCGTAATGCCCAATTAAATATCATAGTAATCATCATGTCATATATATGCATTGTCATGCGCTCACTATTTGTAAATTGCCCAGTTGTAATTTGTTTACCCAACATGTTAGTTATCTTTATGGAGAGACACCACTAGTGAACTGTGGACCCCGGTCCATTCTTTTACACTGATTAAACAACCACAAACTGCAAACTGTTCCTTTTTCATTCGCTGCAATTTAATACTCATTTTCCACACGAGACGTTTAATCATTTGTTTTCAGCAAGCCGGTGAGATTAACAACCTCACTGTTTCGTTGGGGCAAAGTATTGTGATTGTGTTGTGTGCAGGTTCCACGTTGGTGATCGAGTAACGGCGCCGCCAACAACCTTCAGAAGAGTTGTTGCTCCTACTGGTTCGATAATCTTGGTTTCATACTGAGGGAAAACTTGCTGCTAAATTACATCATACCTTCCTCTTGGGGTTTCCCAGCGAATGTGTGATTCACAACCATACAAGCATCAGTCGACATAAGGTGTGACAGAGATGTCATGATGACTACCTAGCCAGGATTCTTTATTCCGCCACAGTTTCATGTAAATATTCAAGACCTTTTCCGGGTCGACGGAGTTGTGAGGTCTGGCATGGCTGCCCTGGCAAACGTATTGATCTCCAAATTCTACCTACGCATGAAGAACGACTTCCCAAATGAACGACATGAATGCTGGGAGGAGTCCCCACTTGAGGAAATCAACCTGAGATATGCAGCTGTGGATGGCTATGTCTCCTTCGAGTTGTACCGCAAGCTCAAGATCATCGAGAGGGGCCAAGCGCCCCTCGTCCCAATTGCACCACCGTCACCAGCACCACAGCCTCCTATAGCAACGTACTGTCCCAGTTGCTTAGAGAAGGAAGAAGAAGAAAACTCGAGAGGCGCCAAGCGTGCTAGGCGGTTCATGTCTCCGCCCGGGAGCGACGACGAAGGGGCGCCAAGCGCGCTAGCTGGTGGCTCGGGTGATGATGCTGCCTGGAAGAAGCAGGCCAACGAGGTTGATGATGGGAGTTGGTGATCTTCAGCGCGCGCGCGACACTGCGCATATATCATGATTCGAGCTGTGCCCCCGTCAGACCGGTTTTACTATAATTTAGAAGGATTATCGCTGTTAATTTGCTTCAAACAATATGCTAGCAGTGTGTGACTATGAATTTGTGTTAATAGCTAGGTTTAATTGCTACTCTCTATCGGTACAACATGTGAATTTATCTTATATGTGTGTGTGCCTGTGATTTGTGTTATAGATTTAATATTGCTATACTCTCTATATATCTGTACTTTTGCATGCCCTGTACGATGATCAGCATATCGAGAGAACCTGGCCGCGCTTCTATTCGTGTGCATGCTTTGTGTTGAACTGATGTCCATGTGCTGTGAGACGAAAATCTAAGACGTTCTACATGTGACGTGGGCCTACCTTTCGGGTTTCCCACCTTTGGCGTACCCGATGCGGCCCAGACGGGGCCCACCTGGCGGCCCAGCAGGGGGCCCACCTGGTGGCCAAGCAATTAGTTGAAGGGCAAGACAAGGACTTCAAGTTGTAGTCTATCAGAACTCTTGTAAACTCTACCTGGCTCCCTTTATAAAGGCAGGCAGGGGCACCCCCATAGATCAGATCCTTACGAGACACAACATACACGCATAGACATAGAGAGACCACGTCTCACCACAATCGTCATTACGGCCACCATGTAACATCATCATACATATATACAGATCAGGCAAGCAGGATATAGGTCTTTACCTCACAATGAGGGGCCGAACTTGGATAAATCCCTGCTTGTCAGCCGTCCGGAACTACCAGCGCGCCATCTTCTCTCCCTCACGAAGCCCTAGGTATCTCAACATTGAGATTTGCCGTGGTCCACCCCACGTCAATTGGCGCCGTCTGTAGGAAGAACGCGCTAGACCACGGTTTCGGCGGCTCCAATCTACATCAACAACTACACGGCGGCGTCCTAGATGCGCAGCCTCCGCGATCCAATTTGGCGGGTGTGTTACGTGCATAGTCTCGCGCGCGATCCAATCTCCATCACGACCGGCGACTTCACCAATAGCGGCAGCGGCGGCGTTCGGCGCGTAGCCCACGCGATCCAGACTCGTCGGCTGACCATAACCGAATCCTGGCGAGGCGCGTGGATCTAGGTCTACATCAACATCGCAAATTCCACTAATCCTACAACGCGTCTTCTGCCAACCATCGGCCGGCAGTCGAACGGATGTGAGTATGTGACACCAGCGAGATGCCAAAGGAGCAGCAAAGACCGGCTACAGACTGCAGCGCGTGCGACGGAGCATGCATGGCCGTGGACCAGATTATCATCACTGACTGAGTTTTTGTCTTGCTCGTTCAGTTTATTGATTATCCTCTACTAACAATTTACTAATTGCTTCATCTCCTAAACATGATGGTACGAGAACCAAGTCCCATCATCAACAAAACGATCAAGAAGACGGCGGTCGGCTCTCGACTCGCTGACAAGCATCATCAACACCAAACGATCGGGGGCTCGACTCGACGTCACCATCACCGCCCACACGCGCTGCCGATCGAATCCACAGCGGCAGCGGCTTGTGTCAGTCCGGCAACTCAACATCATCATCTACTCCAGCCGACGTTTGCACGGCCACACCAGCCCAGCACTCCCCTCGCGCGAGTTGCGAGTCCACCGGATCGGTGGCAGCACGCGCGTTCATCGCGTGTCCGAGACAGGCTCCGATTCAATTCCGTGGTGGCTAATTCCTTTTTGTTCGAGTCAGGTCTTCGATGGGCAAGGATCAACGCAAAAGCAAGAAACGATTCATCCGGCTACCCACATGCATTGATCACATGGATGGATTTTGTGGCCAGCGTACTAATACATGCATGGATTCGGCGGCAGGGACGTCAATCTCATGCAAGAAGAGACACAGACGCATGGGTCGCATGCATGATGCATGTGTCAGATTACCTGAAACCCATTAATCTCTCTCACGCTCTTTCAGTTTATATTTAATCAATATTTTGACTCACTGCTTTATCTCCAAAACGTGTGCGTCTGCATGTACGAGGAGAATCAAATAGTCGTAGCTAACCGTGGAGCAGCACATGGACTACTCGACAACTCGGGTGCGGGCAAATTTCGAGTCGCTCAACTCCAACCACTGCGGCCGCGATCAGCATCGGCCGCCAGCACATCGGCTTCAATCATCACTGACCCGACGGACCGTCGACCCCGTCCGACAACCGTGACCATCATCACTCAGTACCGGCGACTCAAGGCGGCAGCGGTGCTGTGCATCTTCATCGACCACTCGTCAAACTCTACACCGACAGGGTGCTCGTAATACTCGGGGGCTATGCCTCAGAACTACTTCGGCGCACCCGACACTCGGGGCTGGCGCTTCGACATCAACATCGCCCTCGTCAAGATCAACTGCGGCAATCGTCTCCTACCTCGGCACACCATCGCGTTCGAGTCCGGAGACCCGACAATCCTCGACTCATCAGCTCCGTGGGTCGACATCTTCGGCAGTGGTCAGCATCGGCGCTACCAATACAGAAAGCCCGCTCCTTAAAAGGACACCATGTACCCTCGGTGGCTGGCGATTCGACGTCAACAGTAACAACAAGTTCATCCCTGCACCCGACAGGCGACTCGAGTGCCTTCATCGGCTCTGCCTTCGACACTCGGGGGCAGGCACTTCGCCTTCATCAGTTCCGCCGAGACGACTCCAGTCCGCCGCGTCGACTTACTCCGCCGCACAACTCAGCGGCGTCGACTCCGTCCACCACGACTTCCACGACTCGACAAGATCGGCGTTCATGACTGGACAACTTGTACAACCACTCTGACGAGTTAGCCTCGACAGTCTGCAAATTTTTCATCGCTCATGAACAGCTAAGTCACTTTCATATTTTATTTCGTCAATTCTAACCTTTTTCGGTTGTAGTCAACACTCGGGGCTAGCGCTTTTTGACTCCGGTGCTCGACTCTCTCTACCGCACTACTCCGCCACGTTGACTCCGGTCCGCCACGTTTACTCCGGTCCGCGTCGACTCCGGTCCGCCGCGCTGAAACAATCTTACCTTGGCCGCACCTGATGCACTACCGGGTGCCGCGCCGCACAGGCCACAACAATCTTGGCTTGGCTGCACCTGATGCACTACGGGTGCCGCGCCGCACAGGTGATGGCCCTTGAATGGGTTAGGTTGAGACTCCAAGTGCAGAGTTTATAGTATAGGAAAGATAGCTTTCCCAACGAGGGATGACTCGAGGGTTTAATATCGAACTTTCGGGGAATCAGTAGTGAAAGTTTTATCTCCTTATCCTTCTCTTGGAAACCTACAAACAAAGTAAATTGTTTTGTGCCCTCAACCTCACCAAGTGGTTGTCAAGCACAAGGTGTGAGAATGATATGAAAATAAAATGAATCCAAAACAGTAAATAAATATGCAATGATGATAAATAAATATGCAAGGATGGTGTAAACAATATGGATGATATTTTTAGGTTTTGTATTGTGAATGCAAGATATAAAAATGTTTTTATATTTTCGAATTTTTAAATGGCAGAAAATATAAAGTGCTTAAAAGTTGTTGGAAAGGTGTTTCTTATGATTAAAAATGGACCGGGGTTCATGGTTTCACAAATGCACTCTCTCTTTAATAAAGTGGTAGACAATGGAACACTAGAATTGACATATGAGCTTGCAACAAAGGTTTCATGACAAGTTACTAATTATATGGGCATCACGTCCTAACTAGAGATCTTTTGTTTATTAATCTCACTTATACTCCACCAAGATGCGAACTAAATCATAACACCTTACTAATTAAGATAAATCAAAGCATAGCATTAAGTTTTATGACATGAAGTTAAAATAAGAACATGCTAGATCTAGTCATGGAGTAGTGGCAATGGTCACACCCATATCTCCGCTAGCAAGTTATTTTTCTTTATCCCTAGTGAGACAACAAAGTAAGTTAAAGTACCCAAGTGGATTGCGGAACTTCTGTCAATTGACCACACTAGCCACCCCCCGTTACTCCATCTAATACACACGTTCCTCCTCACACGCTCTCATACACATGCTTGATCAAACAAATAAACAAGAACGGGATACATAATATACATCTACTTTCATAACTGAAACAAAACTATTGCAATCTCAAACATATATTAACTCATAAAAAGATCCACCACAAAGGTATTACATAGATGACCGTAATCATATTCAGCAGCTCATACGGTACTAATTAGTGAAGCTCAAGAGAGGAGAGATACATAAGTTACTTCCACAAACCCATAGTCCAGGGGTGGACTACTCCCTCTTCATCATGGAGACGGTGGAGAAGTTGTTGGAGAAGATGGAGACCACCCCGGCAGCGCCCCGCCGGAGTTTTCCCCCTCCAATCTGTAACTCCAGGTCTCTGTTTCGTGGTTTTGTGTTTCTGCCGCTCCTTTCCGAAGGCGTCGGGGACTATTTTTATAGTCGGTTTTAGGTCAAGACGAAGCTTCTGGGGAAAAGATCGATGGCAACAGAGCCTCGAGGCCCCAGTTGATGGGTCCCACACGGGGCCCACTCAACTTGGCCCTCGGGCCTCCGTTTGTTTGCTTCCTTCGCTCCTACGCTTTGTTCCTTCCAAAAACTGATGCTCGTAAATTTTCAGGTCATTTGGACGTCGTTTGGGTCCCTGAAACATCAAAATAGAAAATAGGGTTTTCTGCCAGCGCAGGGTTAATTCCAAAAAATAGGGAAACAATGAAATATTCCCAAAATCAATATAAATCAATGATATAACCCTTATATGATGCAAATATGATTAAATATAAGTAATATAATGCAAAGTTCATGTATGCATTTTACATGCATCAACATCCCCAAGCTTAACCTATACTCGTCCTCGAGTATGAAGGTGATAAAACTAACATGGACTTTGCATTTAATACTATCAATGGATATCAAAGATGATTACTATTGCTATATAGAGTCAAATGATTCATTCTTCAAAGGAGTAGCAATATACAAGATAGATTATGAAGTGATATCAAATATTCAATGTAAGGATGTTCAATGATAATTCACAAAGCGTAACATAGAAGAAAGTACTATGGACCAAATATATGCATAATGAAAAGTAAAAACATCCTATAATGGTCATAGAGTACTCTTATGAAATCTGAATATAAAAGGTGGACACTTTGGAAAATATATAAATGAGTAGAGGTAAAACATGAATAAGTTTCATCTAACTTCCAAATGCTTCTACTTAAGTTAATGTTTGCAATGTGGTATTCATTGGTGTCAAGCTCTCATTGCCCCTATCATAGCATCTTGAATGATTAAAGTTTAAAGTGAAAGCAAATATGTAGTATGCTTGACAAAGTATGGGTTGAATGTCTCATGCCCCGTGAATACGAGTACCTACACCACTTGTTACTCAACTCGGCACAAAGCAAGTTCAAGTTAAGGTCATTGTAAGTAATAAAAGCGTCATCAAGAGCGTCAACTGGGGTACCTCTTGTCCCAGGACATGGAACAAGCCCATGTCAAAATGACAAGACAAACAAACAAAATGAACAATCTCCACACCCTTTTATTTACTATTGGTATAGCTTTTTATTGTGGGTGCATCACTGAAGGTTCACCATAGCATGTAAGTAAATTTCCACCATGAATGATGCATGGCTTAGATTAGCGGCCCAGGCGTCTCTCTAGCCATTTATACACTCATTAAACTTACTAAGTTTCCACATTTATTTGGCACATGATAAGCATCCATATACATGATATACAAATATAAGAGCACGTTGAAAGCTTGCCATGTGACAGCACATATGAGCTAACTCCCAACCAAGACTCTTGTCAAGCTCACAACTTCATAATTTTAATCACAATGGTCATGTTATTAAGTGCAATAAAAGTAAGGTGCATCAAGTTCGTGAGAGCTTTTAACCAACTTTTCCCATAACAATCAATAACATAAGCATTTTAATTCAGAGTATAGATAATACAAAATAACATGATAAACATACTCGGAATAGCATAAAGCTAATAGGTAGATATGGTGGACTCACTGGAAAAACTTTGGTTGAAGGTGTTGGAAAACAAGTTTTTACTTGTTGGAATTTTTGGGCTAGCAAGAGGGAGAAAGTTGACCGTCTAAATGCATGCATAAGTGTCCATAGAACTAACCAATCCATGTTAAACAAAGTAAAGTAACATTCAGCATCAAAACATGAATAAAAGATAGCTCTTGATAAAACACTTGCAAATTAATATTCATTAAAAGCATGAATCATGCAACTATATGTATCTTTTTGAATCAACTCAAACATCCCTTTCCCAATCTTTTTAATAGCATCCAACTTAATTCAACCCAAATTTCCAGTAGCTCTCTCATATATAAATGATAGTGGTGGTCTCAAGACAAACAAAAATCAAACCGAAATAAAAAGCAAATAAAAGACGCTCCAAGTTTATGCGATAAAGTGCATTGATCGAAAAACAGAAGTTAGACGTGTGCAAACCGAGAGTGTGTTGGTCCAGTGGGGTTGTCTTCACATCCCCAAGCTTATGGTCTTCACCATCCTTGGATAGCTCTTGGTGCATCTCCTCTAATCCCTGTGAAAAAACTTCAAAACACCGTTTCTCCCATTTCTTTTCTGTGGGGTGACATTAGTAGTGATAGACAAATGAATTACTTGCTGCATAAAATCCTTAAACAAAAATTCATATGAATGTCCAGAAAGTGTATAATGTTGTATGCCTACTTATAAACTCAATTGGATAAAAAGATTCAAGTTAAAAGTTCAAAGAATGCATCAAACAAAATGGGACAGAATCTGTCCAGAAAAACAGCAGCAGCAAAACGTATTTTTCTACCCTACTTAAATATGTCGAAAAATTCTGAAAATTCATGCTTACAGAGGATGAAAAGTTGCAACTACAGTTCAAAATCAGCTCATTCGGAGTTACAGAATAGGAATTAAAAATCATACCGTGCACAGATTCGTGCTGGAATAAAATCTCCGAATGCAAATAGCAACTTTTTCAAACCAAAATAGGTAAAACTTGGCACTTTATTAAAAATTCCAGAAACAAAACTAAAAACTAAGTCTCTTGTTACAGCAAGAGGACACAAAAAAATCAAAAATAAAAACAACCGGGTTGCCTCCCGTAAAGCGCTTTCTTTATAGCCATGTAGCTAGGCTTCTTACTTGATATTTATTGTGGACGAAGCTCATGAGGGCTTGAACTTTGATGTGTCCCTCTTCCTTGGGAAGTGTTCCATGCACTTCTTGTGTGGAAACTGAAACTTCACATTCCCTTCTTTTGAATCAATGATAGCACCTGTGGTACGAAGAAAAGGTCTTCCAAGAATAATTGGACTAGAGGTTTTATTCCCCATATCCATGATTAGAAAATCAACAGGTACAAATGTCATATGCAACTCTACCATAACATCACTTACTTTTCCTAAAGCATGTTTAATGGAATCATCAGCAAGTGCAAGTTCAATAGAGCATTTTTCAAGATTCTTTAATTCAAGTACTTCATATAATTCTTTAGATAAAACAGAGACACTAGATCCTAGATCTAATATAGCATGGTGTGTCTCTTTTCCAATGGTTACTAGTACTTTGGGAATCCATATATCCCCAAGCTTAGGTGGTATCATAGCTTCTTGGTTGTACCTAGCAATCTTTTCTTTTAAAACATGATTAGCAATATAAGAACCAAAACCTGCTTGGTTAACATTAATGGAAGGATCACTTGCAAATTTTTGTAAGATAGATATTAATTCATGCAAGCTACAATTCTCTAAGTCAAGCAATGGTTCCTTGACTTCACTAAGCATTTTAACTTCCTCAACTTTTCTTCCCTATTATATAGATTAAATATTTCATGACGGTCATCAAAAACATCTTCGGTACTTGGGCTTTTTCTAAACTTTCTTTAATTTTCACTTCCAAAAGCAAGCCATCAAGTAGAATGAGTGTTAGCAGCAGTAGTATTCATAAAAGAACCCCACATTCATTATCCAAAAAGACTCTAGAGGTTTCAGACAATCCTCTATAAAATATATGCATGAGCATCCAATCTCTAAGACCATGTTCCATTCCAAAAGCTATACCTCTAAACCTTTCCCATGTTTTTACCAAAGGTTCATCCTCTTCTTGTTTAAAGGTGATAACTATTTGTCTCAAATTACAAACTGTTTCAGTGGAACAAAATCTTTCAATGAATGAAGCTTTTAAATTAAACCAAGTGCTAAAGTTTCCAGGTGGCCATCTTAATATCCAATCTAAGGCTTTTCCAGCTAGGGAGTAGGGAAAAAGCTTAACTTTAATCATATTAACATTGGCATGGTTCAAATTTAACACTTTGCATCTTTCATTAAACTTCTTAAGATGAAGTATAGGATCTTCCTTGGGTTTCCCATAAAAACGGTGTTCATAAATCATTTTAGTGATATTATGATCTACTTCAAATTTTTCAACAGGGATATTCATATTTTGAGGAAAGTTCTTAACACTAAATGGCCAAAAGGTTCTCTTTTCCATTATGCAAGTTTTTATGTGTTTTTTAATTTTTTATGCAAAACTGAAAATAAAATGATACTAAACAATGCAAACCGAAATAACAAATGCAACACAAAATGCAAAACTGAAAATAAAATATGCAAACCGAAATATAAATATGATATGCAAGACAATAACAAAACAAAATAAAATGATTTGAAGGTAAAGATGGATAAGATGATGCTCACGTAGGTGCAACCTCCCCAAGCTTAGGTGTTTGCACAAGTTGGTGATGAAGTTGACTTTGTTGTGAGATACCCTTGGATAAACCTTTACAGCAATGATTCCCCGGCAACGGCGCCAGAAAACTGTCTTGATGGCCCTTGAATATGGGTTAGGTTGAGACTCCAAGTGCAGAGTGTATAGTATAGGAAAGATCCCCACGAGGGGTGACTCGAGGGTTTAATATCGAACTCTCGGGGAATCAGTAGTGAAAGATTTATCTTCTTATCCTTCTCTTGAAAACCTACAAACAAAGTAAATTGTTTGTGCCCTCAACCTCACCAAGTGGTTGTCAAGCACAAGGTGTGAGAATGATATGAAAATAAAATGAATGCAAAACAGTAAATAAATATGCAATGATGATAAATAAATATGCAAGGATGGTGGAAACAATGATGGATGATATTTTTGGGTTTTGTATTGTGAATGCAAGATGTAAAAGTGTTTTTGTATTTTCGGATTTTTAAATGGCAGAAAATGTAAAGTGGATAAAAGTTGTTGGAAAGGTGTTTCTTATATAAAAATGGACCGGGGTTCATGGTTTCACAAATGCACTCTCTCTTTAATAAAGTGGTAGACAATGGAACACTAGAATTGACATATGAGATTGCAACAAAAGGTTTCATGACAAGTTACTAATTATATGGGCATCACGTCCTAACATAGAGATCTTTTGTTTATTAATCTCTCTTATACTCCACCAAGATGCGAACTAAATCATAACACCTTAGTAATTAAGATAAATCAGAGCATAGCATTAAGTTTCATGACATGAAGTTAAAATAAGAACATGCTAGATCTAGTCATGGAGTAGTGGCAATGGTCACACCCACATCTCCGGTAGCAAGGTATTTTTCTTTATCCCTAGTGAGGCAACAAAGTAAGTACCCAAGTGGATCGCGGAACTTTCTCTCACGTTCACCGCACTAGCCACCCCCGTTACTCCAACTAATGCACACGTTCCCCTCACACGCTCTCATACACATGCTTGATCAAACAAGTAAACAAGAACGGGGTACATAATATGCATCTACTTTCATAACTGAAACAAAACTATTGCAATCTCAAACATATATTAACTCATAAAAAGATCCACCACAAAGGTATTACATAGATGACCGTAATCATGTTCAGCAGCTCATACGGTACTAATTAGTGAAGCTCAAGAGAGGAGAGATACATAAGTTACTTCCACAAACCCATAGTCCAGGGGTGGACTACTCCCTCTTCATCATGGAGACGGTGAGAAGTCGTTGGAGAAGATGGAGACCACCCGGCAGCGCCCCGCCGGAGTTTTCCCCCTCCAATCTGCAACTCCAGGTCTCTGTTTCGTGGTTTCTGTGTTTCTGCGGCGCTCCTTTCCGAAGAGCGTCGGGGACTATTTTTATAGTCAGTTTTAGGTCAAAACGAAGCTTCTGGAGAAAAGATCGATGGCAACGAGCCTCGAGGCCCCACTTGATGGGTCCCACGCGGCCAAGGAATCTGGCCGCGTGGGCCCACTCAACTTGGCCCTTCGCTCCTACGCTTTGTTCCTACCAAAAACTGATACTCGTAAATTTTCAGGTCATTTGGACGTCGTTTGGGTCCCTGAAACATCAAAATATAGAAAATAGGGTTTTCTGCCAGTGCAGGGTTAATTCCAGAAAAATAGGGAAACAATGAAATATTCCCAAAATCAATATAAATCAATGATATAACCCTTATATGATGCAAATATGATTGAAATATAAGTAATATAATGCAAAGTTCATGTATGCATTTTACATGCATCAACAGGCCACAACAATCTTGCCTTCGCCGCACCTGATGCTCTATCGGGTGCCGCGCCGCACAGGCCACAACAATCTTGCCTTGGCCGCACCTGCTACTCTACCGGGTTCCGCGCCACACAGGCCACAACAATCTTGCCTTGGCCGCACCTGATGCTCTACGGGTGCCGCGCCGCACAGGCCACAACAATCTTGCCTTGGCCGCACCTGATGCACTACCGGGTGCCGCGCCGCACAGGCCACAACAATCTTGCTTTGGCCACACCTGATGCTCTATCGGGTTCCGCGCCACACAGGCCACAACAATCTTGCCTTGGCCGCACCTGATGCTCTACCAGGTGCCGCGCCGCACAGGCCACAACAATCTTGCCTTGGCCACACCTGATGCACTACCGGGTGCCGCGCCGCACAGCCACAACAATCTTGCCTTGGCCGCACCTGACGCACTACCGGGTGCCGCGCCACACAGGCCACAACAATCTTGCCTTTGCCACACCTGATGCACTACCGGGTGCCGCATTGCACAGGCCACAACAATCTTGCCTTGGCTGCACCAGATGCTCTACCGGGTGCTGCGCTGCACAGGCCATAACAAATTCCCCTTGGCCACCCGATGCTCGGGGGCTGCGCCGCACAGGCCGCAACAAATTCGCCTTGGCCACACCTGATGCTCGGAGGCTGCGCATCCGAGGAGACTGGAGCACTCGCAAGATATTCGACAACAACAAAATAAAAGCAAATTTAGCCTATTCCCAACTACAAATAGTTGCACATAGCCTCGGGGGCTACTCCCATCGGGAGCGCTGTCGTGCACCCGACGAGAAAATTTATTGATCCTCAAACAGAGTTTGATCCAAGATTATCACGCCAAGCAGGCACACAGTTGAGCTCAGTCTGCACCAGATACTCGGGGGGGGGGGGGGGGGCTGCGCCACAGAGGTTATACGAACACCTCAAAAAATCAAGTAATTCTTCATTTTACTCCCATCGGGAGCGCACTCGCCGCCGGCTCGAGTGCTACACAATTCTCAAAGTCGGGTTCTCTACAGCCCGTGTCGGTATTCTCCAAGTTGGGTTCTCTACAGCCCGTGTTGGATTTCTCAAAGTCAGGTTCTCTACAGCCCGCGTCGGTATTCTCAAAGTCGGGTTCTGCAGCCCGCACTGGATTTCTCAAAGTTGGTCTCTCTATGGATCGCATCGAATTTATTACTATTATTGGATCTCTTACACCTACACTGGATTTCTCATAAATGATTCAACTCTCAAGGCATGGTTAATACATTCATCATATGATCATCAAAACACCCGACGCATCGACTACGCCTACTCGACATGCTGCTATGAGTCTCTGCTCAATTCTGCGAATCAACCAGACACTCGGGGGCTACTGATGTGGGCCTACCTTTCGGGTGTCCCAACTTTGGCGTACCTGATGCGGCCCAGACGGGGGCCCAGCAATTACTTAAAGGACAAGACAAGGACTCCAAGTCGTAGTCTACTAGAACTCTTATAAACCCTACCTGGCTCCCTTTATAAAGCCAGGCAGGGGCACCCCCATAGATCAGATCCGTACGAGACACAACATACATGCATAGACATAGCGAGACCACATCTCACCACAATCGCCATTACGCCACCATGTAACATCATCATACATATATACAGATCAGACAAACAGGATGTAGGTCTTTACCTCACAATGAGGGGCCGAACCTGGGTAAATCCCTACTTGTCAGCCGTCCGGAACTACCAGCGTGCCATCTTCTCTCCCTCACAAAGCCCTAGGTATCTCAACCTTGGGATTTGCCGTGGCCACCCCACGTCAACGTGAGTCCAAGCTAGTTTCGTCGAAGGAAACTGAGTTCAAGCTGGGCTAATGAGCCGCGGACGAAAATCCGCGACGTAAAATACGTGAAACATCGCGCGTGACCGATCCATTACTAGTGATCGAGCTGTAGAATTACAGGGGGGTGTATGTTATCGTCTCCATAGTGATCAGCAAGTTTTATGCTGGTTCTAAGTGTTGGCAGAAGCTAGACTAAATCAAATTTCAGGTTTTGAGGTTTTAAACAGAAAAGTAAAGGTTTTGCAAGAAAGTAAAACTACAACTAATTCAGAATTTAAACTTGTAGCCTCTGAGTTGTCAATCCAGAGCCTAGCAAGGATCCAAGCAAGGTTTAGACAGGGAACAAGAATTTCTTCAAGCAACTGGCAGAGGCTTGTCTTGCCAGCAAGGGGTTTTAGCAGGTTTAGGCAGGGAAGGAAAATAAGCACAAAGATCATTCCTTTCTGGGTTGTCAGGCCAGATCAAAGTGAGTTAACAAGCAAATTGGGGCTAGGGAAAGATTTGCATTACAAAGTATGCAGGGACTTGCCTTACACACAGATCAAGACACACAGCAAGTAGATCAAGCAAATATTCAGAAAGACATAGAATTGTGTCACTCAAATCACTACAAATGCCAAATATCACAAGCCCTACTTACAGATGGATGATCTACTCAGTTCAACACAAGAGTACATAGGGGAATGGAGAGAAATCCTTGGCTAGAGCTCACTGAAACACTTGTCGAAGCAGGGGAAGCAGAGGAGTAGACAAGGGTGGATGCAGAGTTGCAGATCTTGTGCTTCAGGTCACCAAGGCCTTGTGCTTCTTCTCCTGGTCTCCATGTTTATCTTGATCTTGCTCTTCATATTTTTCTTCTTGCTGTTCTTGAGGTGTTCTTGGTGTTCTTGGGGTTTGGTGGAAAAGTTGCAGAAAAGGTGGTGTGGTGGTGGCTGTGGATGGGATGGAGTGAGGTGGATGGATGAGAATGGAATGGGAGATGATGGATATGAGATATGGATGCTGTGGTGGTGTGCTGCCTTTTATGGACCTTTTCCAACTGTGGTGGAGGTGTGACCCGGGTGGAGAGGTGGTGGCTTCCTCTACTTTCCTGCACATGGTTGCACATTGGCTATTTCTTGCCCTCCAAGTTGATTCTTTCCCTCTCTTTTGGGTCAAACACATTTGAATTGCTTCTTATCTTCTTATGGGACCTTGTGCTGCCACACTTTTACATTGCATCTTTGGAAATTGGTGAACTTGAGTTGTCAGTCCAGTGGCAGAGTACTACAGGTTGGCCTGCTCAGGATTCTGCTAAGGACCATGTGTTCCAGCCTGATGAGCCTCGTGAGGACCTTCCCTCGAGAGGCATTTTCCCTCAAGAGGCTTCTCCCATCAAGAGTATCACAAGTCCTGGCACGTCTGCACTTCCCTCGTGAGGCTCTGAGCTTCCCTCGCGAGCTCTGACTCCCCTCAAGAGGCTTCAAGTAAAGATCTCAGTGAGGCACTCAGCCCTCACGAGGCTACTTCGAGAGGCAGAAATCTGCCACACTTGTGTATTGGCCTAGGTCACTTCTGAATATCTGAAATTGCATCTTCTGAAGAATTGTGTGCCTTTGCGCACTGAACTGTAAAATGGAGGAAAAGCATTGTAAAATGCAGATAACTGCTTCAGTGGATATTGATGCAGTAAGGTTTTTGGGGTTTTAGGGCAATGAATAATGACACGGCGTGTCACTGAAATCAACGCCGCCAGAATTTGTCTGACCTTTCACGGTACAAGCAACAGCGACAGCAATTCTTATCTCTGGAAAATTCAGTACTAGTACTAAGAGCTGTAACAAGTAGGACTATTGCTAATCCTAATTAAGCTCTCCGGCCGGCGACTAACTAGCAGCAGAATAAGCTAGGTACGTGAGATCGCCAACAACAGTAGCAGATTGGTTTACAAGATGCAAACCGATCAGAACAACAAGCACACCCCGTGAAGGAAGCACTTGGACAATCCGTCTAGGATCAGCAGCAGACTAGAGACCAGCGCTCCAATCTTCTCGCCAAGAACACACAACCAGATCGGTTCCTCAACTGATATCACGCACAGAATTGGCCGCCGCAAACATGGCGTTTTCTGATTTTCTTTACTCACAAAATAACTTGTCCCCCTAAAACAATGACCGGCTGGTCTATATATAGTGCATGCAAGCACGACCTGATACATACTCTAGTTTAATTGGACTCAAAGTTGGATCGGTACCAATTCCAGCCCAACAAACCTAGCTACTTTATATCTCACACAGGAGCACAAACGAGACCAGAAATAATACTAGAGACACACTGACGTAAATAAAACACAACTCGATGCTACCAGGAAATTATTAAGAAGCACTAGAACTCTTGGAAATAGAAGCCACGCTCGTACTTAATCAGGTCAGATTCACTTGAATCTTGCCAACCATTACGTACTTGTTGCAAGGAGTCCTGAACGTAGGCTTTATTTCATCTGCTGGAACAATTTGGACAGGACTTGATTCAGTCGAAATAAATGGCTGTTTCTTCTCAGCGCGAGAAATAACAGAACGTCTAGCAGGTACCACATACTTCCTCACAGATGAAATAATATTATCTGTAGGCGATGCCGCATCATCCTCCCTCCCTTGAAGGGAAACCGTCCTCGGTTTCGACCTACACTTTGCAGACTTTTTCTTAAACACCTCAACGGTGCACTTGATATCTTTTGCATCTTTGGGAACAAGAGCATAGAACTCACCCTTATGCATAAATGTGTACCTGTTCGTGCGTCCATGGTGAAGTGCATTGACATCGTGTTGCTACGGACGTCCCAATAAAAGATGACAAACATGCAATGGCAGAACGTCGCACTCCACTTTATCAACATATCCATCGACAGAAAAAGGAACCTTCACTCTATGGGTGACCTTCAACTTGCCCACGCCATTGATCCACTGCATATAGTATGGCTTCGGGTGCTCCCATGTAGGCAAAGAAAGAGACTCTACCACATCCTTACTAATCATGTTGCTTGCACTGCCACCATCCACAATCAGTTTGCACACCTCTCCCTTGATGATGCATGCGGTTTGAAAAATGCTACGCCGCTGTCCGGTTCAATGATGACCTTGTCATTGCTCTCGACCTTATGCGCCATCAAACTCGGCACATTAAACTCAGGCCAACAATCCACGACATTACCATCATCCTTCGTAGCATCTTCTAATGGAGGCATCTCATCTTCAGATTCTGAAACATATGCATTATCCACAAGCAAAATCTTCTTCTGATTCGGACACTCACGCATTATGTGCCCACGTCCCCCACACTTATGACATATAATATTGCTATGATGAGGCGCGCTTGATGCAGCTTGAGAAACCTCCTTAGGTGCAGCAACCATCTTGCTATGTTCAACACTTGCCGGCTTGTACGAAACAGCCGGTTTAGCACTAAACCCACCATCAGTATGAGAAGAACCACGCCGCACACTATTGTAAGTTGGACGACTACCTGCAGCTTGCTTTTCATGAACCCACCGTTCAGCGCGCTCAGCTTGGTGAATCAACTCATGAATATCATTGTATTGCATCAAATCAACACGGTCACGAATATCTTCATTCAACCCCTCAAACAGCCGTACCATGGTTGCCTCCGCAGACTCACGTACCGCTGTCCGTATCATTAATGTTTGCATCTCCTTGTAATACTCATCAACAGTTTTCGCCCCTTGCACAAGACGACGCAATTTACTATGAAGTTGACGAGTGTAACTAGCAGGCACAAATCTGTCCCTCATAACACGCTTCATGTCAACCCATGTTGCAGCACGCTCCCCATTGCGGTTAAGATTATCCCACCAAACAAGAGCATACTCTGTAAATTCTGAGGACGCAATACGAACCTTCTTTTCTCCGAATAATTGTGGTTGTCAAAAATCTGATTGACACGCATCTCCCACTCCAAATATTTCTCCGGGTCAGAACGTCCCGAGAACTCCGGTACGGTGATCTTTATGCGTCCAATACCATCGTCCTCCCGAGCAGCTTCACCACCGTGGTTGCGCCGCTGAGCAGCACCATGGCGAACCTCAAGACCTCGTCGTTGTCGGGGCTGCTGCCCTGCACGAGCATCCGACAAATCAGAAACATCACCATCGGAGTGGCCTTGGCTGTGTGGCGGTGATCGGGACTGTCGGGGTCTCGCATCCCTTGCCTCTAGACGCTGAACAACCGCGGTCAATCTATTAAGGTTCTCGTTCACCACTCGTAAACTGTCATCCCGCTGGCGGTCACTTGTCGTCAAACGCACATTAAGCCTGTCTTCGACACCGCAATATTTGTAGACAAATCCACAACTTTTGCGCGAAGCTTTTTATTGGCATCTTTGATGGACATCAAGTGGACACGTAGATCTTCAGTTATTTCTTGACCCAAAGGAATTTCCCCTCCATCAGTATCGAATCCTCATGATTCGACATTCTTGCAATGTAACAAGATCAACCAAGCACTAGCTGAGAGAGAAAAAAATCTGCACCGTGAACAACCCTGCTCTGATACCAAGATGATACGGCGTGTCACTGAAATCAACGCCGCCAGAATTTGTCTGACCTTTTCACGGTACAAGCAACAGCGACAGCAATTCTTATCTCTGGAAAATTCAGTACTAGTACTAAGAGCTGTAACAAGTAGGACTATTGCTAATCCTAATTAAGCTCTCCGGCCGGCGACTAACTAGCAGCAGAATAAGCTAGGTACGTGAGATCGCCAACAACAGTAGCAGATTGGTTTACAAGATGCAAACCGATCAGAACAACAAGCACACCCCGTGAAGGAAGCACTTGGACAATCCGTCTAGGATCAGCAGCAGACTAGAGACCAGCGCTCCAATCTTCTCGCCAAGAACACACAACCAGATCGGTTCCTCAACTGATATCACGCACAGAATTGGCCGCCGCAAACATGGCGTTTTCTGATTTTCTTTACTCACAAAATAACTTGTCCCCCTAAAACAATGACCGGCTGGTCCTATATATAGTGCATGCAAGCACGACCTGATACATACTCTAGTTTAATTGGACTCAAAGTTGGATCGGTACCAATTCCAGCCCAACAAACCTAGCTACTTTATATCTCACACAGGAGCACAAACGAGACCAGAAATAATACTAGAGACACACTGACGTAAGTAAAACACAACTCGATGCTACCAGGAAATTATTAAGAAGCACTAGAACTCTTGGAAATAGAAGCCACGCTCGTACTTAATCAGGTCAGATTCACTTGAATCTTGCCAACCATTACGTACTTGTTGCAAGGAGTCCTGAACGTAGGCTTTATTTCATCTGCTGGAACAATTTGGACAGGACTTGATTCAGTCGAAATAAATGGCTGTTTCTTCTCAGCGCGAGAAAAACAGAACGTCTAGCAGGTACCACATACTTCCTCACAGATGAAATAATATTATCTGTAGGCGATGCCGCATCAAATAATGCATAAAAATGATGATGATCAAACCCCCAGACCCAAACCTTTGCTTGTCCCCAAGTAAAGCAAAATGAGGTTCTTGTTACAATAGTCTGAAGATGAACAGTACTCAGCTCTGAAAATTTAGCAGTTCATTCAAATTGGATTCATTGCAGTTCTATTTACCATTAGAGCAAATGCTAGTTTGGAAACAAGTTTCAAATAGCAATATTTAATCATTTCTAGGTTCAACTACTCTGGATTAACAAGATAAGACAGTTCACAAAGAAATTGAAAAGAAATGATCCAGAAAATAGCCAATATGCAGAGTTGGGTGTTATATGCATGCATAGTAAGTGCTTCACCTGCTACAGTTCCCAGGAACCTAGTAGGCTAGTGCAAATACATAAAATGAGTTAGTTGTTCATTTTCATGTCAAGTTAACATAGTTAGTGCTTCACAGGTTACAATCCAGAGATCATAACTGCTAATGCCAGAAATTGCTTCAGTTTCAGTTATAGAATTTCAGTTAGTGCTTCACATACTACAATCCAGGGATCACAGTAGCTAATGCAAAAATTGCTTGCTGTTAACAAAATTTTCAATTAGTTTCACTGTTAGTGCTTCACAAATCACAATCTAGAGATCATGATTGCTAATGCAAAAAAATGCAAACATGCAGAAATGCAGTTAGTACATGGCTCTGAAATGGATCATCACATTCAGTTTCTGTGTCAATTGCATTATCTAGTGTTCCAAAAGTTTTGAACAGAGAGATGAATAAATTATATTTTGATAATTGCTTCTGAACATCAGCTTTTGCAAAAATAATAACCAGATATAATGCAAGATTCACAATAAAATGAAATGCTACTTGATCAGAACAGAGCAACACAATGAAACTTTTACTGAAACAGCTTTGAATTGCCAAATTTTGATCATAATTCAGAGACATGGCATAGCAATAATTTTCAAGCTATAAAAATAACTAAGGATTGGAATGTTTCCACCTGGTGTTCACTGCTGCGCCTCCCTCGTGAGGCATCACTCAGCCCTCACGAGGTTCCTTCAAGAGTAAGAAGCTTCATGAGATCATAGCCAAGACTTCTCCATTCTCCTTTATTCAAAATCTGAAAAACAAAGACACAAAGCAAAACACACAAAACAAAGCAAATAAAGGAAATAATAAATTGTAAAAACACAAAAAGGTATCAGGCTGCCTCCTGATGAGCTGCTCTTGTTTATAGTCATTAGCTTGACTGTAGCTTCTTCACTGGTTCTCAGCTGTAGAGGATGAATTGAGCTCATCCTCAGCTTCGTCATCATCTGTTTCTTCCTGATCATCAGTGTTCAACTGCTCTCCTGCTCTGTAATGGTTCAGCCTTTGACCATTTACCTTGAAAGTACCCTCTGTTGAGCTTTGCACTTCAAATGCACCATGTCCTAGGTCTCTCTTGATAACACAGGGACCAAACCATCTTGACTTGAATTTTCCAGAGAACAAATACAATTGGAATCATACACCAAGACTGTTTGTCTAACCTTGAATTCCTTTCTGAGTATGTGCTTGTCATGCCACTTTTTGGTCTTTTCCTTATATATCTTGGCACTCTCATAAGCATCATTTCTAAGCTCCTCTAACTCACACATCTGGAGCTTTCTTGCTTCTCCAGCTTTTCCTAAATCCATGTTCAGCTTCCTTATTGCCCACTGAGCTCTATGCTCCAACTCAACTGGTAAGTGACATGCTTTTCCATACACAATTCTGAATGGTCACATTCCAATTGGTGTTTTGTAGCCTATCCTGTATGCCCACAAGGTATCTGGTAGTTTCATTGACCAATCTCCTCTGGACTTGGACACAACTTTCTCAAGAATCTGTTTTACTTCTCTGTTGGACAATTCCACTTGCCCATTGGCTTGAGGGTGATAAGGTGTTGTCACTCTGTGGTTTTTCACACCATACTTGCTCAGGAGCTTCTCTAGCTGTTCATTGTTGAAATGAGCTCCACCATCACTGATCACTACTCTAGGAACTCCAAATCTGGGAAATATAACTATTTTGAATAATTTGCATACTGACTTGGAATCAGCACTGACAGTGGGTATTGCTTCAATCCATTTTGACACATAGTCCACTGCTACCAATATATGCTTGTATCCTTTTGATGATGGCAAGGGTCCAACAAAATCTACTCCCCACATATCAAATAATTCCACTTCTAAAATTCCCTCCTGAGGCATTTCATTTCTTCTTGATATTTTTCCTGCTCTCTGACAGGGATCACACTACTTGATATACTCATGCACATCTTTGAACAGATTTGGCCAGTAGAATCCAGCCTGGAGAATTTTTGCTTGAGTCTTCATTACTCCTACATGCCCTCCATACATGCCTGCATGGCATTGGAACATGGCATCCTTATTTTCTCTGCTGGCACACATCTTCTGACAATTCCATCTACACAATGCTTGTACAAGAATGGCTTATCCCAGTAGTAGCTCTTTGCATCATGCACAAATTTCTTTCTCTGCTGGTAGGTCATCTCAGCTGGCATAATTTCACAAGCTAGGTAATTCACAATGTCAGCATACCATGAGAACTTGCACTCACTTTCATCAGCTGTTCACCTGGTATTCCATCTGTATCTCTCTGTTTTCAGGACAATTAATTCTGGACAGATGGTCTGCAACTGAATTTTCAGAACCTTTCTTGTCCTTTATCTCTATATCAAATTCTTGCAACAGAAGTATCCATCTGATCAACCTTGGCTTAGCATCTTTCTTCTTGATTAAGTACCTTATTGCTGCATGGTCAGTATAGACAATGCACTTGTGTCCAACAAGGTATGGCCTGAACTTGTCAAATGCAAATACTACTGCAAGTAATTCCTTCTCTGTGGTGGTATAGTTGATCTGAGCATCATCTAGTGTCTTGCTGGCATAATGGATAACATGAAGAGCTTTCTCCTTCCTCTGTCCAAGCACTACTCCTACTGCATAATCACTAGCATCACACATCAACTCAAATGGCAAAGTCCAGTCAGGTGGCTGCACAATTGGAGCTGTAATGAGAGCTTCTTTCAACTTATTGAATGCTTGCATACATGCTTCATCAAACACAAACTTGACATCTTGATTTAACAGTTTTGTGAGAGGTTTTGCAATTAGGGATAAATCCTTGATAAACCTTCTGTAAAAACCAGCATGGCCTAGGAAACTCTGAATTCCTTTCACATTTTCGGGGGTGGTAATTTAGCAATCACATCTACTTTTGCTCTGTCCACTTCTATCCCTCTGGCTGACACTAGATGTCCAAGCACAATTCCTTCAGTGACTAAAAAATGGCATTCCTCCCAATTCAGGATCAAGTTCTGCTCAGAGCATCTGTGTAACACTGCTGTCAAATTTTTCAGACAAGTGATGAAATCCTTTCCATAGACTGTGAAGTCATCCATGAACACTTCCATGATCTTCTCAATGTGATCAGAAAAAATGGACATCATACACCTCTGAAATGTGCCAGGTGCATTGCACATGCCAAATGGTAATCTTTTGTATGCAAATGTTCCATAGGGACAGCTGAATGTGGTTTTATCTTGATCAGCTGGGTGGATAGGAATTTGCAGAAAACCAGAGTATCCATCTAGGTAGCAATACAATTTCTGTCCTGCTAGCCTTTCCAACATCTGATCCATAAATGGCAAAGGAAAGTGATCCTTCCTAGTTGCCTTATTCAATTTCCTGAAATCATTGACCATTCTCCAACCAGTAACAGGTCTTGTGGTCATCAATCTACCTTCTTCATTTTCCACCACTGTATACCCTCCTTTCTTGGGCACTATGTGAATTGGACTCACCCACTCACTGTCAGAAATAGGATAAATCATGCCTGCCTTGAGCAATTTCAGAACTTCTTTCTTCACAACATCTTGCATTGCAGGATTCAGCCTTCTCTGACCTTCTCTGGTAGGTTTACTGGCTTCTTCCAAATGTATCTTGTGAGAACAAATTTTCTCATCTATGCCTTTGATATCATCAATGGAATAACCAATCACATTTTTGTATAATCTCAGCACTGACAATAAACTTTCTTCCTGTGCATCATCCAGAGCTGAGCTGATTATCACTGGATGGATTTTTTCCTTCTCCAAGAAAGAATATTTCAGATGAGATGGTAATTCTTTTGGCTCCACAATGGAATGGTGAGCTTGCTGAGAATTTCACTTTCTTCTTCCTCTGTTTCTTCTTCACAAAGATTTATTCCACATAGCTGCTGTAGATTAGCACTGTCAGCTGTCACAAACACTTGTGCTTCAGGCTCATCTGACTGCATTCTTTGCAAAATGTTCAGCACACTTTGGTCAACCACATCTATGGAATGACACTGCTCAAGTATGTTTGGCATGTGAGAAGCATGCTTCATGCTGAACTTAGCTTCCTCTGAACCAAATTGCAATTTCAGTGTTCCACCTTTTACATCAATTATTGCCCCAGCTGTTGCCAGAAATGGCCTGCCTAGTATCATGGATTTGAATTGTCTTTCATCTCCAGCACCACAAAATCTACTGGATAAGCAAACTTTCCAACTTGGACTGGCACATCTTCAAGAATCCCAGCTGCTTTCCTCAGAGTTCTGTCAGCTAACTACAATGTCATGGAGGTAGGCTTCAGAGCTCCTAACTGCAAAATCTGGCTGACAGCTAGTGGTAGCACACTGACTGATGATCCTAGATCACACAATGCTGTAAATGTTCTTTTTCCAACTACACAAGGGATACTAAAACTCCCTGGATCACCAAGTTTCTTGGGCATATAATTCAGAATGATAACACTGCACTCCTATGTCAGAGCAACAATCTCTGGATCTTTTAGACTTCTTTTCTTGGTAATCAGGTCCTTGAAGAATTTTGCATAGAGAGGGATGTGTAGCACTGCATCAAGAATGGGGATAGTAATCTGAACTTCCTTCATGGTCTCCAAGAACTTGGCATATTGCTTTTCTTCTTTGGTTTTCTCTAGTCTTTCAGAAAATGGGATCTTTTGCGCAATAGGCTTCTGAATGACAGGAGCTGGTTGTACTGAAGTTGCTCCTGGTTTGTCAGCTGATGGAGCATTTTCCTCTGCTTTTTCAGCTTCATCTGCTGGTTCCACTGCCTCTTCAGGGGCTAAAGTGTTTTCTGTGACTCCCTCACGAGGCTCTGCACCTCCCTCACGAGGCATCAAGTATGGCCTCGGCGAGGTATTCAGCCCTCGAGAGGTTCCTTCAAGAGGTTGCTGCACCGTTGTTCTTCTAGCTGGTGCAACATAAGTCATCTTTGGTGGTATTTTCAGCACTGGAGCTGTGTTTACTCCACTTCTAGTTGTCACTGCCTCTACCATCTCAATCGCTCCACACTGCTTAGGATTTTTCTCAGCTTGTGCAGGCAACTTATTCACTGGCTGAGCTACTTGAGCATTAGAAATACCAGCTGTTAGTGTCTGTATTGTTTTGAATTACAATTCTGACTGCATCTTCATAGTTTCCTACATACCACTAAACATTTCCTTCTGTAGTCGCATTATTTCACTGATTTCTGTCTGACTGCTAGATGCATTTTGCTGATTTGCTTGCTGCTGTTGCTGCTGTGGCTGTTGTTGTTATTGATGTTGC